>CAWUFW010013829.1:0-450082 GCA_963921515.1 Calotriton arnoldi | reverse complement strand
GGGCATCCTGCTCCCCCTGGGTGAGGGTGGTAGTAGTGGTAGGCATCCTGCCCCCTGGGTGGGGGTGGTAGTAGTGGTAGGCATCCAGCCCCCCTGGCTAAGGGTGGTGGTAGGCATCCAGCCCCCCTGGCTAAGGGTGGTAGTAGTGGTGGGCATCCTGCCCCCTGGCTAAGGGTGGTAGTAGTGGTAGGCATCCTGCCCCCCTGGTTGAGGGTGGTAGTAGTGGTAGGCATCCAGCCCCCTGGCTAAGGGTGGTAGTAGTGGTGGGCATCCTGCCCCCCTGGTTGAGGGTGGTAGTAGTGGTAGGCATCCAGCCCCCGTGGCTAAGGGTGGTAGTAGTGGTGGGCATCCTGCCCCCTGGTTGAGGGTGGTAGTAGTGGTAGGCATCCAGCCCCCTGGCTAAGGGTGGTAGTAGTGGTGGGCATCCTGCCCCCCTGGGTGAGGGTGGTAGTAGTGGTAGGCATCCTGCCCCCTGGGTGGGGGTGGTAGTAGTGGTAGGCATCCAGCCCCCCTGGCTAAGGGTGGTGGTAGGCATCCAGCCCCCCTGGCTAAGGGTGGTAGTAGTGGTGGGCATCCTGCCCCCCTGGGTGAGGGTGGTAGTAGTGGTAGGCATCCTGCCCCCTGGCTAAGGGTGGTAGTAGTGGTGGGCATCCAGCCCCCCTGGCTAAGGGTGGTGGTAGGCATCCAGCCCCCCTGGCTAAGGGTGGTAGTAGTGGTGTGCATCCTGCCCCCCTGGGTGGGGGTGGTAGTAGTGGTAGGCATCCAGCCCCCCTGGCTAAGGGTGGTGGTAGGCATCCAGCCCCCCTGGCTAAGGGTGGTAGTAGTGGTGGGCATCCTGCCCCCTGGTTGAGGTGGTAGTAGTGGTAGGCATCCTGCCCCCTGGTTGAGGGTGGTTGTGGTGGTTGGCATCCAGCCCCCTGGGTTGGGGTGGTGGCGCGCATTCAGGCCCCTGTGTGCATATGTGGCATTGGTGATGGGCATCCCGCCCCTATGGTGCTGCTGTTGCTGGTGTAAGTATATTCAGATTCCCAGTGTATGTGTGTGATGTGTCGTGTACGTGTTGTATGTGTTTTGTGGTTGGTGTCTGACTTACCTTCTGCGCCGTACGCGTCCGTGCCTGTTCCGGTAGTAGATGTAGAATATTGGTATGATCGGGACGAAGGGATTCATGGTTGGTTCGTGTCGTTCGTCCTTCTCGTTGCTTCGCGTCGTCCTCGTCGCTTGGCTTCGTCCTCGTCGCTTCGCGTCGTCCTCGTCGGTGCTGTGTTCGTCTCGTAGCCGTGGATCGTGTTGTGGCGCGATTCGGAGCTTATGTGCGCCTCTCCCGGATGCTTTGACGTGCCGTGCGTAGCGACGGGTTCGGCGCGTACGGAAAGCGCATCGTACTTGTCCGGCCGGACGGGGCTGCATTTTCCCTTCCGTGCGACTCGATTCGGCGTTTCCGGATTCGCCTCGGTCGGAGAACAGGACCTGGTTTGGGTGAGTACGGCTCGGCCGGGATTTTTGCTGTTGTGCGCATCGTACTTGCTCGTTCGGTGTACTGTACGGATCGGTCGGGAAACTGGCTTTCGCATCAATCAATCAATCAATCATGTCACTTATAAAGCGCACTACATACCCGCGAGGGTCTCAAGGCGCTGGGGAAAGAGGGGGTGGTGCTGCTACTGATCGAAGAGCCAGGTCTTGAGGAGTCTTCTGAAGGCCAGTAGGTCTTGGGTCTGTCGGAGGTTGGTGGGGAGGGTGTTCCAGGTCTTGGCGGCGAGGTGGGAGAAGGATCTGCCGCCGGCGGTCGTTTCCGGATGCGGGGGACTGTGGCGAGGGCGAGGCTGGTCGAGCGGAGCTGGCGGGTGGGGGTGTAGAAGCTGAGTCGTCTGTTGAGGTAGGCTGGTCCGGGAGTTGTGGAGTGCTTTGTGTGCGTGGGTGAGGAGCTTGAAGGTTATCCTCTTGTTGACAGGGAGCCAGTGCAGGTCTCTCAGGTGGGGTGTGATGTGGCTGCGTCGGGGGATGTCGAGGATAAGACGTGCAGAGGCGTTCTGGATGCGTTGCAGCCGTCTCAGGAGCTTAGCCGTCGTTCCTGCGTAGAGGGCGTTTCCGTAGTCCAGCCTGCTGGTGACGAGGGCCTGGGTGACTGTTTTTCTTGTTTCGGTGGGGATCCACTTGAAGATCCTGCGGAGCATTCGGAGGATGTTGAAGCAGGATGAGGAAACGGCGTTGACCTGCTTAGTCATGGAGAGGGTGGGGTCAAGGATGACCCCTAGGTTGCGTACGTGGTCGGTGGGTGGCGGGGCTGTTCCCAGTGATGTTGGCCACCAGGAGTCGTCCCAGGCTGAAGGGTTGGAACCAAGGATGAGGACCTCCGTCTTGTCCGAGTTCAGCTTCAGGCGGCTGGTCCTCATCCATTCGGCGACGGCCTTCATTCCTTCGTGGAGGTGGGCTTTGGCGGTGTGAGGGTCTTTGGTGAGGGAGAGGATCAGCTGGGTGTCGTCGGCGTAGGAGATGATGTTGAGGTTGTGCTGTCGGGCGACGTGGGCGAGGGGTGCCATGTAGATGTTGAACAGCGTTGGGCTGAGGGAGGAGCCTTGGGGTACGCCGCAGATGATCTTGGTGGCCTTGGATCGGAAGGGGGCGAGGCGGACGCTTTGTGTTCTGCCGGAAAGGAAGGATGTGGTCCAGTCCAGGGCCTTCTCTTGGATCCCGGCGTCGTGAAGGCGTGTTCGTAGTGTGTGGTGGCAGACCGTGTCGAAGGCGGCTGATAGGTCCAGGAGGATGAGGGCTGCTGTTTCTCCGTTGTCTAGCAGGGTCCTGATGTCATCGGTGGCGGCGATGAGGGCGGTTTCGGTGCTGTGGTTGCTGCGGAAGCCGGACTGGGAAGGGTCCAGGATGTTGTTCTCCTCGAGGTAGCGGGTCAGTTGTTTGTTGACGATTTTCTCGGTGACCTTCGCGGGGAACGGGAGCAGAGAGATGGGTCGGAAGTTCTTGAGGTCCTTGGGGTCTGCCTTGGGTTTCTTGAGTAAGGCGGTGATCTCGGCGTGCTTCCAGCTTTCCGGGAAGGTTGCTGTCTCGAAGGAGATGTTGATTATTTTCCGGAGATGGGGCGCGATGGCTGTACTGGCTTTGTTGAAGATGTGGTGAGGGCACGGGTCTAGCGGTGAACCGGAGTGGATGGTGTTCATGATCTCGCTGGTGTCCTCGTCGTTGATGTTGGTCCAGGAGAGCAGGCGGTTGGTGGTTGTGGGGGCAGTGGTCTCGGTGGTTGCCGGGGCGGTCGTGGTGTTGAAGCTGTCGTGGATGTCGGCGATTTTGCGGTGGAAGAAGGTGGCCAGTGAGTCGCACAGGTCTCGCGACGGCTGGATGTCGTTGGTGTTGGAGCTGGGGTTGGAGAGTTCCTTCACGATGTTGAAGAGCTCTTTGCTGTTGTGTGCGTTGTTGTCTAGGCGGTCTTTGAGTGAGGCCCTTTTGGCGGATCTGATGAGGTGATGGTGACTGCGGGTGGCGCTCTTGTGGGCGGCGTAGCTGTCCGCTGTCCGTTCGTGGAGCCAGATCTTCTCCAGTTTTCGGCATGTTCGTTTGGAGGCCTGGAGGTCTTCGGTGAACCAGGTGGCTTTCTTGCTGGTGTGGCTGTTGGGCGGATTCTTGAGCGGGGCGAGGGTGTTGGCGCAGTCGTTGATCCACTGTCTGAGGTTGCGGGCGGCGGTGTCGGGGTCGGAGGGTTCGGCGGGTGGGCTCAGGGCGAGGGTTGTGGTTAGCTGGTCTTCCGTGACTCTGCTCCAGCAGCGGCGAGGCATTTGTTCGGTGCGGTGGTGCGTGGTGGGCTTCCTGTAGGTGAAGTGGATGCAGTGGTGGTCAGTCCAGTGGGGTTCGGAGGTGTGGTTGAAGGAGACGTGTGGGCTTGCGGAAAAGATGGAGTCTAGCGTGTGGCCGGCGGCGTGGGTGGGTGTAGTCACGAGCTGTCTGAGTCCGAGGGTGGCGAGGTTGTCGATCAGGGTGGTGGAGTTGGTGTCCTTGTTGTTCTCGAGGTGGAAGTTCAGGTCCCCGAGGAGGATGTAGTCCGTGGAGGCGATGGCGTGTGTGCTGACGAAGTCAGCGATGGAATCGCTGAACTGTGGTCGGGGTCCGGGGGTCTGTAGATGAGGGTTCCTCTGAGGGTGGTGTTGGGATCGGTGTGGATCTGGAAGTGCATGTGTTCGGCGGTGCTGAGGGTGTCGTCGGTGTTGGTTGAGACTCTGAGGGTGTTCCTGTGGACGATGGCGATGCCTCCTCCGACTCCGTTGGTGCGGTCCCTGCGGGTGATCTTGTATCCGTCCGGGATGGCAATGGCGATGTCGGGGGCTGAAGCGGGATTCAGCCAGGTCTCCGTCAGGAATGCGACGTCTGGGGAGGTTGAGTCGAGAAGGTCCCAGAGTTCGATGGCGTGTTTGCGGGCGGAGCGGGTGTTGAGGAGGATGCATCTGAGGTAGTTGGGTTCTTTCCTGGGCGGTGGTTTGGCGGGGCGGGTGCTGGCGAAGCTGCAGTTCCGGCAGGTGAAGGGCCCTTGGGTGCGCTTCGGGGTGGCCTGGTAGCAGGCGTGATCTTTTCCGGGGTTGAGTGCGTGGAGGGTGCTGGCGTCGTATCGGCGTCTGTTGATGTGGCGGGCGCGGGGATGCCCGGACCAGGGGTCTGGCGCTGGGCGCGGTCACGGCGCGGACGGGCGCAGACGGGCTTGCCTTAGGCGCGCCTTCGGCGCGCCAGCGGCGCGGCTGCGCAGCGGCCGCCATAAATGGGGAGGTGGGAGGGAGGAGCAGGGAATGGGGCAGCGAATGGGCAGTGAGGGGGCGGGGCCGCAGGGGCGCAGCGGCGGGAAACAGGCACAGAAGGGAAAAACGAGCACAATCAGGGCATCAAGGGGGCACAGAAAGGGAAAAAAACGAGCACAATCAGGGGCAGCAAGGGGGCACAGAAAGGAAAAACGAGCACAATCAGGGGCAGCAAGGGGGCACAGAAAGGAAAACGAGCACAATCAGGGGCAGCAAGGGGGCACAGAAAGGAAAAACGAGCACAATCAGGGGCAGCAAGGGGGCACAGAAAGGAAAAACGAGCACAATCAGGGGCAGCAAGGGGGCACAGAAAGGAAAAGACGAGCACAATCAGGGGCAGCAAGGGGGGCACAGAAAGGAAAAACGAGCACAATCAGGGGCAGCAAGGGGGGCACAGAAAGGAAAAAACGAGCACAATCAGGGGCAGCAAGGGGGCACAGAAAGGTAAAACGAGCACAATCAGGGGCAGCAGCAGGGCACACAGACGGAGCTGTGTGGTGGGGGAGCGACCTACCAGTCAAGGTCAGGGGTCGCTCATGGCTTTTTTCCCGACCGAATAGTATTGGGTGCGCCTCCGACCGAGATCGGAATCGGCCCCTATATCGTTTATGGAGAAACGTTGGATTTGTGAATGGCTTAATACTAGACATTTTCTTGGAATTTTGTTTTGGAGATTGGATGTTCTTTTTGCAATTTTTTTATAACCGCTTTTTTATGGGGAATTTCTTTTTGGGAGAACTTTTTTTTTAAAAACTTTGTGGATTGCCAATTAATGGAGTGTAGGAGATGTTTGAAAAAAAATCGGGTGTTGGTCTTTTCCCTGGATGTTGGTTTCACTCTTTGGATTATTGGCCTACTCAGGATTTCTTGGTGACAGGTGGTATGAAATATCACCAAAAGTCGAAGAAAGAAGACAACTACATGAAAGGAACGCAAACTATTATTTTAATTTGTTAAAAGAAATTAGAAAAATTACAATTGCATTATTAAGTGTTGATAAAACAGGTGAGTAATTCTGCAGGTTGTTACTATATGTTAGAAGTGTAAGATGTATGCAATATCGTCTAGGTAGGCTGAAGGTCCCATAAATGGAAATTGATGGATTTTAGCCAATAGTCTCACAGACATTTCTTACATTTTTTGGATATACAACGGTTCAGACTACCTGACCATGATTGTGCCATTCTCATTTCCAGAAAACGTTGTTCTTGCTTCAAAATTTCCAGGAAATGATACCGGTTAGCATGAGATTTGTTTCACAAGACTGGAGGCTCAAATTATGCTATCTTTTCTTGCTATTTATTCACAGCAGCCAAGCAAGAGAAAAACTACGTTACCCGGGAAACCTGGTAAAAGAACTACAAACAGTGACATCATAATAGCACAACCAATGGGACGTCGAACAACCCAATTTTTAGATTGACAGAGCAACAAATCCTCTTTTCTTGCTGCTTGCAGTCAAGATAAGTACTATATTAATTTTCCTTTACTGTTATATTCTTGACATGACGTTCATCATCATACTTTATTTCGGTCATGTGACCAAAAAAGTGCATATCAATAAAATAGATACAAACAATACAAGAAAATATGACAACCATAATAAAAACACCATTAAAATACATAACAATAAATACATACAGTACGTAAGTATATAACAGCCCAAATAAATACACAATACAAGTTTCGGTGGAATTGCAGGATAATCATATACGTTGGCTCCTATACAGTCAATGAACTCAAGACAACTTGTACCTCCAATTGTCAGATCTGCACTGAAAATGTGTGTCAGATTTTTGAAAAAGTTCATGACTGTTACAGCGATATTAAAATTCCTCCACTTGATTCGGGCCATATATAGAAATAATAAAATAGCCCGAATTGTACATCCGGGACAGCAAACAAACTTCTATAAATAAAACTGTCATATCCATAAAGTGCTGGGTGCCTCAGAAGATCATGCAATCCTAAGTAGGAATTCCTGCAATAACAATCGTTTTATCCTGATTATAATTACAGCTCATATCCATTAAGTGCTGGGTGCCTCTGATAATCAAACAATCCTGGATGGGGATTCCAGCAATAACAATAATTTCATCCTATCTAAAATTGCAACTCAGATTGAACTAAAACCACTCGGCTAGCCTGGGACAAAAACTTCTGTCGCCTGAACCAGACGGTCATCAAAAAATAGATGGTGTAGTATCGGATTTTAATATTCTCAATGCCACCCGATAGCGTCATATGCTTATGTTACTGTGGTTTTTCACTCCTTTTGCATTGTTTCAACTGCCCCTGCACACTTTCACTAATGCTTCACTCAGCCTCAAGCGTTTTTACTGTTAGGCATTCCGGCCTCACTCGCTTCCCAGTCAGGTTGTTCTCTTCAGCGCTGCAGCCACAACATTTTTCTCTTGCTTCAGGGTATTTTCCCTTAACTTAATCGCTTAGCGGTAGCATACTTGTCTTCTCTTCGCTTCCCTCAGCTGCAGCCTTCGACTGTTGGATAACTCTTCCCTGCCTCACACACCCTCTTCTTCAGAGTTGCGCCTCTTAAAGGTTCCTTTTTCCTTTCAGGCTTGGCTATATTAACCTGTTCCTTTCAGTTTAGTTCAGGTATTTATTTATTATTTTAGTTATTTTCGAAAGGGTGCATGCCTATTAATTGAGCTAATTATTAACCCTATATTCTATTACAATGGCCAAAGAGGAAGAAACTCATTTAAAGATAATTTGAAATCCTTTATTAAGGACTCTGTACAGCAGTCGGTCTCTATGCTAGACGTTTCAAAAAAGTTTGAAGCTTTTATTTTCAAAATGCTCTCTTCCTCTTCTGATGTTACCTCAAAAGGTAAGAAAACTGCAGCGACCCCTGGTGGGTTTGTCAAAGGCGATTAGTTAAAAACTGGTCTTCCCGACAAGAGGTTTCATTATCAGGGCTCCTTTCTTCCCTCTTCAGGTTACCCCTTCAAATGACACTGATGAGGTTTTGGATCTTTTTAATTATGGGCCTCCAGAGAAAAGGTGTACACTTTCTCCTAATGATGGTGGTGATTCTCACCCAGTGTTTAACAAATTAGTTGACCATCTTAGGGAATCCATGTTTTATCCCTCCCTTATTCATCACCCCAATTCCACAGAGTGGTTCCCTTCGGAGCATGTGGCTGACTAGGTTTCATTCTATCTTGGACATGCTCCTGATAAATCTTCTAGGAACAAATTAAAATCAGAATGCCACAGTTCTTCCCTTCCCAATAACATTATGGCTACTTCTGTCCTTGATCCAAACATGTTGATGTTTTTTAATAAAATTTGGAAAGGACCCGAAAAAAGGGGTTGACAGGGACTGGTCCAACTGCCAGGACAGGATTTTAGACTTGGTTGATCCTCTTACCAGAATATTGGATCTGGCTAAAGAGGCAAAAATTGAGGGCACTCAAATTGATCTGGACACCCTCTTCTAATTAAGCCCTTTGGGATGTATGCATTTTTGGCAATGCCAACGCTCACATTTCCCAAGAGAGGCGGAAAAGCTTATTAAAAATGTACCCCAAGCTTAGCAGTCGCTCCACTAAGGAAGAAGGTCCACTTGCTAAAGGTCTTTTGTTTGGGGATTCATTTATTAAGGAACGCAGAAAATGTGTCTCCACGTTTGCCACGATGGACAAGACCCAACTCTCCCTGAAGAAAATTTCCTCTTCTCTGGTTTTTTCCAGGGCGGCAAAGGCAGGAGTCGCTTTGCCGGCCATTATCCCACAAGGGGACAATCCTTCAACAGAGGCTACTTCGATCAAACCTCCCAAGGTGACGTCTACACTGGCTACAAACCCCAGTCGTTCTAGAGGCTTCCGGTCCAGGAGATATTGGAATAAAGGAGAGCAATACTCAGGTAAGAGTTTCCAGTTCTGGCCTTCCTCTCATAGGAGGCAGATTAGTTCTTTGTCTGAATGCTTGGCTTTCTCGCACTGCAGATACCTGGATAATACAAATGGATCCAGGGTATCTCATAGAGCTTCATCAGCTCCCGGTTCAGTTGCAACTTCCCCGCCCTCTTGATTTTTCTCAGGATCAATTCCTTCAAGTCTAGGACAAAATTCAATCTCTTCTTTCAAAACAAGCTATTGAACGAATGGAGTTCAACCACACAGGTTTCCTCAGTACCATCTTTTTGGAACAAAAAATGTCACCTTGTAATAAACTTAAAAGTGTTTAACCACTTTGTAGTTTATCACTTCAAGATGGAGACTATTCTCCACCTCAGAGACATATTGCTCCAAGACAACTGGCTAGTCAGACTGGATTTTCAAGATGCTTACTTTACAATTCCAGTTCATTCCTCGCATAGGAAATACCTCCAGTTTCAAAGGGGTCCTTCCTTCTTCCTCTCCAAATCTCTTCCTTTCAGTCCATCATCAGCTCCTTGGTGTTGCACCAAGATTCACAAACCGGTTGTAGCCTTCCTCAGGGCACAGGGGATCAGACTAATCATATACCTCGACAATTTTCTGATCATGGCCCAGGAAAAGAATGTTCTTTTTCCTCACCTACATCTTTGTCAGTACCTTCTACTTCAACTAGGTTTCATCATCGATGTCCAGAAATCTGCTCTCATTTCTTCTCAATTTCTGGAATTCCTAGGGTTCTTGATAGAGTTCTCGATCAATCCTCCAACTACCTCAACACAAGGTGACTCTCATAACAAAGGAGATTCAACATTCCTTAACTCTTACAATTTTTTCTCTCAGATCTCTGGCCCGTCTTGTGGGTCTTCTGTCTTCTTCGATTCAAGCAATATTTCCTAGCCAGCTTCATTATTGTGCCCTTCAAAGTTTGAAAATTCAATATCTCCACAGAGGCCTAGCTTATTAAGACACTGTTTCCCTGGATCCAGAATCCAGAGAGGAACTCCTTTGGTGGCTGACTCACTTAGATACTTGGAATGGGAGAATGATTTTCTTTGCTGCAACAGATCTGGTCTTTGAGTCCAATGCACATCGGGGCGCAAGATGTGGTCAGTTCTTGACTGGAGGTACATGGTCTGGTCAGGAGTCATTCTTGCATATCAACACTTTAGAGATGCTTGCAGGTACTTTTGCCATCCAAAAATTTACAATAGACAAGGCAAAATGCACCATTCTCTTACGGATGGACAATGTCAGTGGTCAGATTTATAAATCATCTTGGGGGTACAAAATCAAACTCCTAGCAGATCTCGCCAAACTTCTTTGCCAATACTGTCTGCAACAGAATCTCTCGTTCCAGGAAATTTGAATTTCGTAGTGGATTGGTATTCCAGACACCTTCAGGGCTCAAGTGATTAGCAGCTGCATCCTTCAGTGTTTAATCATCTTTCTTTGGCAACAGGTCACTCAACCTTTTTGCCTCGCGACTAAACACCCAACTTCCTTCCGTTTTCAGTTGGAGACCAGATCCTCAGGCTCTGGCTGCAGAGGTGTTTCTCCAAACTTGGCCGCAGTCTCACCTCTATGCCTTTCTCCCCTTTCTGTTGATTGCACGAGTCCTAGCTCAGGCCCGCAGAAAACCTTAGTCTTTGGTTCTAATCACTCCTTTTTGGCAGGCTCAACCATGGTATCCAACTCTGTTAGAGCTGGCCTCGGATTTCCCAGTCTGGATTCCTCAATTTCCCGATCTGCTTCTCAACCCTCGGGTATCTCGGCACAACATGATTCTGGGCTCACGTTTCCTGATCGGCTGCAGGATTTTGGGTCTTCCTGGAGAACCCCAGGAATTTGGGAGGAGACTCATTCAACAATCCTGAGCCCCTGCACAGCAAAACTCTACAAGTAAGCTTGGTTGGCCTAGTGTAGCTACTGTATGACAGGAATTCAGATCCAATTTTAGAAGATGTAACTTTGGTAGTTAATTTCTTAGCCTCTCTGGCTTCGTACAATAAATACTTACAGATCGGGCATTTCAGCTGAACATCTCAGAGTGGATGGAAGACCCATTGGTGAACACCTTTGGTTTGTCTATTGAAGGGAGTAAGATTCGCTAATCCTCTTGTTCCTAAATATAATACAATGTGGGATGTTAATTTATTGTTGAAAATGTTTATATCATGGCAAGATAATGTGAATCTTTCTTTCAAACAGGTATCAGCAAAATTGGCAATGCTTTTATGTTTCATTTCCTTGAAACGTGTTTCTGATGTAAAAGCTCTAGATGTGTCTTATTTTCATTATTCACCCCATGGTGTTTCCTTTCAAGTTCACAGGCGTACCAAAGCTAATTTAACATCAATTTAGTATCCCTTTTTCCCTTCTCAACCGAAGTTAAGTGTGGGAGATTAAAAACCTACATTGCGCGAACTGTAGATCTGAGATCGTCCTCGTCGTCTCAATTGCTTATTTCTTTTCAGAAACCCCATAAACCTGTCTCTTCTCCCACTTTAGCCCGCTGGGTGAAATGGATTATGTCCTTGGCTGGTATTAATACCGATTCCTTTGGCACCCCTGCAGCCAGAGGGGCTATGCCCTTTTGGGCTTTTCGGGCAGGTGCAAGTTTGCACGACATTCTCAAATCTACAGACTGGTCGAGCGCTAATACTGCCAGAAGTTTTTACTGTCAACCAATTACCTATGTATCTGATTCTGTTATTGCAATGCTTTGAACAAGCCTCTGGTCTTGTATTAAAATTGAGATTTTTCCTAGCCTTGGTGTCAGAAAGGTTAGATTTTAATAAAGACACGAGGCGAGTATTATCCCACCACTGTTTTATTAACCCTCCATGATCGGTTTCTCTCAGTTCCAGCGCCATCCTCCGGTACTATCGCTTCTATTTAATCCTGGTGGATTCTCTTCTGCCTTTGAATCTGCTGGACTACTCCATGGATCTTCTCCTTCTGTTCGGTAGATGGTTCCTCACTTCCTTTTGGACTGTCTTACGGATTTATTGACTTTGCTGATTACCTTTTGTTCAGTGTTGTTGTTTCTTTCCACGCCTCATCTTGGTTAACTTGCAACAAGAAAAGAGGATTTGTTGCTCTCAGTCAAGATAATTATTGGGTTACTCGATGTCGCAAGGTTGTGCTATTATGATGTCACTGTTTGTAGTTCTTTTACCAGGTTTCTTGGGTAATATAGTTTTTTCTCTTGGCTGCTGTGAATGAATAGCAAGAAAAGATAGCATAATACTTGCCTCCGTGCCTTTAAACAAATCTAGCCTTTCTGACACCAAGGCTAGGAAAATCTAAATTTTCCAATTGATTTGGGAAATGAATTGTGCCATCCCTTTATGGCATTGTTTGGTTTTGCAACTCCCTCTAAGCAGGTTGAGTAACGGTTCTACCAGTCGATGGGAAACCTTGGCTTCCTCCTGTGACCCGGCCTGCTTAGATGGTAATCCAAGTGTCCTCAAAGTAGTTTAGCAGTGAGGCCAATTTTTCCTCGTATTATGCAAAATGTTCAGATTCTAAAATTGATGAGTAAAACTCAACCACACACTTGGGAAGTACAAAACACAAAGCTGTTCTTTTTTCAATTCATACTGTAGTTTACTGCTTGACATACAATCCTCAGCTAAGGATGTTTATTTTTTTTTATTTTTCTCCAATATGCCTGGGATAAGTGAAAAACATCCTTGAATTTAGCTATCAGGGTCAATTTTAGTAATAATATTAATCATCTCCAATTCAAAATCAATTATAATATTACTAGGACTTTTATTCATAGTTTTGGATTTTATTACTGCTAAAAATGTATTGTAAGTTGAGGATTGCTCGTCAGGGAGTAAGCTGTATGCTAATGCGACAGTTGTGTTGTTTATGTTAGCATGAACAGTGTAAATTTGGGTGAGTGGATGGGGTGTTGACTTAAAAGTTCTATCCATCATCCAAATTTCAGTATTCAAGGATCACTGAGTTATGGGTTGTGCAAAAGATTTGTAGTCTTTTGAGAGGGTTTTTGTTGTCATACAGGAGGAAAGGCTCATTAGGAAAAGAAACTGTTAGTTCAGGGGTGATGTTAATGTCCAAGTAGGATTGTGGTGCTACTCCTTGGGGATTACTTCCCTGTTTTTGCCTCTGAATCATTCTCCTCAAATTAGGTATTGTGGGAATACCACTAGCAATGTGAATGAGGATGTTTTGAGCTACCTTCCTCAAAACTGAGCCACATGATTCATTGGAGGTGGATGCTAACATTTTTAATTGCTGGATGTTCTCCCTCACGTCGATCTCCAGTGCAGAGGCAGAGTGGTTATGACTGTGGTTCTTTCAACAGGGTCACTCAAAGTAACCACTCTGCATTTGCAATTGGATGAAAAAAACTGCACACATGTCCAATGACTCCTGGGCTCAGTTAACCTCTCCTTAAAATAAAGACAGCCACCGTATTTCAGTAGTCTGTTTCCTCACCGAGATTAGGCATAGCTAGCCTGCTTTCTGTTTTCCATGCTTCAGTGATCTGTAGAAAAAAAAAATTTAATTGAATTTTTGACAATGCTACGGTATAAAATCTTTTTTTCTTTCTGAACAATGTATTTGATATGTGAAAAAGATGTATTTTATTATTTTAGGCAGTGGGTTGAAGGAGAAACAAATCTTATTATTCCTGTTGAAAATAAGAAAAGGTTTATTGCTTTTGCTTGTAGCCTGTGGGATGAAAGTTGTTAATTTTGGTTGTGCATAGCTTTTATCTGAAAGTTTACCTGGTGAGCTTTTTTTAAATTCCAATCGGGTCTTGCAAGGCCTGTAGTCAATTGGTTCGGTTGTCCTGTGGCTGGAGGCTTGTTTCTTGGTTTTCTATTTAAATGTAAAAGGGAAATACAGGTTAAATTACTGATTTTTTTGTTCTATTAGTGCTTTCTTTGCATTTTGTGTTGTTTTTCAAATAACTCACCTGTGTATTATTTGATTTTGTACAAAATTAGGTTTATGAATTTTCAATGGTTTTGTTTTCTGTTAATTTTCAAATATTTTCTCAGTTTTTAAGCTCTGTTGAATAGAAAATTAGGTAAGTTGTTGCTGAAGTTATCATCGTAATTTGCCCCCCAGTCACTGTCAAGCACCTTCCCTGACGGAAGTATCTGGTGGAGTTAGAATATTAATTTTGCTCTCAGTCACTGTCCAGCACCTTCCCTGAGGTAAGTACTTAGCGGAGTTAAAATAGTAATTTTGACCCCCAATCACTGCCCAGCACTGTCCCTGAGGTAAGTACCCAGCGGAAGAAGAAAAGCAATTTTGCCCCCACACACTGTCCAGCACATTCCCTGACGTAAGTACTTGGAGGTGTTAGAATAGCAATTTTGCTCCTCAGACACTGTCTAGCACCTACCCGGAGGTAAGTACTTGGCAGAGTTTGGAAAGAAGGAAGGAAGGACTATTGTGTACATGTCAAAAGTGTTAGTGTTTCTTAAACTGTTTGCTCTATGTTTACATGTTTTTTAATATTTATTTCAGAAAATGTTATTATAAAAGTTACAGTGATACCTTGTTTTCCGGTGTGTTTTATCCTTAACGTCAATGTGGATTATCTTGAAAATCAGCAAGAATTAATTTAAAACAGTTTTAGAAGGGGAGTAAACCAAGGCTCAGTAAATAATAAGTCTAACTGATGTAAATCAAAGTAGTCATAGACCTTGAGTCTGTGAGCAGTCACCAAATGAGCATTACATAACATGGCTTCTGATTGATACTTTTAACCATGGATTCCTCACCTTGTGATTGCCATACTGGATCCAGGTATTGTTCTCAGCCTTGCGTGCTGGTACGAGAAGTCATGCTGCTCCGCATAGGGGCCATCCTGCACCAGAAGTGGCGTCAGAGCTATAAT
Organism: Calotriton arnoldi; assembly: GCA_963921515.1. Taxonomy (NCBI): domain Eukaryota; kingdom Metazoa; phylum Chordata; class Amphibia; order Caudata; family Salamandridae; genus Calotriton; species Calotriton arnoldi. The sequence continues at coordinate 435,497 of CAWUFW010013829.1, read as the reverse complement.
ATAACCACCATTTCTGAGCATTGACGTTAGTTCCTTTAATTCTGTGCCTTCGAACGCAGATCCAGAGCTTGCATATTTTACAATATGCAAGGTTTTAATCCCTGTAAGGATTCCCACATACACATCAGTGACAGACTCTCATGAGGTTGGTCTCTTTTGTCTAAGCTCCTAGCATGACTCAGCGTCATGGGACAAATGTGCTCAGATGACACCGAAAGCCACCCAGGACCGCAGGGCCAAACACTACATCACCGAGCACAGCAAGAAGGCTCAGAAGGCCCAGCCCCAGTCAAGGATGCAGATGTGTTCTCGATCCTAAGACCATTCCCAAGAGAGGACGTCAACCCACTCCAAAATGCTCAGGTAAGTCTAAATCGAAGAAAAAAAGCACAAGCAATCCATACAAGACTTCTTCTTCCGGGGACTTTAGTCAATAGATGGTGCATCAGGGTACCTCTCATCTCAATTTCATTCTCCCAACTCCGAACCAATCCCCAGCCTGGTCCTAATTCCACCTAAGTTTCTGGGCCCAATGGCGTTGTTGAAACTAGTTCAAGCCCTTCAAGGAAAACATTTTGTGCATGTCCAGTACCTTCTTGGAGCCCTCTGAAGCCTTTGGGCCTTACAGATCAGAGGAAGCCCCTAGTCGGACTACCACAAGTAGATCTGTCCCCGATGCGGACTGTGCCTCTTGACCGAACTCAGGGCTGACGCCCGCTCCTACTCAGTCCATGGTGCCAAGATCTGCACCGGGGCCCCGCGTGGTGACTCCAGCAGAGACGCCAAAGCAAGAACCAATAGTTCTTTGGACTCCGAAGCAAATCTGCTGTGACCTTGTTCGAAGTTGGGAACACCTTGACCTCAACGAAAATCGCTTTCTGACTCTGGCCTGATACGCTTCCACTACGTCAAAGGTTTTCAGGCCCTAAATACCATGGAGACGACAATGGGGGTGATGAATCCAAAATCCAGGATCAGGAAAACTAACTTTTGGATCTTTAGGAAGCCAATAGCCTGGACACATCCTCCAACACCGGCCTCTATTTCCCACCTCTATTGAGGAATTGACAGTAAACATGGTCATTGCAGTAGTGGCTGCTGCACCGCAATTGGACTGGTGAAAGACCCGTCTACCTACCCCATCTAGAGCGGTCATGGCAGATGCATTGTTGCTGGGCTGGGAGGCTATCTGGGAGACGTGGAGGTCAGTAAACTATGGTCTCTGGTGGAAAACTCCCTCTACATCAACCTGTTGTAGTTGTGAGCAATTCACTTGGCACTAAAGGCTTTTCTCCCATCCATCAAGGGTGCAGGTCCTTACGGATAACACTACTACCATTCAGTGCTGCATTATCAGGGTAGGCTGGGGCTGTGGGTCCTGTGCCAAGAGGCTCTACGTTTCATCAGTCATCAAGACATCTCCCTGGTCATACAACAACTGACAAGATCTTCTAAACGCCAGGGTGGACAAACTCAGCGGTTGTTGCTTATCGGATCACGAATGGCAGCTCAACTTAGTGGAGGCACAGCACATCTTCCAACAATGGGGAGAATCCGGTCTTGATCTTTTCACCACCGTTAAGAATTTGCAGTGTCCAAAATGTAGTGCATTTGAGTACCCAGGGAAATTCTTCCTAGGAAATACCCGTCTGTTGAACCAGAACTCTGAACTCCTGCATGACTACTTGCCTGTACCTCACCTGTACAAAATTCTGAAGATCAGAAACGACCACCCCAAGTCATCCTAGTGTCTCCAAATTGGACAGGGAGAGTGTGGTACCCCATACAACTGGCCAGAGGCATCTGTCCTCAGATCTTGTTGCGCCATCTGGAGGATCTTCTGTCACAGTAGCAGGACAGGGTCCTACACCAAGCCTGTACAACTTACACCTCCATGCTTGGAGTGGTGACAGCGAGATGCTTTTGACCTTCCTTTTGAAGCGGGAGATGTCAGTTTGGCAGCTAGGCATTCCGCCACCAAAACCATCTATGTGGGATGCTGGGAGAAGTCTATTGTATGGTGCTCATCTAAGCATATCCAGCCCCTGCAAGCTCAGTTGTCTTGCGTCCTTCTGTTCTCCCTTTCCTTCCTTTCATTAGCCTAACAAGGGCTTCCTGTAGCCACAGTTAACGGTTGTCAGCCTTATCAGCCTTCCTATGGTTAGCCGATTGGTCATCTAAGTGAAAATCATCTATTGTGATGCGTTTCCTTAATAGGCTGACCTACATGTTTTAACCGAAAGCTTTTGTGATGGCCCAATGGAATCAATCTCATCACATGCCTTATAAGCACCCCATTCGAACCAATGTACAATTGTTCTCCAAGGTTTCTAACCCTAAAGACAGTGTTCCTCATAGCAATCACGTCAGCCCTTTGCATGAGTGAACTATAAGCACTTTCTGTCCGGTAACCGTACACCACCTTCTACCTTCTTTCCAGACAAGCTAGTGCTAAGAAGTAAGGCAGCATTCCTTTTGAAATGTATCACATCCTTCCACATTGGGCAGTCTGTCACCCTCTTGACGTTCTTTGCCACTTCATCATCTATTCAAGGAGGAAGAAAGACTCCATCGCTTAGACCCTAAAAGTGCTCTGAGCTTCTACTTTGATCACACCAGGGACCATGGGGTGGATGATCAGATCTTCATTGGGTTCTCTGGAACAAATAGGCAGTGCAGACGCAGACCATCTGAAGGTGGATGGTCCTCTGTATTAATATCGGTTATAGATTGTCCAAGAAACAGCGACCGGAAGGCTTGCAGGCTCATTCCACTAGGGTAAAGATATCCGCCACTGCGCTGACGATTGGGATAAGTCTTGGATATCTGCCAGGCTGCTACATGGGTGTCAGTCTAAATATTTATGAAGCACTATTTCTTGGATAGCCAAGTCCGGCATGAGGGGCACTTAGCCCATTCGGTCCCGCGGGTTTTTCTGGCGTGAGCCATTCCACAAACGCACCACCTGGAGAGGTGCTGCTTTGAAATCTAAGCACAAGATGAGGAATCTGCAGTTAGAAGTATCCATCAGAAAAACAAGTTACTTTCCTTCAGTGCTGCTATTGCTGGTGGGCACTCTCTCTAACCACAGATTCCTTAACGGCCCACCCTTCTCTCTGTTCAGTGGAATGGACTCCTTTGGTCCATATTAAATAGATTCCACTTAGGGATCTGCACACTGGCACAATCTGATCATACAAGGCTCTGTGGCTGACAATGCGAACAGATATCAGAAAGTAACTGACCCACACATGGAGGTGATCGTTATACTCTTGCCGTAATGTCACTTTTGGGGAAGGATGACTTCACCTACTGGCATGTGAGAAAAAATTCCAGATCCAGTTTGGTGCATAGGGTGAGGAATCTGCCGTTAGATAGAGTATTCACATGAAAGTAGGTAACTTGTTTGTTTAGGTTAGTCAAAACACCAATTACTTGAATTGTCAGTGGAATTAGAATATGCCAAACCCTCTCTAGTTAAAAGTTCCCATATTCTAGAATTGAGGTAAGATAATATGTTTGACAATGCAATCAATTGTTTGGTAAAATAAGTATAACATGACTTACTACTCAATTGAATATATTCAGTGAGTTGTCCAGCATCACCAGGCACCTCCGGGTGAGGGGCGAGAGCAGATAAGCTTGTCTTGAGCATTCCTTCATCATGGCTGTGCACCTGCCTCATTTAAATAAGGTAGGCAAACCATGAAAGATGTGTCTAGACTGCTTCACAGGCCCTACTGGAGACTGAATCCCCATCCCAAGATTGCAGCATAATAGTGAAGAGGGTGAAAAGACTAAGCCAAGGGGCCTAGGATTCCTTGCCTTATGCTAATGTAAGCTCTACCTTTCATCAGTCATCAGGGCAGCTCCCTGATCGTACAACAACCGCCAAGATCTTTAAACACCAGGGCCGACAAACTCAGTTGTTGTTGCCTAGCAGATCACGAATGGCAGCTCTACTGAGTGGTAGCACCGAGCATCTTTCAACAATCGGGAGAATCCTGTCTTAATCTTTTCGCCACCGCAGAGAATTTGCAGCGTCCAAACTTTTGTGCGCTGGAGTTCCCAGGACAGTTCTCCCTTGGAGAGGCCTTTCTGTTGGACTGAAACTCTGAAGTCCTGTATGACTATCTGCCTCTACCTCTCCTGCCCAAAGTGCTGAAGATCAGAAACGAATGGCTCAAAGTTAAGGTACTCATGTCTGTGTAATAGTAGAAGCATTAGCAGTGTTTTACTAAGTACCCATGTACAAGTCTGGCACCATTACTATCAAGTATTTTGAAAACCTACAGTTTGTAGCTTTTTGCACATTGTGCAAATTGTCCCTGCAAACATGTTTTAAGGGTAATTGTTTGTTTCACTTTTTAAAGTTATAAAGACAGCATTATCAACTTTACTTTACAGGTATGAGGCCTTCCCAGGCAAATTTTCAAAGGATCATGAGTTAGTTGTAATACTTTCAGACTTCTATTGAGGGGCCTATTCTTAAATTGTTACATCTGCGGTTTCTTGGCCACCTGAGAACTGTGGTACTTTGCAGGGTGTTGCAGTTACTGGGGCTCAGAAGATGCCATGTGAAGCCCACAGCTGTGGGCTGGAGAGTCTCTCACCTGGGTCTGTTTTCCCTCACGTGCCTGGCTGCTGCTCCCTCTCTCTAACCCCAGAATTTCAATTACCTGCCTGAGGGTTTGCAGATGACTTTTAAAGAGGCTCCACCACTAGTCCAATTCAGGATTTTGTTCTTTCATTTGCCTTTCCATCATGGCGGTTTCTCTCTTGGTTTCTTCCTGACTTTCCTAATCCATTATGTTTTCTGTCATGTGGCGTTTGATGTACTTTCCTTTTACTGTTGTTTTACTATTTAAAGGTCTCAGTCTGGTTGGAGGGTGCATTGCAACAAAGCTGTGTTCCTTCTCTTTTTTCCTCGCTCCCTCCACTTGCTGATCCTGATTCTTCGCTCTTAGGATTTACTCACCTGGAATCCTGTCTCCGGGTTTTCTCCAACCCTGTGAAGACTTCTTCAGCAAGGACAGTTTTTACACCTTTGGCCTTAACCTCCTGAGAAGGTGGCAACTTTTCACGGGCACTTGTTTACCAGATATTCCAATGTGTGGTGACATCATAGCTTCCGGAAGCAGTAACCCTTATCGTGGACAGTGGAAGACGCAGATCTGGATTACGAGTAAGCGTTCAGCCTTGAACACAAACTGTATTTTATAGTACATTTAGTAGTAGTATTACTAAAGTACTACGAAATTCTATTCACAAACCTAGGAGTGTTAAATCTCCCCCTTGTCAATCTTTTCTATGAAGAGATCCTCACACATCTATGTTTACTACTATAAGTTTAGTAAATGCATGAGGGACTAAAGAGCGGATGAAAAATAAGGCATACTCACTACAAAATAGGTGGGGTTTAAGGCAGGGTTAGGGAGTGGTTTAAGGAGGATAGTTGCACCCACGCTCCAAAGAGTTAGCCCATTCTTATTCACAAATGGCACTTCTAAAGTTACTAATGCCAAAAAGGATCTAAAAGAGTGTTAAATGTGTTTGATCTCAGAGCTGGAGTAAGTCCAGCACCAAACATGGCCAACCACTCGTACTACATCACCCTCCCATAGAAAATAATGGTGGTAGGGACTTCTTAAAAACCCCACAGCAAACAATGTTAAAATAAATTATTTAAAATAGCTAAAAGGTCAGTAAAACATAAATAAATGTAAATAAAATCCTGGCACCCATGAGATGGGGAAGTCCTGGTTTGTCTGGTGGCCGATTGGAAGAACCAGGTTTTCAGTTAATTCCTGAAATCATGGATGGAGCTGGAGGCTCTGATGTGGTAGGGAATTAGTCGTAGATTTTAGGGGCTAGGTAAGAGAAGGCACAGCCACCGACTCTGGCTCAGGGTATGCGGGGAAGGTGGGTGATGAGAAGACTTGTTGAACGGGGATATCTGGCAAGGGTGTGAAGTTGGATGCAGCTGTTGAGGTATGCTGGACTTTTGATGTGTAGCTGTAAGAAATTGGAGTAGCTACCTACCTCAAGTAAGAAGCACAATGATTGTTAGAGTGAACCACTAAAGTCACTAAATAAACCTGAGCTCAACGCCCTGGTAGATATGGCACAGAGCAGACAGTCTTAACCTAGAGCCAATGTGTAAAGTATTTATGCACTACCAAAATCAATAATATAAGTCACAACAAAACACAAATTTCAAACCAATTTAGAAAAATAAAGTACATTTTAATAAATAAAATTACACAAAATATAAAAATCTAATAAGGGGAACAGGAGCTGTGATTTTTTTAAAGTGTTAAATAAAAATAGTGCCACGCGCTAAACTGGTCATGGTAGACTGGGACCTAGGCGCGATTTCAGGAAGACAATGATGGAGCGTGCATTGACTACAGAAACTTGGTTTGACATGGTTGGAAGTTTTACTTTCTTATTTAGTCTCCGACATGGAAGTCCAAAATCTTCAGCGAGACAAAGGAGCAAGCTGTGGCCGAGAATGGCTCCACAAGGTCACATAGCTGTCAGATGAGGTCCTGGTGAAGTCGTCGACTTTTGGCGGCAAAGCTCAGAGCATGAGAAATTCAAATTTCACGGCCAAGGAAGGTCTCTCGCTGGCCGGACACTTTTGGTCCCTTCGCGTAGTGAAGATTCCTTCATTCACACTTAGTCACTTTTTGGAGCTCAGATTCCTCCAGTAGTGCAAGGTTGCAGGCTATAGCCGAAAATGGCTCCACGAGGCCAAATGCCTTCTCTGCAAGTTACATCTGAATCAGATTTGCTGCTGCAGTAAACGCTCAGAGCGGGAGAAAGATTATACTTCAACCCAGCCGCAATGCACCTTGGTTGGATTGGCTTTCCAGGTTTGTCCCAGTCCCCCAAAGGTCTTAGTAGCCAAAAGTTTCTAAGTACACAGGTTGCTCAAGATTTTAGGAGGCGTACACTTTAACACAGCCCATGATGTGGCCATACTGTCACTTTTGGGGTGGGATGACTTCACTTACCGGCGTGCGAGAACAAATTCCAGATCCCGTTTGGTGCATAGGGTGAGGAATCTGCCATTAGACAGTGTTCATGTGAAAGTAAGTAACTTGTTTGTTTAGGTTAATAAAAACACCAATTACTTCAGGAACAGCACTTGGGGATTAAGACTCACTCCAGCAGAAGTCCACAGCAGGGTCCAGGGCAGGTCCAGTTGGAATTGGTCAGGAGGTAAGTTGCGGGAAAGGTCTCTTGTAGCTTGTGTCCCTGAAGCTTGGACAGAAGGTCACTCTTCTGAGACTGGAAATGTATTTCTTTGTCCTACCAGAGAGAGAACAGGTCCTGTCTCAGTACCCAGACAGCAGGTTTAGTCCTCTTTTGATCTTACCCAGGTCCAGTAGTGTTCTGAGGAGAGTACTGTGGGTGCTACATTTATACCTGGTACTAGCCTGTGGTGAATTGGAGGAGTGACTCCTGGCCAACAAATAGGGTAAGGTTCCCAGGGGTAACGTTCCCACTTCTGCAGTATTTCATGTGTGCCCTATATCAAACAATCCCACAGTGCCCCTCTGTGCCGAAATCAAAGATGGTAAAACACTTCTCCCTTTTTGCAGGCCTGTGTGCTCACCCCAGTAGTGTGGCCAGGGAAATGATCAACTCCTCCTCTGTGGTCACTTCAAACAAGATCTGGGGGCAGCTCCCTCCCCACTAACTGGGGAAACATAAAAGGGGCCTGTGCAGGTGCCATCTGTCCGAGACAGGGAGGCCCGTTTGAAGTTTATTAAGTTCCTCGCCACTGATCAAATGGTCATTCGCCAGAGGAGCAGAAACAGCTCTCCACACACAACCCTTTGTCTTCTGCTCTAGAGCAGTTTTAGTTTTTAAACCTGATTCAGGGATAAACAATCAGAGGGCTGCAGCTGGAGGCTAATGCAGATTAGCTTCCATTGGTTTTAGGCAGGGAAAAGGTAACTTTTCTAAAAGTACACTTTCCTTCATATATATTTTATCTAACTCCACCAGTGAATTGGGATTTTAATAAATATCACAGAGTCCAAGAATTATATTTCCAGCTTTTTCCCTAGCTGGAGATAGCATTATTTAATTTAATTATGTATCCAAGTGTTTTCCTATGGTACAGCTAGCCTTGCCACAGTGAAAATAGCTTTTGTGTAACTTCCTCTGCGAGGACATGTTTAACATGACATTTCTACATATCCTACTTTTAAATACCAGGCACCGTACCTTATGGGCAATAAGACCACATAAGGGTGACTTAATATTTAAAAGGAAGATTTTGACCCATCAAACTGCAGTATTTAAACTGCCACTTTCAGACTACAATGGTGGGTCTGAAGCATGTTTTACCCTGTCACTATTATAGATGGCACAATATGCTGCAGTCCACTAGCGACATGTAGCTTACATGCCTTGGATACACTTTGCACCACATACTAAGGACTGATAGGTATGTTAACTAAGCCAATTAGGAGCACACCAATTTCATTATGTTGAAAGAAGAAGCACATGCACTTTCTACTGGTTAGCAGGTGTGAAGAGCACAGCGTTCTATAGCCAGAAAAAATAAGGTTAATAAAAAAGCTAAAAATCCTGAGAGACCATACAACAAAGGTGGAATTCCTACAGTATTGCTTTGTAGGTATGTGTGAGGAGTTTGAAAAGGTCTCATTTGAGGACAGAGAGCTAGTGGAGGTCTTTGAGGTGTTGGGATATATGGGTTTCATGTGATGGTTTCAGAGTCTGGGAGCTGCATTCTGTGTCAAATGAAGTCTTTTTGGGAGTTAGACAGTGATGCTGACATAGAAGAAGTTGCTGCAGTCGAGCCTGCTGGTGATTAGGGCTTGCGTGATAAACATGCTGGTGTCCTGTGGAGCTACTTGAAGACCTGAGCACTTTGAGAGTGTGGTAGAAGGTGGAGGCAACCAAGTTGACTTGATTTGCTATGAAGATTCTGCTGGCAATCATGATATCCAGGTTTCTGGCAGCCTTGGATGGGTGGGGGGTTGGTCCTAGCTTGGAGGCCACCATCCCGGAGACCAAAGTGAGGTATCTTTAATGAAGAGGACCACTTCTGTCTTGTTACTCTTGAGCTTGTGGCAATTTCTCTTCATCCAGTTCACTACTGCAGAAATGCAGCTGACTAAACTTGCTTGGATGGGGGAAGGTGTGGCTCAGGAAGGAGCCTTGCGGGATGGCGCATATCAGAATGGATGCCTCAGATGAGTAGGGAGCCAGGCAGACTGATTAGGTAAGTTCTGAGAGGAAGAAATTGGTCCATTGGTGCACCAGGCCTCAAATTATGGTCATGTGGAGCCAATGGATGAGGTAGGAGATAGTGTTGAAGACTGCAGAGAGGTCTAGAAGAATGAGAGTTGCTGTTTCCCCTTTGCCATGATGAGGCATATGTTGTTGGTGGCGGTGATGGGGGCTGTCTCTGCTGTGATTGGGTCAGAATCCTGATTGGGTAGGGTCTAGGAGGTAGCTGGGCTTTAATGAGCTTCTACAGGACTTTAGCAATGTAGGGGACGAGGGAGATGGCATGCATGTAGTTGCCCATGGTCAGTACATCCACTGTTGATTTAGAGGAATAGTGGTGTGTTTCTACAAGTCCAGGAAAGTGGCAGTGGAGATACAAGCTTTGAGGTGTGAGGGCTGAGCAAATTGGGTGAATTACTAATGCAAAGATGTTGTGTGGCAGAGATCTGAAGGGGCTCCTGAGTGGATGGATCGCATGGCGTTGATGGTCTGTAGGAGTTGTGGCAGTCGCGCCAATGTCGTGCATGCTAGATCATCATGTTGGGGGCATAGGAAGTGGAGCTCAGCCATCCAGATGTCCGTGGGGATTTTGTTTCATCAGGAGTTCTGGGTGCTGGTGGTTCTGGCATTGGTAGGCAGGTACAGGTTGAAAAGAATAAGGTAATTATCCGCTCAGGTTAGTGAGGATGGGCTTGCCAACCTTAATGTAGGGGAAATTGGTGAAGATGGCGTTGAGGTGGTGTCCAGTCATGTGGGTGGGGCTGTACGCCTGCAGGGCGAGTCCATGTATGTTGAGTTCCTCCAGGAGGGTTGTGGAGATCAAATCGGTCCGGTCCTCTAGGTGGAAGTTGAGGTAACCAAGTCAGATGAAGGAGTTGGACGTGAGGAGCAGTGGGGTGATGAGGTTTAAGAGTGTCAAGCTGAAGCCAGGTTGAGGGCTCAAAGGGGTATGGCCAAGCACCGTCTTGGGCTGCGGTGGGTGGTTGGCGGACCCGAGGTCCTGACGCAGGGCACAGGTGGGCATGGATGGGTGAAGAGACTTGTTTTGGTGCCCCTTCGGTGCACTAGTTGTATGTCCACTCTGCATGTCCATGCTGTGGCCACCATTAATAGGCTTCTGGGAGGGGGAAGAGAGGGCGATCCTTAATCATTTCTGCCAGGTGCCTCAAGAGATTGACATACGCAGTTGGATGGGAGGGGAGGAGCAGCACACCAGGCATCACAACTCAGCATTGCCTGGCCCACGATCCACTATACCCAGGACTGCCTGGGTCAATCGCTCCCTTTGAATGAGGGGTGACGGAATATAAACCACAGCAGCGTCCCTCCTGGCTCCTGTGTCTCCTCACCTCAAGATCCACCCTCCTTTTGGATTTTGCCCCCCAGCTGTTGGGGGTTCCACACAGAGGCATCTATTAGGTGGTCATTTTTTAGTAAAGAGGATTTTATTTCTTTAAATATTGAAAATCTTTTGCCAACTCATGCAAAATTAGACCGTACTTGTATGTTCTGCCTTTTTTCTATTACCAGAAAGTACCAAGGCTTTAAATTACTTCCCTGTCTGTGAATTTCAGGGCAGGGGGTGCTGGTACCACAAATGCATGCATGTGCCATATGCAGGGCTCCCCTGTCCCTCTTTGGGTGTCCCTGCCCATGTAAGCTCCTTTTTTTCTGCTGAGGCTTATGGAGCAGAACGTACTTCCCTTACACTGAGTGAATTCTTAATCTGTTGCCCTGTCACTGATACTGTGGTATTCTATAAAGTGATTTATTGTTTCCTTTTGAGTTTTTCTTGTATGGCATGTCTTTTTAATTACATTTACTAATTCTTGTTCTCTTTCCCAGGCTAAGAATGCAGAATGATAGGTATGTTATTGAGTTTGCAATGGAGAATCTAAAGCTGACAGTTATGCGAGTTGTATTTTTGCCTTCACTTCCTCTCTGTGGGCTTTTCCTGCTACGACTAAACAATATATTTTAATTACCTCTTGGACCCTTGTATTCTTTCTGCAACACGATGCAACAGATATCACTTGTTTTCTTATTTTTTTTTGCCTGCTGTTTTTTCCACTCAATTGTCTCTCTTCAACTTGTGTAGCTTTAAGCCAGGCTGATTATATCCCTGACCATCTGCAGCATTTGACTTACAATACCTCTGCATCTGTTGCTTAGGAAGAAGTTGTTCGGTGCAAAACTGTCATGCTAACATAAATACAAGGTCTTTCAGGAACAACTTGACTTGCATACAAAGTAAGTGTGCACTTATTACGCAGGAGATGTTGGATTTCATGATTAGAAAGAAGCAGATGGAGGGTACACGGTTACTAACTGCCTCTTCTCCCTCTTGAAGAATTGCCCATGGCCCATACCAGGAGTGCCAGTTGCTAGCGATAATGTGTTTAGCATTTTGTCATTAGAAGTGCTTGCACTCACCATTACCTTGCTCAAAATTATGTTGCTGAGTAGGTTCTCCCTCCTCTTCAAGCCACCATTAGAGCAGGCTCATTTTTAATTTGTCGTGGTATTATCAGCAAAGTTATAACACATCTAATATGTCTCCATACCTTTTCAGCCAGGCACCAATGTGCAATTAAGGTTTCACATTTCTCAGTGAGACTTTCATACTGGAAATATATCTACCATTAAATTTAAACTGCAATATCCAGGACAAAGAACATGTGCATATTTAGTCTATAGTATATATTTTGCATACTATTAGGAAAGTACATTCCTTACAAATGCAAGACGTTACTCTAAAAAAAGTAACCATCATTCAAAAATGCTAAAGAGATCTCATAATGAAGTCACTTTACCAGATATTTATTGCATAATTATTTCGCGTGGAACAACATTGCAACCTTCATTTAAATACATGAAAACTCAAAGAAAGTACGAACAAAAATCAATGGCAATATCATGGTGGAAACAAGCTATTTCATGTTGAAAATTAGATGTCAATAGTTGCATCAAGCTCACAAGCTAGATAACCTAAGATATATATATATATTATCTCACATATAGCTAAGATCTGACACATAACCTTTGTCGGTAAATTTAAAAGCTTAGATATATATATCAGAACTTATGTCCTATGCAAAATCAGGTTAGACACGTTCCAAGCTTCATCTGAAATAACAATGGTTAACTCTCCAGTTCGTTAACCTGCAAAGACCCACATGTACTTTATATAATAATGCACTGTACAGTGTAGAGAAATGTTTTGATATAATGCAATTCAAACATTACAATAAATAAAGAACCCTTTTTGTAAAACTGTTTGGTCTCTTGATACTCCACCGAACATTCAAATCTGCAGAAACTGATTTGGATTACGGCATTTCTCTTGTGGTTAGATTCATGGTTCACAAAGTGGATTGATGAAACATCTACTCAGCGAAATCATAATTATCATATAAAGTGTGATGTTTACTCAACAAATAACTTAAATAAGTGAACCAGTAACGATCCTAGGTTTTTCCATTTAAAAGTGCTGTAAAAACATACTTTACTCGGGTTGTTCCGAGTAAAGTTCTTTGCGGCCATCATTTTACACAGCGTCAAGATACAATGTTAGTTGTTCAGACCAAACGTTTCCTGATGTTGCACTACTCTAGACATTGGACCAATGAGAAGGCTGGGTTCACATCAATTTGTATTAATTTGCACTCTTGTGGTGTCAAAGCTGAATACTTTGAATGGGATTAAGGGAACTTAAACCTCTCTCTTCCATGGAGGTCAAACGTAATACACAATTTCTTAATGATGTGTTTTTAAAGTTTCATGAAAACACATTCTACTTTACCCTTTCATTTGGCTGCTCCATGAGAATGTTATTTTTTGTTATGTAATTATCTTTGCAATGGTGACTTTTACATGTAATCAAATATTTTGCTATAAGCATTGCAACTCTTCCACAAATTACAATACAAAACAGTGCTCATTAAATTGAGTCCTTTTGCCAAATCAGAGAAAATCTTAGGAGCTATCCTCCCAGTGAATGATGCCTGTTAATGAACGGAGAAATGACTATCATATTCCAATGAAAAACACATTTCATAAAGTCGTAACATTAACAAAAATGTTATTACATAGAACATTGATGTGGTAATAAAAGCTGTGAGAAAGTAACTTTTGCTAGTGTTTATGGTCCTTGCGAAGAACAGCGGTGCTTCGTTTTTAAACAAACGAACAAATAAAACCTACATCAAAAATACATTAAAATAAATAAGTACAAAAATAAAACATTTTAAAAATAGGAGTCACATCTTGTTGTAGCTGCAGCCTTCAATATAAACAAATCAACTGTTCGATGGAAGTAAACATTTTCATAGTTTTTTTTTTTTTTAACTGTAATCTTTCCGTTAAACACCTGTAAGGGTCAGAAGATAAATAAGCTTTGGAGGGTCATCTATTAAGGATGTCAGAATAGCATTCTACACATTCAAAACATTTTTTTTCTGTCAGTGTCTGCAACTGCTTGTGTGCTTGATCCTGTATCTTATTAAAACATCATATGACTAAATATATTGCATTGTTTGATATTTGCAGAACCTTTTAAAGTAGGTCAGTTTCATATGCTGTTATAAATAATCTAATTCACTTAAAGCTATAGGTGGTGTAAAGTACAGAGAATAAATTAAACTCTGTTTTAGGAACTAAATGAGAGATCTGTAGAAGTTAAGCACTTACTTTTGGTTTCTCTATTGTGAAAGACCAAAACTGTGTACTAACCAGGACTGGTATCACAGAAAGCTTGCAATAGCTTTGAGTAATAAAAATTATGGAACAACTTCCTGAGACTATGACTTGAAGCATGCCTAATAGAAAATTTTTAAAAACTTTGCTTTGATTATGGTTTTTCTATCATCAATAATATAACATGTCTGGAACTTTTACTTCATCTAATGGATTTTGTTAGTTTTCGGACTCATCACCATAACAAACATTAAGTTACAGCTAAACAATTTAAGTAAAACTGCTGTTTGATAACTGTAACTTAATGTCTTCTTAACTCGACCATACCGATACAAACTGGTTCTACTACCTCATTCAAACTATGCCCTCTTGTACCACTTGTATTTTACACCACCAGGAAATGATAAATAGGTCTATTGCCACAAGATTGAAACATATTTTAGGGAAACAAATGCATTTTTAAGCAGATCCAATACCAGCGGTGTGAACTGCATGGAGGCCTTCCAAACAAACGCAGTCATTGATTATAATGGGTTTAAATTAATCACCCTCCTAATGACAGGAACAAGTAATAGAGCCCACAATAGACCTTCATTGAAACAATTGATCTATGTTTAAGTTGCACATATAATCCTAAAAATGATTCATAGGCCAGCATTAAGGAATAAATATCCACAAACCTCTTGTTGAAGATGGTCCCCGTTTTTCCAAAGGACATCTACTTTTGGTTCCCAATACACAAACAACTCAGTCATGAGTGTTAGGTCTGCTGTCCCTTCTGCTCCAGATACAGAAGCATGTGGTGGGCTGTGGCACGAGCAGATCAGAAATGAAAATAGCAGAGCCAGAGCAGATATGAGGGAAAGAAGCACCACAGACCTCACTTTTAATAAAACCCATTCTTTTGTTCACTCAGGCCTCAGACTTGCTCCTAGCCCCAACAGCCCAGGTGATCTATAACATTTACAATGGCTGCACATCAATAGTGTGCGGTACAATACAGGCCCTGCCCTTGGCTGGGCTGCTGCCAGACTCTCCATTTCCTGCGCTCTACCCCAACCAGCTGAACTAACCTGACTTGAACGCATCTGTGCACTCTGAATGGAGATAAGTCTTAGTACTGATAAGATAGTTCAGGAGGTGAAATGCCTACTGTAGAAATCTATTCGGGACTTTATTACGCAGCCCTTGTTATGCACCCTCAACTGCGGTTCAGGCCCATAGCTGAGGGAGGGTAATTAACAGCCGTTATGGCCTTCAGGCGCAGGCAATAATGCTTCATTTGTTTAGCCACTTTGAGGCCTGCGCGCTTTATTCACATGATGTGTTTATCACTGTGGCTATTTCTATGGGACCTTGGACTCAAGAATCATACTCCACAAAAAGCTGTGTCACGTTGAAAGATTGTGCACTACCAAACAGTGAAGAGTGCCAGGGATTGTTATCATAATTCTCCTGGTGAGAGTACCGGTGATTCCCCAGCTTTCTCCAATACACAAGATTATGTTTCATGGCGGGAGAACATGAGCTCAAATTAATGAAGTCCGAGTGGGAGACACTGTGTTCCATCCAAAATGCGAGTCATGGAACAAGCAGTTTTTTCACATTTTCTAGATATGGATGGTTCTGTCTCTCAAAGCTCTGTCTTCTCGGACGTATGCCTTTTATATGTTAAATGGACAAGTCTAGGCTTAGCCCCCCCTTCTCATCTATCATCTCGCAACTGAGTTGATTACTCCATTCGCAGACAAATTATCTCTCAGATGCCCTAGCCAATGGCATGCCCTGTCACAATGACACTGCAAGTTCCACCTCTCCCCTAAGCACTTTGGCAGCTTCAGGTGTAGGAAAGCACAATACAAGGGCCACTACATTACAATACAATTCGCTTCAGTGCACTGCTATATGCTGCACTGTGATCCACCCTTTTTCTAGGAGATCTGTTGCGGAAAATTATCTATAGCCTTTATATTCCTTGCCAGGTACGTTACATTTCTACACCGTAAATAGTGACATAACTGTCCCAACATACAAAAAGCTACTGCCTGAGAAGCCAGGACTGGCTACAGGTGTCACACACTTGGTAGCTCTATGTATGCCACCATTGTCCAAAATAATTATTCTTTTTTACCGTTTACCCTTATATTGAACTTCCTCCTGATTTACATGATGAAATGTGGAGGAGACTTTCACATTTGGTCTCTATCCAACTCCGAGGAAAAGCCCAGCTGACAATGTTAGAGAACCCCACAAACTATTGGGATTTGTTTTGTACTAACCATGGAATACTTGAAAGAAAAGTTCCAAATTGAATTTGGGTCAGCCAAGTGTAGTTTCAAATCCCCTCAACAGTTTAGGTATAATTTACATACTCACCAGGGAAGAAGAAGTTTCAGTAAAAGAGTGCCCAAATCACTTGAAATTGTTAGTCTTTAGAAAACTAATCTGGATCCACCAATTCCCACACAACCCAACATCTAAATAGGCACTAAGTCCTGATCTTTGTACCACATAAGATGACAATGTTGCATTAGCCCTGAATCCCCTGAAACATTCTTAACTTTCAAATATCGGAGGCAGAAAAAGAGACAGGCTACATAATGTCTGTGCACTTATGTGCATGCCTATGTTTGCATGTGTTAGCACTTTAAATCTGACTTGTTGGTTTTGATAGCGCTTGATTTTCAAGGCAGTGTGGGACTAGAGTGAAAAGAACAAAAGTGTAGGGCAATAGTCTTTGTATTTCTAAGTTATAACGGGGGAATTAAGGCATGTGTCCAGAACCGCACATATTGCTGTTCATACTTCTTAGATGTCCTTCACAAGAAATCAAATCTGAATTTCAGGCCAGTGTAAATCAAATTTGTATCTTGCCATTGTTGTGAAGTGTAAAAGGATAACAAGAATCAGAATTAACACACAAAGACATGTTAGCATACTGCCAAGTGGCAGTGTGTTTTTGGGAGATAGTCAGCAAGTCTTAGCAGTTTGGACAACCGCGCACTTCATGAGGATTTATTTTTGGTTCCATAGTAACAATGTAAAAAGAGAAGCTAGATAACCCAAGATGCTAGTGTCGTGGCTAAAATGGCAAGGCTCGCTAAAGGTGCCAATCAGGAAAATGGCCACTTGGTGGCTATGCCTAAATCCTAAAATCCGAATCCTAAAAATAGTTGTTAGTATGACTATATCTGAAGGTACCAGATTTATGAAACCTTGGAAGGGTGAAAAGGTGAAATTTATGTTGTGCAAGTTGCACAGGGAGCTCTGCAGCAAGCTAGGCCTCTGAAAAGGATAAACCATGTGAAATTACAAACCCAGATATTAACTGCCACCTTTTAGCGCTTTGACCAATTTCATGAAAAATTGTGCTGAAAACTGCATTTTTTTCCCAATCTCATTCAAAAGATTTCTTGGGGACTGTGAATTCCCAAAACCCCTAAAGCTAGTAAGGCTTTTCTGCCACACAAGAAAGAATTTTAATATTTCATTAGTTCCCCTCCACAACCTGTGAAATTTTAGACAATTTATATGGAAGGGAAGGTGAGCTATAAAACGCACAATTTGGCATCCTTTTTAAGCGCCTACTCCTGGAGGAAGTCAGGTTTCTTGCTTTTCTCACTCGCAAGATCCAACTAGTATTTAGCCCCGACCATTTTCAAAGTTCACCTGCCACTATTGACGAGACACATGATGGGCACATTTGTATCCAAGGCCATAGGAAGACATCCAAGCAAACCACATTACAAATATGTTCCCGTTTTGCCACTCACTAAAGGCAAGGCAATGCCACAAGTATGGTTACCCATCTCTGCCTTGCACGAACGTTTCAGTGCTGTCACATTTTGTGGAATTAAGCATTCTGATACTTGAGAGATACGGGTTTATACAAATATTCTAAATGTGTGAATTAATAAAGAAATAACTTACTCTAATGGGCACCCCAAAACAGAATTTTAACAACTATTGTTTTTTTTTTTTACTTTTTAGGAGTCTGATTACAAGTGCCCTTGTCGGATGCAATAAGTATCAAATCCATTAAAATCTGGTACAAGGTGTTTGGGATATATTGAATGCAATAATTATTGCCTATTCTGCCTTTTCTGGGAAACAACATGCCGATTTTGGGGTTTACTGCACCAAAGTCCCCATGTCCAAGTAAACACCAGACTTGTTTCTCTTGTTAAATTTGAGCAGCTTTGACCTGCCAAAAATGAAGAGTGCAAACTTTATCACAGCTAGTAATTACTGGGTGCAATGAACATCGCACCACTTACTAATTACGATCCCTGTGCTATTTAACGGGTCACATGTAATGAGGCGATTAGCATGCTTCAAGTTTGTCATATGCAGACGCTAACCTGAACCAACTAAAGTTGTAGAGCGCAGTTATTAAATTATTTATATCTAATTTGCATATAAAACAATTTCATACACCGAGTTGCACACCTGAACATAAGCCACCAATCACTGCAAGAATATGTTTTCATTTTAAACTAAAAACAATTAGAAACAGTCTCAAAATATTCACATTTTTGATATGGTGGCCCCTTAAATTAACATGGTTTAAAAAAAATTAAGCAACACAAATGCTTCCGTACCTGCTGTGGGAATTATAATCAAGATGCTACATAACTGAAGCCGGGAGTGGTGGTTTAAACACAATGGAATGAATGGTAGACAAACAAAATACCTTTTGCAATTATGCACACCAAGAGCCTTACTAATGCTCGTCTCTACAGCCGCTTTCATTTTTTTTTTAACCTTAATGTGGGAAGGAGACATCCCTCTGGTGCTGATATAGGTAACAATTTAGGTCAGATTCTGCTGTAGTCCCAACACGTAAATGACAATGGGACAGTGTGCAACAGGAATGAAACGGCAAATATGAAAGGAAATGGATTATTGTTTTTACCTTATTTTAGAACTTTTAGAAAAGCAAGTGACAAAATGACTCTGAAGGACATGTAATTTATTACACAGCAACCCAAGCATCTTCATGCTGGGCGAGTAGTTGATAGATTTGCACGGTTATTAGAGGGACAGGGGCCTCTCTGTACACATCAAGCATACAGTGCAAGATAAGTCACTGGCATGGTTCTCGGCTTGCTACTTAATATCCAGAAGTCCAATGTAACAGCCGAGGACACATCTGGAACTAAATTTAGAAATAAGTTATGCTTTAATTGACATGCATGACAGCCCAGAAAAGTTGTAAACATCTTTTTTATGATCTTTTACTTAAATGTACAGGTGAATAGTGATGAGTGTTTGAAAAGAGGTACGAGTGCAAGATAAATGTAAAACTTGGATAATGGGCCATCAGTAAGCTGAATAGGGTCGCAGATAACTTTGTAAACTTTCTAAGTAACTTGCCAACCTCTTACTGTTGTTGGGTGGAAGCCTTACCAAAAAGCCATCTCTTTAGTGCCACACTCTGTTCCCTTTTGTGACCGGCACAAAGAATAACTTCCTCAACTAGTTTACAACACAAGCTTCAATAAACATAGGAGAGGTTCTGCATGAGGAAAACTGATGGCAAGACAGCACTGCTTCAGGAAAGAAGCTTGATGTCATGCAGAACAGTTTCAAAATCCAATATCTTCATTAGAATTCACCTCCCTGCAAATATGGATTTTTTTGGCAGCCTAATTTTGCAGTTTGGCAATTTTCTGGTGGCAGACCTGCTATCAGTGCCTTAAAAAAGATTCTAGTTAAATGCATTAAGGTAATTTGAGGCACAAACTCGACAGTTATCATGTATGATTACCCAGCTTAGAAGAGCTGCAGGAGCAGGTTTCCTACCAGTAGAATGAGAATTAAAGCACATTAATTGCGTTTCACACAAATGGGCAGCATAGAAAAATGCAGGAGAACAAACACAGGATTTAGATTCCAGAAAGGTTATTACCCACATTTAGACCTGACTCTGAACAGATCAGGGTTCTGTTTGTGTCAATTCTTTGATAGTATATTTTTAGACTCGTTAGTAAAAGTCAATGCTAACTTGTATGTCAACCTAAATAAACTCAGTAGTTGTAGGATTGTTGGAGCAAAGTACTCTCCTGAGATCCAAGCTGTGAAAAATTCTACGTACCTTGGAATTGCTGATGTGGTAAAATGACTAGCATCTTTAGAATCGCCTTAACCTTTTAACTGCGGCCGTTGGCCAATTGCCATCGGCTGCACTACCTCCCCAGAGTAGGTGTAGGCTACTGCTCTGCACCAGAGGGAGCCCTTAATTATTTTTTCTACATCATGCTGCTCTGGAAGCTCAGGGGCTCCATCCCAACACTTTTTTCCAGAGCACTTTTTCCTATTTTTCCTCAAAACACTCAAACTTTAGCTACATTTTGCCTATTTTCTCGGTCCCCTTGAAAGGAATCCACAAACCCTGGGTAACTTTAAGGATGTTCGAAAAAAGGAATCAATTCTGGCATGGATACCATATGTGGAAAAAAAGTTATGGAGCTCTGAGCACGAACTACCCCAAATAGCCAAAAAATGGCTCAGCACTGGGGGAGGGAGTCTTGACTCAAATCCTTCCTCAATTGTACACTGTTTAATGCATATTTTGTATTAGAAGCATAAAAAAACAAGATACTCCACGTTGTCCCTTGCCCCAAACACATACAAATGTGCTAGATCAGCCTAATATTTAGTTTTTTTAAATTCCATATTACAATTTTAATTCTTGGGAACAGTACTACCAACTTTAGAGAGATTAAGTTTGGATGTGCAGCTAATCACATAGTTGTAAACAAAATACCCTCGCGGTTTATAAAATGGACTAAAGACAGCAGAGCAGTTGTACCTAATCAGATCACACCTGCCTGAAATGGGTGATGATATTTTTCAAAGTTACATCTCTATACCCTGAGCAATTTCAACGCTGTTCTTAACAAGTGACTTTAGTGAGCTGGATTCAAAGTGCTTCTTCTAGAAAATTAGATGTCATTTACTATTAAAAAACATGGGAAACCTATGGTCCTCTTGGATTGCATCTCTAGCCTCCCTTATAACAGTTGCTCACTTTCCTGTTGGGAGCGTATCCAAAAGGATACCTTTACTTTCTGATGTTAAAATATGGGGGTTTATTTTCAGAGCTCACCCACAAAAGGTAGTCATAAAGACACTTGAATAGGCCTAAGCTTAAGTTTAGGGTAATTTTCAGACTACATGCAATTCACAATTGATTCTACAACCCTTCCTCAGATTGCATGACTGAATAGTGCAGATGCCTAGGAGCAGTAGTGGAATTAGTTTGTAAATGTCTCATTTGTACAAATAAGGTCACTTTGTTACATTAACACATATATATAATTATAATGCAAAAGTGCCACAGCATATATGCACAATTGGCTTTGGGAATCGGCTCATAGTTTGATTGCATCACTGCACGCACTTTGGATCTTGTTCTGTTCATCTCTGCCTTTTGAGGCGGGATCATTTTCAAAGGCATAAAACATATTTGATGCTTTACTCTGAGAATACTCCATGCTAGTCCATTTTTTTAATCCACCAGCAGAGTTCCAACCTAACAATTAAACACCCGGTCTGGTAACTGTTCAACATGCCTACTTCTGTGGACTAGGGGCATTATTCTCATGGGTTCCATTTTGAGGTTAGTCCATTTACAACATGCTAGAAAGAACACATTCAATTTTAACAAGTTACTATTGCCTATAAAGCTTTGATATGAGGAAAGGACTGGAGTGCGTGAAAGCAGTTGACTCACAAAAGAATTAGCATTTACCATGTGATATTAATTGACTTATAGGATACTTCCTGTCCCAATGTTAGAAATAAAGAAGGAATATCATTAAGTATTTAAGAGACTAATGCAAATATTTGCATTTCCATCACTGATAGAATGGATCAGTTATAATTAAAATATCCTTATGCAACAGTACAGTATATTTGTTTTGTAGCCTCATTTTTCTTGTCTTATGATTTTATATGTAGAGTATTCTTATGATTAAAACCTGCACAGTAAAATATATGTGCCTTACACATTTATGGACAGTAAATAAAATATACTTGTGATTCTACAATAGTGAAACAACAACCAGTGTGTGTAAGTATATATATATATATATATATATATATATATATATATATATATATATATATATATCCTTCAAGAATTCTCCGCTGGAGAACAGATGGAACGCATTCAGTGGAAAGCTTTTCAACAGTTCTTTAATCCAAAGATAAGTGGGCAATTTTCTCCCGGGGAGAAAATTGCCCGTTTATCTTTGGATTAAAGAAGTGTTGAAAAGCTTTCCACTGAGTGCGTTCCATCTGTTCTCCAGCGGGAGAATTTCTTGAAGGATTAATCACGGCGTGGCTCAGCCAAGGAATATCGCACCATCTAAAATGTAAGCGCCACACTGCCAGCGAAAGTGAGCCCTGTTTGGAAGAGTGTGTGTGTGTGTGTGTGTGTGTGTGTGTGTGTATATATATCTCTGCTTCGGCGAGTTTAAGAAACCATGAACATTGTTAACATATGTTGATATTTCCAGACAACAGATTTCACAGTAATTGAGGGTAAACATTATTGTAATTATGGCATTTGCCAAATAAAATCCAAAGTCTCACGTGACACTTTACATCATACGGCAGTGGCACCATCCTGGGCTTGGAATCTGTGCGTATACTAAAACTTCAGTCTTTACGCTGAACTATCTGACAATCTTATGCAGTGAGAAAAACGGCTTCATCAGAATCCGGATCTTTGGCACTGTCTTCACTGGGTAAAGAGTCACCGCCACTTGGGGATCTACAGCTTAAGTCCTCCACACCCGACTCCTGGTCGCTGTTTCCAGAGAGGTCCAGGTCAGAGCATTTGCGGTGTTCAGGTGCCAAAAGCAGTGCCGGAGCTTCCTCTCCTTGTGAAGGGCTACGGGATGGGAATGATTTTGGACAACCGCTATAATCCTGCGGGGTATTGGCTAAAATATTGTTTGAAGTAGAAAGGACTAGTTGCTTCCCGCCATTTTGCTGGCTGCTCTTAACTTTTGTATGATTTACTTGAAGCTTTCTCAGAGTAGCCAGTCTCTAGATGGAGAAACAGAAAATAATAAACAAGCAAGTAAAACATTTCACAGTAGGATTCTTTACGCATGAAGTGTTAGAAAAACAAGCAATGTTGTTAATTTGTATTTATGGTATTCCCTTTTGTCTTAAATGCTAACAGCATTCTTTTATGTATGAATAAAAGGTCAACACAATCTTTCTGAATTCAAGTTTGCCTATGCAATATGAGATTACATTCTAAACAGTAAAATCCTGGTGAAAACAATTGAAGCTCTGGCCAAACATCACAATCGTTATATCTGGTAATATCAGTATTTAGTTACACACAGAGACGCTACTTTCTTGGCAGAGTACCAACGTTATGTCGAAGGTCGTTGTCTTCAACTTTATGTGCAACCCGCTTTTACATCAATCCAATAGCTGAGGCAGGATTCCTAGAGTGGCTTCCTGGGGGAATGACACTGGAGCAGAAAATACCGATGATGCCTAATAAATCCTTCCAGGAACTTGTATAGAACCTTGCAAAATATTATAGTGTGGTGTCCTACATAGTGGAGTGACTTTGGATCATAGACAATGTTAGACCTGGCAGCCTTAGGTTGGTCTTACCCCAAACCTTTTTGCCTTCCTCCTCCATTTATGCTGATCTTGTTTTGGTTGGCATTAGGACTCTGTGTGCTTAACCACTGCCAACCAGTGCTAAATGCTTGTGCTCTCTCCTTTAAACATGGTAATATTGGCTTACACCCAGTTGGCACATTTAGTTTACTGGTAAGTCCCTAATAGACCATTACTACATGTACCAAGGGTCTGTAAATTAAATGTTATTAGTAGCTCTGCAGCACTGATTGTGCCACCCACTGAAGTAGACCTTTAAACATGTCTCAGGCCTGCCATTGCAGCCTGTGTATATGTGCAGTGGCGTAACGAAACTTGAGGGGGCCCCCCTGCAAGGTACATGGAGGGGCCCCCTCCGGAATCAATCAGGAGCTCTCCGGCCGGAGTACTGTGCTGAGGGGGCCTCCTGGAGCTTGTGGGCCCCCCCTGCACCGCGAGGGATGCGGGAGCCTGTGTTACGCACCTGTATATGTGTGCAGTTTAAAACTGCCATTTTGACATGGCAAAATAAACCTTTTGCCAGGACTAAACCTTCCTTTTCACATAAAAGTCACCCCTTTAACAGCCCATAGGGCAGGGTGCACTGTATTTAAAACATTGGACATGTATTTTAAAGTTTTACACGTCCTGGTATTTCACTATTGCAAGGTCACCTCTCCATAGGATAACACCGAGCAGTTAGCAATGTTGATTTGGTGTCTAAAGAAATGTAATTTATAGCCCTCTTTATTGGTAAAGTTGGATTTTAAGTAGCAATTCTGAAAATGCCACTTTTAGAAAGTTAAATATGCAACATAAGTATCTGGCTGTAATGGTTTAGAAACACTTATTTCAAAAGACCCAAGACAAATTAATTCTCTACCTTGGTCTGTGTATTTATTTCACATTTAATTAAGCAATTATTTAAACGTTCATTTATTGCATTTGAAAGTATGTCCTACAGGACAACTGTCCTTTTCTATGAAGACCTTGGGAATCAGCAAAAAATTAACAATCAATGCAAAAACACATATTTAAAAACTGAACATGGAAACATTTATGACATTAAGGACTTGATCTTCATTGGCAAATTACGAAACCTTTGAACATGGAAACATTTATGACATTAAAGACTTGATCTTCATTGACAAATTACGAAACATTCACAACCTGGTAGACATGTTGTAAACACATTCACAGTAATAAGAAAACGGTATAACACTACCAGTCTGACAAAA
The DNA here is from genome assembly GCA_963921515.1 of Calotriton arnoldi. NCBI lineage: Eukaryota > Metazoa > Chordata > Amphibia > Caudata > Salamandridae > Calotriton > Calotriton arnoldi. Next base: position 410,655 of record CAWUFW010013829.1, on the reverse strand, counting down.
TTGAAAACACCAGAGGAATAATTCACAGATAGTAGGATTTTTATGACCCTCTTGGAACTGGCTAAGGGGTTATTACAGGAATGATCGGAAGTGGAGTGGATGCTTTAATTCTGTTTTCCACTGGCCGTCATCTAATTTCTTCTGCTATTACCCTAGCCTTTGTCGTCGACGCGTTTCGTACCCTTATTTATGGGTTCTCATCAGGACCTAGACTGGCAGTTTTCTGTAAAGTAAATAAATAATATGTACATTGACCTGCTGATTTCCGCTCCTGTTTGTGTTCAGTTCTATTTCAAACTTTAAAGATACTTAGTTTACCTCAATTTTTCTGACACGTAGAAACGAGAGGATGGATTTATCTCTATGCGTCCTTTTAAGGGAGCATTATTTTCGGACCGATTTGCAGGCTGCAAATAATAAAGTCGTCATATTATACATGCTATTTTTTCAAGCGGTTTGATTTACAGTGTAATTGAGAGTAACTTTGTACCTCTGCTCGTTGCATCAACGGGGAAACCACTGTTCTCCAATTCTTCTCTCAGCAGGGCCAGTCACACTGAAGAAATACCCTTGAATTGTTTGTATGTAATAAACACATTTTCTTGTTTTTTACTTGAAATTAACTATGGCCGGCTCACATGTCTTTAAACAGTGTGAACTGTATATATCCTTAATCGGAGAACTGGCTTGGTTGGACTCCTTTACCTGTTTATTTTTACCAGAACGGAAACGCTAAATTCACTGTTGTATCTGTTCACCCGGTGACTTGTAGGAAATGGAAACATTGTAACTAGCTTGTATCAATTCACTCAGGAATTATAGGAAATGGGAACATTTGTACTGTCGCAGGTGAATTAGCGGGTTGAGTAATAATCATTTCCTCAGTGCAACATTGTTGCAAGGCTAAAAATGTCTCATTTACTTTTAATCTTCCGTGGTTGGACAGCCATTTTTGGCGGCCGGATGCTCCATCCAGAGTCAGGCAGCAATCTGTTTGTTCGTAGACGGCGTTACTTGGAGGTTTCTATTCACTCAGACCTTATTAATCGTTCAAGAGAATCATAGCATGGCCTCATGGTACATGAAGTTCTTGATGGTGTAAACGCGGAACATGTTAATTCGGGATGCATAATTAATCGTTGGCTATTATAATCTATTGATTTCTGGCAGCTCATTCAGTCCTTGATTGGCGGTATTGAATTTTAAAATTAAATATGCTTCTTTTTGCATCAACCTTGTTTTGCCATCACCTCTCCTCTGGGATTGGGCTGAATGACGCTTAACACTGACCATCTGAAATCTTTTTCTGTAACCTTCTCTTTCATAAAGTGGCTGACAAGTGGCGCGGAGTTTGTCTCTGTTTTAATCCGGGATTTATGCTGGACAATCTATTGCTTGATTTCTTAATTAGTTTTTCCAATATACATCTTCCCACATGGGCAAATTATTGTATATACCAAATTGTTTGTTCTGCAATTAGAAAATTCTCTGTTTCCACTGGATTTTATCTTTAGTAAACACCGAGCCTTCAATTGTTTGGCCACAAGTAATGCACTTCCCGCATTTGATGTCCTTCAATTGGTTTGAGATTCCATTGGGAAACCAGATCTCTTTTTTTGTTAGATGTGTTAATATTTGCTCAAACTAAGTGTGTGCCTATACTAGCAGTTTTCATAAGTGCGAACAATGGAACCTCAAAGCCACATTCTGAATTCTTGATCAAATGCCAATTCTTTCTAATGATGTTTTTGAAATTGTTAGTCTGAGGGCAGTATGTTGACATGCATACTAGTTTTTTCATTGGCTCTCTGTTTTTCTTTGTAAGCAAACTCTGTGGGTGTAAACCAGGCCCTTTTCATTGAACGTTTGAGACGTTTTAGTGGATAACCTCTTTCTTTGAGTTTATCAAGTAAAGTTGCCGCATGGAGAAAGTAATCTTCTCTCTTAGTTCAATTTCTTCTAATTCTTAGAAATTGCCCATAAGGCAAATTATCTCGTAGATTCCATGGATGATGGCTTTTGTAATGCAAAGCATTATTCATATCTGTCGGTTTTTTGTGTAAGATTGTTATCAACACATTGTCTTTGATCTTAACCTCAACATCCAAAAATGTCATGCTGGATCTGTTTGAACAGCTGAATTTTATATATCTGGGCATCTATTGTTGAGCCAATCAAAAAATGTATTTAACTGGCCCTCACTTCCGTTCCATATACACCATATATCTTCAATGTAATGTAGGGGGCGTGGCTAACCGCCGATCATGGCGGACGTGGATTAGACGAGCTCCGAAGCCAGAGCGCAGTTCTCCTGTGGAACTGCCAAACCCCGGTCCCATCGCGCCGTGTAGAGCAGGCAAGGCGATGGGGGAATAGGATTCCACATATCCTGGTGCAGAGAATCCCCAACACATGCGGCACGCAGCGAAATCCGTGCTGCGGCCCACACGCTGGCTGCCTGCTGAGGAAGTGATTTTGCGGAGAGGCCGGAGTACGGTGCGGCCTGTGCTGAGACCTGCGCTACCGCACGGCTGCTGAGGCCTTCCCCGACAGAGGCTCCTGTGGCCGAAGTACCCACTGGCAGGATCATCGGAGAATCGGAGTAGATCCTGTGGGGCCTCGATCCTGGAAGGGCGCGACAGACTGCACCTGTTCGCATGTGCGGCCGAAGGCAGCGCTGCCGGGAGCGAGCTGCTTACGGAGGCCTGATTGGACTGGGCCGTAACGGCGATCTGCAGGGGGCATCCGGGTGAGTGCTGCTCTGCGCACTAAAGTCAAACCGAGCGTGGGCGCGTGCCCTTTGTAAGCGGTCCCGCTGCCTGCAGTCTTGGTGAAGCGAGGGGCGAGCTGCAGGCCTAGATCCCCCACCAGCCCTGTTCAGAGACGGAAGCAGCGCTCAGCACCATGAGCCGCCTTGGGTGTGGCGAGCTCAGCGGTCCGAGTCCACTTGCCGGCCTGTTGTTTCTCCCCCCCCCCCTGTGGGACAGTGGGGGCCTCTCCGGACCTTGAGGCCCTGCAAGCGGCAATGAGGTGCAGTTGAGGCAGCATCATATACCGTGCCCCTCGGATTAGAAACTGGAAGCTACAGAGGAGGAGAACAAAGCCATGCTCCTGCAAAACGCTGACACAGTGAGGCATACTCCACGCACTGGGGGGCCAAGATCAGAAGGGGCTCATCATCCGTGGAGGCCCTGTTATCTCTTGCTCTGTCACAGGGCGGACTTTGGCGGTGCGGTGGTTCCTGGCAGCATTCTTTGTGTGCGGGGACAACTGTGTATGACAGGGGGTGCAGCGTTGGACATAGCAGGACTAGAAGATCTGACTCCTGTTGCCTTCTTCCCTCCCCCCCTCTCTTGTCACGCAGTTGGAGCGCCCAAATAACGAAATACGGACACAGAAGAGCCCCTGACAACGACAGCAGTCATCAAACGGCCCAAGTTTAATGCTGCCTTATACTCCTGATTTTGAAACTGGTGGTGTCTGCTTTGCCGATCACTGCGTTGGCGCCCTTAGGGCAGGCATATATTACTAGCGCACGTCAGAGGCACGTACTTGAGTTGCAGTAGTTCGGAGTTATAGTGCCCACGACCTGAATCATCCTTGAAGCTGCGTATACATAACATACCCCCCACACCGAGCGCAAGGACTGCCGTTACAAGGACACTGCCTAGAGCGCGACTCTTTTACGACATTGGGAATTGGTGGCCAGTTGTGGACATCTGCCGTGGGCTATGGGTCGCCCAAAAGGCAAACCGCAGGAGGCGGCTGCCACTACCTCACAAGATGCAGACGACCAGGACCCCAATATGAACACACAATCACTTACCGTTGTACCGCCCATGAACGAAATAGGAGCCCAGGACAAATTAGATTTGATATTATGCGAGGTCAGGGAATCCAGGAAAGCAATAGAGCAGCAAATGGGTACCTCACCACTGGCTTCACACTGCTCAAGGCAGATCATGCTAAATTGGCCACTACAGTGAAGGATAACAGCGCAGCTCTGGAAGAAATACTGCCTCAACACAGAGACCATGCAAATCAAATCCAGTCCCTTCAAAAGCAAGTCACAGGACTCTTATATAGGGTTGAGGATGCAGAGGGCAGAGCAAGACGAAATAATATACGAGTGATTGGGCTGCCAGAACGAAGTGAGGGGCCGGACGCTGCCACCTTTATGGAGCAGTGGTTCCGCACACATGTAGCCCCCGACGGCCTATCGGACTTTTTCTGCATTGAAAGAGCGCACCGTATTCCTACGGGAAGACCGAGGGTGGGAGCACCGCCGAGACCACTGATGGTCAGGAACCTCAACTACAGGGACCGAGACATCCTCCTTCAGTAGGCCCGGGAGCGGCCCCAGATCCAATTTGAAAACTGTCAGATATCACTGTATCCTGATTACACGCTAATGGTCCAACGTCGCAGATCCTCATATCAGGTGGTGAAAAAGAAATTGCGAGCCCTGAACCTTAAATATGCACTGCTATTTCCCGCACGCCTGAAAATAATCTATGACCAAAAAACTTATTTTTTTGAAAGCCCGGAGGATGCAGAGGAGTGGATTGAAGTCATTGATCCGACAACTATCTGGACAGACCCTTCGGAAACTGCCAAACAGCCCCGGGAAATCCCAAGGACCACGCTCACGTCGCAATGCAAAGATTATTAGTAATTCATCATTCTCCGGCCCTACACAGGAGCAGGCACAGAAAAGCAGGGAAGTGGCTCTGGCGGCTGCGAACACGTTCAGAGACAAAGCTTCCCGTCGGGACTCGGAATCGTTTGAGAATAGCACAGTGCGCTCCGACTCGGAGAATAGTCTGACATTATTCCCCACTGTGACGCCACATACGGCAGATCTGCTGGGTCTGTAAACACACCATAGTTTACCTAGTCAATGCAAGTGCCATGGAACAGCGTGGGGATGGCACGAGAACTCCAGGTCATATATATCCTTTTTTTCTGGTTTCTTGTATAAACTTATGGCATGTCACTACTGTAAAATATTTGCTCGGGCTCAGAGGAGCTCCCGCATGTGTGCTTCTAACATGACGGCTGTGGTTACCAGTCCCCAATTTGCGAATGCTACAGTTTATTATGAAACAGTTAAACGTGTGTTATGTTTGGTTTGGCCTTGTTTAGTTCACAGGCAAGGCCTGGTATTAATGTTAAAATGGGTGTTTAAGGGCTGTGGCGCGCAGCAGCTACAATGTCCTGTTTGTGTGTATGGTCCCCCGACCCGGACATACCAGCTACAGCTGATAGATAATGCTCAAGCCAGACACGTATAATTTCATTACATGGAATGTCCGAGGTTTGGGCTCAGTATACAAGCGGCATAGAGTACATGCGCACTTACTGCGACGGAAGGCACACGTTGTCTTCCTACAGGAGTCGCACCTGACGGAAGCCGAAGCCGCAAAGATGCGGAAGAAATGGAGAGGTCAGATAATTTCTACTAATTATTCGGCGTTCGCCGGGGGGGTGACAATCTGGATTAGAAGTGGAGTTCCGTTTGCAGTACTAGATAAGAGGGTAGACACACAGGGCAGGTTTATTTTTTTACGTGGCACATTAGACGGAGTGCCTGTTATCTTGGAAAATGTGTATGCTCCAAATTTTGATCAAAACAAATACTTCCTGGGACTAAACTCGATACTGGCAGGTTGGGAGGCATACCCATGGATTATAGGGGGGGATTGTAACGCTGTTATGGATATTAGTCTTGATCGATCGCACCCGCCCCTGCATGGCACGGTGGCAAGCAAACAGGCAGAAGCACTGAGCAGTTGGGTAGATGGCTGGTCCCTGTGCGATGTATGAGGCAGAAGAATCAATTAAATAAAGAATACTCTTTCTGTTCCACGGTGCATCAATTGCATACCAGAATAGACAGGCTCCTATGTTCCCGCTCCATAGCAGATCAGGTAACCCACACCACTTACTTGGCAAAGACTTTTTCGGATCACAATCCATTAGAGGCCGCCCTTACCTGGGGTAGAATACCTACCCCGGTGCCTACATGGAAACTCTGGCCTCAACTGTTGGAGGATACAGTGTTTCGCAGCATGCTTTCCAAAGCACTTATGAATTACTTTTCCGAAAACAGAAACACTGCATCCACAATACTAATCGAATGGGACGCGCTGAAGACAGTTATTAGAGGGAAGGCAATCAGTGCCACAGTGGGAGCGAGGCAAGAGGTGCATAGGAACCTGACATTAATCGAGGACACTATGACAGTGCTTGAACAAGCGGCGGCGAACGATCCCACTAAGCAGACTTCATTGCAGGAGGCATGTATCCAACATGCGGAGCTGTTAGAAACTCTCAGACTAATTGACTATAGGACCTACACTCAAATAAAACCTTCTGATGCGGACAAATCGGGTACCCTGTTAGCAAAACTCCTGAGAAATGATCCGCCCACCACCGTCATCAGCCACATTAGCACACCCGGGGGTACTACAATGTGCACGCAGTACGACATTAATGAGGCCTTTAGCACATACTATGAAACACTATATAGTAAGCCGCCGTCGTTGGAGGAGGCCCAAATAGACGAATTCCTCACAGATTTACCCTACCCACAAGCCCCAGCGGACATGCGGGATACTTTAGCAGGACCCATTACTAGGGCGGAAATAAAGGCAGCCATCAAAGGGCTCTCACGTAATAAAGCGCCGGGCCTGGATGGACTCCCAGTGGAATTCTTCGAAACTTATTCGGAGATATTACTGCCGCAGTTGGAGGAGTTATACAATAAGTCGCTTGAATTAGGCCACCTCCCCCGCACTACCGTCCAAGCATTAGTGGTATCACTGCCAAAGCTAGGAAGGGATATGACTGACATGGCAGGCTACCGCCCTCTATCGTTATTGTCCACCGAATCCAAATCTTAAGTAAAATTCTGGCAAATAGACTTCAACCCTATTTAAACAGGCTAATCCAGTGATCAATGTGGATTTATGCCGGCGCGAAGCACGTCACTAAATATACGAAGGCTCCACCATATTATGTCGACTGACCTAACACACTACCAGCAGGCCGGTTGCATAGCATTGGATATGAGGCAGGCATTTGACACATTGTCTTGGGAGTACATGTTCAAGGCTATTGCACGCTTTGGTTTGCCCCCTGATTATATTAAATGGATACGCCTATTGTACGAGGCCCCGACGGCGAGGGTTAGGTCCGGAAAAACACATTTCACAGGAATATTGCATTCACAGAGGCACACGCCAAGGCTGCCCCCTGTCCCCAATATTGTTCGTCTTGGCGCTGGAACCGTTGGCACTCCGACTAAGGCAGGAGGCTACTTATTGTGGTATACCAATAGGTACATCCACGCACCTGATCTCAGCATATGCGGATGACTTAATCATCTATGTGACGGATCTTCTGGAGGGGCTGGACCGGATTCCAGGTATTTTTGCTTATTTCGAAAAGATATCTGGTTTAGTGATCAATGAGTCCAAATCAAACGCCTTCTTTTTTCAAGATCAACCACACCCAGACAGTATCAACTTTGGGAGGCTTTCCCTACCGACGGCACCTCACACTTTTAAATATTTGGGCATCAACATATATCGCTCCCATGCGGACATGCTGGAGGGTAACCTTACCAAGGCTATTGGGGGAATACGGTCACAAGTAGCTTTTTGGACTACGTTCCCTCTTTCGGCAATGGGCCGAGTGGCAGTGTCTAAGATGGTTGTGCTCCCGCGCCTCCTATATTATTTTACAAATCTACCGATGATAGTACCTCTGATTATTTTTAACACACTAGACACTATCCTACTGGACCTTATCTGGGGAATGGGCCGCCGTAGAATAAACCTCAAGAAAATGCAAATAGATACTAAGGGAGGTGGCTTGGGTGCACCAGATTTTAGAGCCTATTATTATGCGTGCCAATTGCAGTGGCTGTCCTACTGGACGGCAGGGCGCAACTTGCAAGAGATCGGCTACACTCCAAGACACATCGAGCAGGATCTGCTACACACTATTACTGCCGCAAAGCAAAAATCCCCTTGGCACTACCGCCCTTATTACAAGTCACACTGACGTGCTGGGAGAAAGTTCTGAAATACACGTCCAAATGTAGTCCTTATGCAGGTAATATCGCGTTAGTAGGGATCCCACTGGCGAGCGGCAGGCTCACGAAACGAACACTCGGACCATGGTTGGATGCAGGGGTGGAAACGATAGGGGCACACTTCGGTGGGGAGACTCTTATGGATCATGACAATTTTGTACAAGAAACCAGGGCTCCCAACACGTTATATTGGACACATGCAGCGCTAATACACTATGTTAAGAAACACTGGTCCCCTCATCGGGAAGAACCCCAGACGCACAAATTAGTTAAATCTCTTTACTAAATGGGGCAGGGGAGCCATCTCATCAAATGGTTATATTTAAGCATTCGCATACACGTAAAGCTCCCCCTTGACACCCCTCGGGCGCAGTGGGTGGTAGATGTGGGAAGGGACCTCACAGACAGGTAATGGGCAGACATTTTGGAATACAGGAGAATGCAGAAGGTCCAGCTTCGCTTCCTGGACTTGGCGCTTATAGTGGCTAAGAGATCTATTACTATGCGTTGGAAATCAGCTAAACCCCCTGCACTACACACGTGGCACAGTGAGCTATCGAGATGGGCGGGAGCGGAGAGCGCTGCCCTGCGCAGAGAGGAAGCCCGGGGGCTCCGGAAAAACCCATTAGCACTGGATTGGGATACAATGCTAGAAGCCTTTAGAAGGCACTAATCCTGATGATATCCCTGACACTCCACACACGCAGTAGGCAGTGGTGGGATAAGGTTGCGTATAGTCACTACACAGTAAAGGGAAGGTGGAGTAATGCACGAACTAATGCAACGGAATGATAATTCTGGAATGTGACAAGACTTTGAGACTTGGTCATAGGCAGCCGGAGTCCGGGGTGAGGGGGGGGGGTATTGGGTGGGAGGGTGCTGAAGGTTAGATTATTGCAAATACATATTGTTATCACTATGCTCAGTTTGGTTGCATACTAATATTTGGGGCTTTGTCATCGATTAGATCGAAAATGGGGATGTGCTTATATTGTATGCAAAGCCTACATGAAAGATGTCAAATGTATAAAGGCCGAATCATACTGGATTGTATATGCAACTTGTGAAAACCAATAAAGTTTGTTTAAAAAAAAAAAATTATCTTCAATGTAATGTAGCCATTGTGAAATGTGGGTGGAGAAAGGGTTATTATTGTAGATGAACTTCTCCTCGTACATTGCCTTAAAGAGTATCACCATTTCTGGCGCAAAGAGACAACCCATGGCGGTCCCTTGTATCTGAATAAAGAAATCCTCTTCAAATTTGAAATAGTTATGTTTCAATGCCAGTGATGCCAATTTCAATATTAACTGTGTTGGAACTTTATGGGGACGTGGTCTTGTTTCCAAAAAATGTTCCAGTGCTTCCAAACCCTGGTCCTGTGGGATCTGTGTATAAAAGGAGACCACATCAAATGTGATTAGCCATTGACTGTGTGCATCGAAGAATTGTCCTTCTACCTTGTTAATGAAATCCATTGTATCCCTTAGATATGAGGGGACTTCCTTAAGGAATGGTTTAAAAAAACATCAACATATTGGGAGATTGGTTCCAACAATGAATCGCAGCCAGATACGATCGGTGTTTGCTCATTCTTGTGGATTTTTGGCAAAAAGTATATTACCGGAATTCTTGAAAATGTTTTTTTTTTAAATATTCAAACTCTTTAGTGCCCAAGTATTCCTCATCAAATCCTTCTTGCAGGACTTGTAAAATTTCCTCTTCAGTGGGCGATACCAGTTGGTATTATGGACGTTTTCTTCCTTCTTCTAGATATTGATCTTTCCCCCAATCATCTACTGCTCCCCCCTTATCGGCCTGTTTGATCACTACGGAGCTATAATTTTTGAGTTCTTGGATTGCAAGTGTCTGGTTCTTCATGATGTTATTTTTACAATATTGTTTCTTATTTTCAAGATGATTTAAAGATGAGAGCACTGCTTGCTCAAACATAATCACTTCCTTTGGAATGGTATGGGGGCAGAATGCTGATATTTTGCTTCTGTCCTCTTTATTGGCAAAAAAAGCTTTCAATCCAATCTGTCTGAAAAATTTGAAGGCTTCAATTTTTAATCTTGCAAAATCAGTAGGTTTCATGGGCACAAAGGACAAACCAAGTTCAAGGACTTCTTGTTCTTTTGTGAGAGTCTTTGTGGATAAGTTGACTATGGGACTCTTTATTGGTTTTGATAAAATTGGCACCTTGTACGCATTTCCCATGGCTGATTCTTGTAGCGGCCTTTGTTTTTTTGCTGGCCTCTTGCTAAAAAAGAATTCTGCCTCTGGATGGTTTGATTAGAATTGCCTTCACAACCACAGTAATAGCAGAAGAAATTAGATGACGACCAGTGGAAAACAGAATCAAAGCATCCACTCCACTTCCGATCATTCCTTTAATAACCCCTTCGCCAGTTCCAAGAGGGTCATACAAATCCTACTATCTGTGACTTATTCCTCCGGTGTTTTCAATTTTGTCAGACTAGTAGTGTTATACCTTTTTTATTACTGTGAATGTGTTTACAACAGGTCTACCAGGTTGTGAATGTTTCGTAATTTGTCAATGAAGATCAAGTCCTTAATGTCATAAAAGTTTCCATGTTCAGTTTTTAAATATGTGTTTTTGCATTGGTTGTTAATTTTTTGCTGATTCCAAAGGTCTTCATAGAAAAAGAGGACAGTTGTCCTGTAGGACATACTTTCAAATACAATAAATGAATGTTTAAATAATTGCTTAATTAAATGTGAAATAAATACACAACCAAGGTAGAGTATTAATTTGTATTGGGTCTTTTGAAGTAAGTGCTTCTACACCATTACAGCCAGATACTTATGTTGCATATTTAAGTTTAAACTGTCTATTCTGGCTGGTAGTGTTAGGGCCCAACCCCCCAGTACATATACTTTTAGAAAGTTGGCATTTTCTTGTCCTAATCATTCGGTGTCAGCTGCCTCTATATTGGGTCACATAACTAAGTGTAGCTGGCAGCTGTTCTTTGGGTATTGCTCCCAGACAGTGAGACAAAGGGAAGATAGGTGTTGGCAGGATGAGCCATCATTGAATTGATGGAGGGAGGGGGTGGAGCTGTCACCTACTACACTTGCAAATCACAAAGGCTCTGCCTGAACACACTCACAAATGGTTTGACACTAGTCAATTGTGACCTCAGACAATTTGGGGCCAGAGCAGGGAGGCAGGAAATTCCAAACACCTCTGGGGGTGGAAGCCTCCAAAACCTTCTCCTACTTCAAAGTGGGCACCAGGTATAATTATTGGAACCTCAGACCAAACTCTTCAGTACACCTCGGGACCTGAGGAAGACTCAAAAGGCCTGCTGTGCCGCTCTAAAAGGAGGACTGCTACTCTGTTGCTCTAATGCCCTGCTGCTTAAGAGGACTGGACATGCACCTTGATACCAGGACCATCAGAGTGACTCCAAGGGCTAGCTGGCTGGCCTCCTGATCAAAAGACTCGGGGACAGAAAATGCTCCACCCACCTTGAACCCAGCACCTGGACTCTGTCTGCTGTGAATCATGCCCCTAAATGGTGCTACCCCAGTCCTGGACCCTTGGAAGTGGGCCTGCTGGTGCTCTGCCAGCCCAGCTGTGGTCCTGTAAACAGACCTGATGAAGTGAGACTCATCTCCTTATAACTGCATCGGAACAGCCACAACGCGATGCATCCCCAAAGCCAGATCTCGCATTGTAACTTCCTCTGAACCATCGCTGCACGACACATCCTCAATGCAGGATCTCGAGATGCTCTCCAAACCAGGATTTAAGGTACTTTGTTCAGCAGGCCTAACTTGGTACCTGTTCCCGGCCCGTGCTCCATTGCGGTCAGCCTGAACATGTGACTTTGTCCCTATCCAGCATGACCAGATAACCACAGTTGGCGCTGTGTACTTCTAGGCACTATTTTTACTTAAAAGTTTGAAATTGCATATCTCAATTTCAACTGATTTAATTTTTATCGTTTTGATCTAAAAAAAAATTATTTACTCTATTTTTCTAAATTGGTGTGGGATTTTTCTTGTGCTGTGTTTTCACTTTATTACTATTTGAAGTGCTGCATAAATACTTTACACATTGTCTCCAAGTTAAGCCTGACAGCTTTTGTGCCTAGCTACCAGAGGGTTAAGCACAGGTTAACTTAGGTTTGCTTGTGACTTCACCCTGACAAGAATTGTGGTTGCTGCTTGAGTAGGGTTTCATCCTCCTCGAACCAGTAACACCATTTCCAACAGATATCAATTCACGAAAATGACAGGGGTAGCGGAATTGACAGCACACACCCTTTGACCTTTACTTTCACTCACACACACGCTTACACATACATACGCGCAGACACACACACACACACACACACACACACACACACACACACACACACACACACACACACACCCTCACTCATGTAAACACAATCTTACCAGCAAGCACACACACAATATACATTAAAAAGCATTTTTTTTTAACTTATCTCAGCTGCCAGGAAAGGTAATATTCCAGCTAATTGTACTCCATGTTTTATTACACTAATAGTGAATAATTTAATATTAACTATTAGTATAACAAAAAAATGAAAGAAAACAAAGGGTGGAGCCTCAAACACATCCATAAGGATGAGCTGCCATTGTTTTTCTAGCATTGATTCTGTCACCTTGAGGCCAAGGGTCACAACGGCAGCGCTAGTGGAGGCATGGGGCAAGCCAGCGGCCGCAGCTGCGAAACCTGGTTACCACTAAATGATGTCCATGCTTTCGATTAGTTTAACATTGTTTAATATCTCATACGTATTGTATCACCCATGTAGGATATGACAATCTTTTGCCCCCACACTGCACCCCAGAATACGGTGGAAAAAGAGCAACCAGGGCCTGGAAGTTTAATGGCACTTGACGACTGCAGCACCCATGGCGCCATCACGTACAGTGGCAGTGCAGACATGGCTGCCAAAACCTGCTGTGCTACATGTCAAAATAACCTTTTTTGCCAGGTGAAGGCCTCCCTTTAAAAAATTAGTAAGTCGGCACTAGGTAGGCCTTGTAATCCACAAGGCACGGTATATAGTAATATTATCAAGTCGCTACACTGACGAGGCCTAAAACGCTATTTTCAATGTGGCAGGCTTAGCAGTCCTTAGTAGAAAACCAGAGTACAGATGTATCTCGGAAATGGGAACTGCTAGAAAAATAATTAAATCGATATTTTTAATAGTATTACAGATCCAATTCAAAGGTCAATGGATTTTTAACAAATATTAAAGAAAAGTAACTTTTAGAGTGTTACCTTTAACCTGCATAAAGCGTCTGGAGATTAATTTATAGTAATTATCCAGAAAATCGCAGCCTGCACTTGGCATGAATGAGGTGTGAAATTCCTCCAAGGAGCTACACCATTGTTTGTCATCAATGGGCAGGAATGACTCCTCTGACCTCAGCAGAATATTCAAGGTGGGGCTGTGGGCATCCTGTTGGCACAGCAGTGTCAAATCCTGTCTGACAGTTCTGTTTGAGGGAACAAAGCAAACACAAGGAGATAATGGATGGAGTGCTGAAACTTTTCAAACACTCACCCCCAGTCACAGATCTGGGTTGAATCCATCATCATTCTTTAGCTCACTTTGCCACCCCAGTTCAAACATAGCTGTATGCAAATCAGTCTTGACCCCGTGCCTCATGGGAACAGTCCAGACCGAACTGCCAAGCCATGTCTTCCCTGGACCGGAATCAAGCATCCTGGGACCGGTTTCGGGCTAACAGCCCTCATCAGCCAGGCTAGCTTGAATCCAGTGGCAAAGTGAGCAAGGGACCCACGTCTGGGCATACCCTGCCAACTTAGGGCGAACAAAGCAAACACAAGGAGATAATGGACGGAGTGCTGAAACTTTTCAAACACTCACCCCCAGTCACAGATCTGGGTTGAATCCATCATCATTCTTTAGCTCACTTTGCCACCCCAGTTCAAACATAGCTATATGCAAATCAGTCTTGACCCAGTGCCTCATGGGAACAGTCCAGACCGACCTGCCAAGCCATGTCTTCCCTGGACCGGAATCAAGCATCCTGGGACCGGTTTCAGGCTAACAGTCAAGACTGATTTGCATATGGCTGGGTTCAAACTGGAATGGCATGGTGAGCAAAAAAACGATGGATTTAGGCCCAGATCTCTGTACTGGGGTGAATGTATGACATTATTCTGCATTCTGTCCATCAACTGTTTTTGCATTTGTCACCCCGAGTGGGACGGGTATGCCCAGACGTGGGTCCCGTGCTCTCCATGCCACTGGAATCAAGCTATCCTGGCTGAAGAGGGGTGAAACCCCGAAACCGGTCCTAGGATGCTTGTTTCCAGTCCAGGGAGGACCTGGCTTGGCAGTTCGGGCTGGACTGTTCCCATGAGGCACAGGGTCAAGACTGATTTGCATATGGCTGGGTTCAAACTGGAATGGCATGGGTGAGCAAAAAACGATGAATTTAGGCCCAGATCTCTGTACTGGGGAGAATGTATGACATTGTTCTGCATTCTGTCCATCAACTGTTGTTTTTGCAGTTCTGTTTGAGGCACATGCAATACTTTTGGCTCACTTGCAATCAGCCCTGCCAAGTACCAAGCATCAAGGGTTAGACTAACACATTTTAGTGCTGCTGTCTGTATCAACACACAAAATGCATTAGTCACACATAATTGGTCCCCACAGATCACCTCCTGGAGCACTAAGAGAAGCGGCAACAGCGAGCATGCTGCACTATGGAGAGCATGTATGTTCTCAGACTGTCTCAGAAAATAAATATATATCCATGATTAATGAACTTTCTGCTTGCCCCGGGGATAAATATCACCCACATCACATGTCTAGAGTTTCATGTAGTCATAAACATTTATTTCAGACAGACCGTCCATGCAGCATCATGGATCAGGGCGGGTCGACACTTTGAATGATTATGTTTTAATCATGAACTTGGGCACCACTCATGTCAAGGGAATCAAGAGCACCACTATGACCTACCATGTGTCTTCGGTCAATGGCATGTGGTTGTCATCGTGAGATAAGCAATACCGACAGAGGATACAGAGTGCCACATGCCACGTGGATCTGGGGGCACCACCTTGCTTGTTATTTTCTGGCAAGGCACTCTGACCCACTATGACCATACAAGGTAAATTGCCACAGAGGCTGACACTTAGTCGACGGGCAGCAACTTTGTTTTTCACTGCTTGCCCACCCCCACTGGAGTGGCGCATTTGCTGCAGCATTTGGGTCAGTCCAGCCCTGATTAGAGTCTCTTATTATTGAGGCCCTAATTTACCTAGGAGGTGACATTTGTGTCAGAGGGTGGCTCTGAAATCACATGGTAGCAAGGACTGTAACGTGGGCGATCCTCAGCTGCTGCTTGTTGAGCACTTCATGTAAATTGTAACACTGTAGATCCTGACTTTTTAATCCACTTTGCATGCTGATACACAGTTTTCTCGTTTCCATCATATGGTATGGGCATGCAAATCGCAGAATGCTAAGGACACTTGGTTATAAAAAAACAAAAAAGGCTTGTGGTCACGTCCAGGCACAGTCATTCCTGAAGGATATTATGGGCTGTTTCCTCAATGCCATACTGGAGTTTGGAGGGCTGCAGGGCAAACCTGACTTTGGCAATGCTGAGCTGGTTAGAAATGCACTCTGGAACCTCATCGGTTAATGCAGACTTGTGTATTTAGAGTGCTACAAGGTCCAGCCTGCTTCTGAGAACATTGTGTACGTGCAAGTTGTTATTTTAAAATGTAATTACACATAGTTTAAGAAAAGCTGTCCCAAAATGTGCAGCAATTGTGTTGCATTTTGGGACACTAGTGAAGTATCATTTTTGTTAGGAGACTTTGGGAAAGCGCAGTGGGTGGTGGGAAATTTGTGACTCCTTCCAGATCCCATAACTTTCCATCACAGAATTGTGAGTAAAATGTGCATTTTTAGACAAAGTTTAAGATTTGTAAGCGCTTCTGGGTAAAAAGACCTTGTTAGAACCACACAAGAGATACAACCCTGGACACCCCCAGGAGTTTAGTTTTCAGAAATGTCTTGGTATGATAGGCTTTCCTGGGTGGCAAGTGAGTTGGGGCCAAAAATTCACAGCTACCCACGTTGCATAAAAAGCATGGATTCTGCTGGGTAAAATATGTTGTCTCCAGTTAGAGTTTCGGGAGTGTTGTGTTGCACACACTAGGTCCACCAACACGTGAGGTACTATTGTTATCGTGAGATTTGTGGGAATACAGAATAGTAGAACATTTGTCATTACCGATTCGATTTCGCTGCCTTTGTGCCTTCTAAATGTATGCCAGTGTGCTAGAAAGAAAACATGTTGGCCTAAACTCAGAAATACATAGATTTCCTTCATACCCATTTTTCATTTTTTATATTTTACTATATGAATTGCTCTATACTCAGTACAGCAAAAACAATTGCAAGTTGCAGCTCAGTTGTTGGATCTGTGTACCTCGGGTCTTGGAGAACCAAAAAGCCCCATATATCTCCCATGACCACAAGGGTCTAGCAGGCATAACGGTTTCTTTCTTTTGTAAATCAGCATCGTGACAAGTTGATATAAATGAAAATGGTGTCACAAATGGCTGTTTTTCATAATCATTTGCAAGATTTTTTAATTAAAAAAACCTTTAATTGGCAAAACGTTAAGAGATGTACACAACTGACCTTTGGCTGAATTCAGAATTGTATCTACTTTTCAGAAATCTATAGCTTTCAAAGATCACTTATGGATTTCACACCTGTTTCCACCTCAAATTGGAAGTAGGTTGAAAGCATGAACATTAGAAAAAATGGGTTACCTCTTAGATAAATGCCAAAACTGTGGAAGAAAATGTTTGATTCAGTTCTGCTGGTTCCTGAAAGCTGGGAAGGAGGTGATTTTAGCAGAGCAAAGCTTCCGTATGTGCCATTTTTAGGAAAATACAGACACTTTCTTGTGCAGCACTTTTTTCTCATTTTTCCAAACTCTCTCCCCCTAAAACAATGAGCTATATTTTGCCTATTTCCCTCTTACCCTCCATGGGAAGCCACAAATCCTGGATTTGCTTAGGATCCCCAAGATGTGAAAAAAGGACGAAAATTTGGAGTGGATAACTTATATGGATAAAGTTAAGGAGGCGTGACCGCAAAGTTGCCCAAATAGCCAAAAAAGGGCTCAGCAATTAGGTTGGAAAAGCCTCAGCAGTTATGGGATTAATGTTACTTGTTTGCATATGCTGATCAAAGCTAAAAGTCCCAGAATGTTGGCTACCAAAAGCAGTACCAGGTGAGGGCATCATACATGATGGTGAGCCTGCCTTTATTCAGCACTTTAGTAACACAGAAAATCCGGAGGGACTTTCTTAAGCACATTGTGTCCACAATAGCAGGCATACTGGCTAGATGAATCACTATATTTTGTATTTCCCTTGGTGTGTCACACTAACTGGTCTCCTTCCCTTTGAGCAATCTTGCCTCGCAGTGGCACAATGGCAGCTGAGCAATGGAGGGGACCATGCACAGGCTTAGCAGCTCCGATTTCGGCGGCGGCGGGGTGTTTTTTTTGTAGCTATTCGTCCTCCACCTCCCAGTGTAGGTGACCCCAGGAAACGTTTTAGGACTACAATGAACAGGACCAATCACTGCATAGCGGGACAGAACTGAGTCAAACTTTTTAATTTAAGGGTATGGCAGTGTATCACGGACACAGACTCATTGGTATTGGCTAATGGGCACAATTAATTATTTGTGCAAGAGGATAAAACAGATCAGTGGTATGAATGTTGAACAAGTTTGTCTTCTAAGAAAGGAGAACTATTTTCAGTGCCTGAAAGTTGTAAGCAGTCCAAAACAGTGTTCTGACTAACAAATTAGAGGGAGCGAAGGACACATGAGACTGACCAGATGAAGTACAAAGCCCCATCACTTAGGAGGCAACATCTGCTGGATTGCAGATATCCCATGACCATTATATATTGGCTGCAGCAAGCTTTATCCCTGTTGATCATACATAGAATGTTGGACATATTTTATTTATTTTCTTTCACTTCCCTGTGTTGGCAGAATAACGTCTGATACTGATGCAAGTGAGCTGTGCACATCAGCTATGAGTTCCAGAATGGAAAGGCTGGCACTAGCCAAAGGAAACCTAGCAAGAAACAATCTGGGGCACAGTACTATCGAAGTAAATTTGACCTGTCCTGGATGCAAGCAGAGCAATACAAAAGTAGTTCAATTGGATTATATACTTTCAAGTATGTTGACAACTAATATATCCATTTCATTGTATGTCCTTTTTTGCTATCGCTATGCTGCCACCTAGATTTTATGCCATCAATTTTGAGTTATATGTTTTAGAAATTAATGTATAATGCCAACTGTTTTCACAGATGTTTGTTTCCCACAATATATATTCAGAGATGTGGCACATTTTCTACTATGTACATTGGAGATTCAGGAGGCAAACATGTTAATGAGAGCTTCAAACCCCGACAGTATTGTGTGTTCCTGGGCATTTCAGCTTCTGCCTGTGTACAGTTTGCTTTCAGTCAAATACGTGAGTGCTGTTTACAAACACTATGATAAACTGGACTGATTTTACATCTGTTAGCTGGAGGCCCTGGTATACTTAATGAAATGCATACATTTTCTTTATCTTGTACTAAAGCAGTCTGTGCTAGGTGTGCTCGGTAAGTGCTTGTGAACAGCCACTGCATTCACTTTAATTGAAAAGCTTCCTAAAACTCGTAGGGGACAATCATAATTTTGGAAATTCTTTTTAACTCTAGGGATCATTGTTCCTGTTAAGACTGATCCATATGCCTTCTGCTGATTGATTAATGACAAAAACGTGTCTTGTGGGCATCAAGGGGAGACTGATCTGAATCGCCATATTACTAGTAAAATTCATGCATCCCCACAGGTCGCAATAATTAAAATCAAGTACCTCTCAGGCTAAATGAGAAAATATTCAGTGAAGTCTCTCTTGCCAGAGAGGCAGAACTAAAATTCACAGGATTTTTGGCCGAGCACAATGTACCCTTCTCCACTGCAGACAGTTTTGGCAGCGCATAAGGACATGTTTCACAGACTTAAAAATTGTGCAGGCTTATGCCTGTGCTAGAAAAAAAGCAACCTGTGTAATAAATAAATCAATTGTACTAGAATTGTTGACTGACTTAGTGGATAATATGATGGTCTCAGCCTTTAGTCAGTGTATTGATCGAAGCAATGATCAAGGCATTGGAAAAATGAATCCCATAACGGTTTGTATTTTTGATTTGAAGAAGGGTTTGGGGTGCTGCAAATTTCTTTACGTGTTCAAGCAAGGAAAGTACAGCTGGAGGTATAATAACTGTGGTATTTAATGTTATGGAAAAGCATTCTATTCCATGGGAAAATTGCGTTGGCTTTGGTATAGCTATTGCCTCTGTTGTAAATTAAATGATTCTTGAAATGAATTCCTGATGAGATGTTTATTTCATCAGAGGTAAACCAAGGCACAGCCAACGCCAGGCACAGCCATCAACTGAAATGCCTTACACAACACCATAGAATGAGTATATCTCATAATGGCTCTTCACATGACATATCCCCCACATGGCATTGGCTACACAAGCCCAAACCTCATCACAACAGCCTCAAGGACTGCTGGAAGGAAAACCTCCATTAAAACTAGAGTGCTGTCTCTGAATCCTAATGTCAGTTTCATGGCTTGTGTATGCCACATGGCACACAAATCAGCATCCCATGTTGCTTCCACTTTCTGTTCCAGCTGTGAAGAATTTGATAAAGAACAATTACTTGTAGATGTCTACTTCTGGTTTGTCTATTCTTCAAAACGTACAAACATGTATGCTGAATTCTGTCAATGTGCGAAAAAGAGGACAAGGGGGACCCTACTCACTAGGAACCAGGGTAAGTCATATGTATCCGAAAACAACGGTTCTAGCGGGAATACAATAAATCTATACTGGTAATTAAAAATGCACAATCGCGATCAATTAGGGTTAAGGATGTCAGAAAAAGAGAGCCTCGCAGACTTGGTGTTCATAATAATTCTTTTTTATCCAAATTTTTATAATTCAAAAACAATACATACACCGACCGAGAAGAACCACAATATTGATTATATGTCCCAAGCAAATGAAACCATCTAATACATTGTGAACAGACATGATATATATACAGAACTTGGTTTCCACAATTATTGAAAAAGACAGCGACCACAACATGAATTGATAATAATTATAGCCTCTGTGTACAATAGTCAGAGCTATTTAAAATGGTTCGCTATCAATCGAGTCGACGACGTTTCGACCCTCTTGCAATGTGGGGGTCTCCTCAGGACCAAGGATCAACACCACACAATGTAGTGGTACCTGAGCAGGATCCTCCGCTGGATAGATAAAGTCGCGGGACCGGTAGTGCCACATTGTTACCAGGCAGACGACCAGAGCAGTTCTCATCCTATGTGGCATATTTCAAAAGCCTTATTCTCCTGCCGTGGCACTACAGGTCCCGCGACTTTATCTATCCAGCGGAGGATCCTGCTCAGGTACCACTACATTGTGTGGTGTTGATCCTGCCCACTATTGTGACTGAGCCACAATTGATTAATACCAGTTCACAGCCCTACGTCTCTCACACGGGGTGCTCGACCGAGTCCCCGTGTGAGTATTAATTTCTTCTTTCTCATTTCACGGGTGTCTCACACTTTATGTGCCTCTCACGCGGCTGTAATACTACCATCAGATTGTCCCTTACCCCTTGGTCCTGAGGAGACCCCACATTGCAAGAGGGTTGAAACGTCGTCGACTCGATTGATAGCGAACCATTTTAAATAGCTCTGACTATTGTACACAGAGGCTATAATTATTATCAATTCATGTTGTGGTCGCTGTCTTTTTCAATAATTGTGGAAACCAAGTTCTGTATATATCACATGTCTGTTCACAATGTATTAGATGGTTTCATTTGCTTGGGACATATAATCACTATTGTGGTTCTTCTCGGTCGGTGTATGTATTGTTTTTGAATTATAAAAATTTGGATAAAAAAAGAATTATTATGAACACCAAGTCTGCGAGGCTCTCTTTTTCTGACATCCTTAACCCTAATTGAGCAGAATTCTGTCAATGTGTCAGGACGGAGTCTTCAGTTTGAGGCTCTGCATGCATACTTCCTGTCAACACCTGATAGTGACAGAACTAGCAAGACCAGGTTAAGGAGACTTGTTCAGTACTTTGAGAACCCTATGACTGAAAGATCTACTGTCTATGTTTTCAGACGGTTTTATCTGCTTTTGTCAATTTCAATATTTATCTGCAAAGGGAAGACCCTGTAATTCACCTCCAGTATGATGCCATGATTGACCTTTATGTTGTGCTCGAGTAGAGTGTTTCATGTTGATGTCATAGCATCATTCAAGAGGAATCCAGATGTCAATGTACCTGCTCTAACAGCAGAAGAGTTCCAGGGCACAGATTTAAGTCTGTATGTTGGCATAATTGTGTGTGTAAAGTTGAGGAATACACTTGTAAGTGGGGATCGTGACCCAGGAAACCATAAACCTTTCTAGGAAGCAGTTTGCAGCTGTCACAGAAAGGAGTAAAGTATGCTTTATTACAACATGATCAAGCATGCAAGGGTCTTTAACTTTTTCATAAACTAAAACATGGTTTTGATAGCGTGATGTTCTTGGTGGAACGGTCTGCAACCTACCTAAAGTTTACGAATCATGATCTAGTTTGCTTAGAACAAGAATTTGCACAATACCAAGTTTGCCAATTTCAAGGGCATACCCGGAAATACAAGAGAATGTGCTGCTATAAAAAAAAAACTGTGGTAAAGGGGAGGTTGTGACTCACAGGATGAATGTAATGTGCCTTCCCTTGAGGCAGACATCACTGTTGTTGATACTCAGAGAACCAACTTCTTGCTTCCTTCAAAAGTAGCCAAACCTATCTTTATATTGCCCCACAGCAATGAAAAAAGATATTCAAGAATAACAAAGAATAAAACCAAATGCCACTCCAGTTTATCACTGGATAGAACTTGGTCTTCTATATTAATGTTTAAAATGCACAGGCCTCAAGATGAACCATGTTATAGGTATTTTCCGTCTGAAAACTTCAAAAAGAAAGCAAGCACTGTGACTACAAAAAGTTAAATGGAACCACAAAATACAATGTTAGCCTGCTTGTTATTTTGTTTTAAATTTGATCTCAAATTACAAGTGGGGATAACCATTATACAGGGTAATCTAAGTTAACAAGGCACTGTCAATCTCTGGTTCATTTACTTCAACACTGTGAATTATCTGACAGGGCTGTTAGCCCCGGGTCTTAATATCTTTTCTTATTTGCTGTTTTCTCCAGTTTGGCAGATGTTATACACAGTCTGGACTGTATTTAATGTACATACGGACTTTAATAGTACATTGCTTATTTTATAATGCAAGTGAAAATCTGTCTCATCCAGCAAGCCATTTTTTGTATTTAATTGCATACGTTTGCATACGTCCACAGAACTTTAATAAAGTACTGCCTCTGAAAGACGTATTTTTTGCTGAATGTCATGGTCCCACTAGCTGGTGCCAGGATTAAATGTGGCACCCCAACGCACCTTCCTAGAACACTTTGTAGACCTGCGTAAGAATATAAAAGGACTGGACCGGCTGTCTGTGACCTAAGAGGGGGCCTGAAAGACTGGTCCTGCTCCCTCATGTACCTACGCAAAGAAGTGGACTCCAAGGGTTAGTTGGCCAACCTCCTGGGTGGCTACAGGAACACAACAAGCTTCAAGAAGCCTTTTTTCGAAAGTGCACAGCTGACCAGTGGCAATTAGACTTGGACTGGACATTGATGTAAGCTTCTGCCTAATACCATAAATCTCTGAGGTCCTGGGGGACCTTAGAAGTTTATTCCTCTGGTTGTTTGAGTACCAGAATAAGGTTTGGAAACTTTGAAAAACTTCTGGTCAAGAGCATCAGTAGTACCCGCCCTGAAAAGTATCCTACCGGCAGTTACACGGCATCAAACTGAATTTTCAGCTTTGAATTTCAGATCTGTGCACCTCCGAAAAAATGACAAAGTCTTTTTCTACATTGTAATTTAGAAGATTATTTAACTAAAAATGTTAAAGCTCCAGAGTGTCAGCAGGACCAACCTGCTTCAAGTATCCAACCTATGGCTTACAGCAGCAGCTACAGTTTCAGCTTCGATCAGAGCTGAGAAGATTTTAAACTCAAAATGTGACAAAGTCACTTTTTGAATTATGATTTAGAATTGTTTTAAAACTTTTACTTCCATACTTTTCATCATGACCGCCTCACTTGGTGTATCCAACCAGGGCTCCATTGTGATTGGCCTAAAATTGTGCCTAGGTCCATGTCTACCACGACCATTGACTACCATTGGCAACTTTGTGCTTTTTGGTGCTATTTCTACCTAAAACTTAAAAAATTCATATATTATTACAGTTTTGGCACTGCATAAATGCTTTAGACATTGCCCTAAGTTAAGTCGGTCTGCTCTGTGCCACAGCTATCGGGGGTTGAACTCAGGCTAATTTAATGATGTGGAGTTGTTTTTATACCATTAGGTGGGCAGTTTCCCACCCCATATAACAATCCAATTTCTTACAACCCATATTTCTGCTTTTCAATAATATATACCCTCCTAAAAAAGACAATGCCTCCACAAACTTTCACCGCTCTCGTTGCAAACCTGCAACATCCTCCAAAAAACTATTTTTTTCTCAATTCAATTTAATGGAATCATCCGCTTAATCATCTGACCTCACCCTCATTCAAGAGCAAACTGATTGACAGTTAAGATATTTTGCAATAATTAGCTAAATACACACACATTCTGGCTCTATGCAGTTCATATATTATATGTTAGTCTGTGGTGCGAGGCTGGTAGAAGCAGGTTCACCTATATGAACACATGACTGGACTTTATGCATGCTACATTATCCAGGTTCTTTGGGTGATCAGATCGTAATAAGTTATTTACTCACAATTGTGGCATTTCAATGTGGGTGGAGGAGGCTCTGTTGGATTGGGGTGTTTACTGGCAGTCAATAATGCATCACAGTGTTGAATACTATCAGAACTGTATCATGTGGGAGAGTTGTAGCCAATGCTGTATGTAGATACCCTCATTAACAACAGTTCAAGGTCAGAAGGTTCTTTGCTTATGACACCATACAGAGTATGAATACAAATACTTTAGGAAATGCACCTGCAGCTGGGTGAACATTTATCTCAGGCAGCAATATGTAGATGCCATACCTAATTTTCAAGTTATTCTACCAATTCTACAAGCATTCTCATGATTCTACATCAGTCCATCCCTTTTAAATGCAGTTACTATGTGGCAAATGCGGAGGCACAATTATTAATTCTGTTTGAGAAAATGGCTGGGCGCATTTTCTTCCTGCTTAGCATACTGACCAAATATTGACTTTCCTGACTTACGAAAATATCACCTGGAAATTCCTGTTCTCCTCCAATGCTATGATAATCTAGGGCATTGGTCCTACACTGGGGCTCAATCTGATTGCAGATTGCTCAGCTGGCAGTTACTGCCATTCTAGGCATGCATCCTCTAAAGTACAGGAGATGCTAAAATGCTGTCAACAAGAGGGTGCATGAAGGGTCATCTCTTATGAGGACCAGAGAAGAATTTTTAGTACTCTGGGTCAGTGACTCTGGACTCCTTGCACTGGTTTCCAAACAGGAAAGGTCAGAAGCAACTCAACAACAGGTCAGCAGAGCTTTATCAGGGTACCAGGCTTGGTCACAGCCTTGCAGATTCCACCTATCTCAGGTCTACAATAAGGGAGGCACCTAGGCATGCTCCACAAAAGTCTTGTTGAGATGAAAGCCAATGAACTGAAGAGCATCTAAGCTTATTTATTACGTCCATGTCAGCTGAGCAGCAGATCATTGCAAATCACAAACAGTTTATTCTTGAAGTTTGACATTTCCACCATTCAGATGAGACTAGGCTTTTTTGTTTATGGCTGTGGGCATTCTTTTCTTGACCTCAACACACCCTGTAATCTGGGTGGTTATATGTCACTACACAGAGGGGTAGGGTAAGCCACATGAGAACTGCCAGTGTCTGACTGGGACATAAAATAGGCCTTAGCACCAAGAAGAAAAGTGGCTCCATACTAAAAAAAAAAAAATAGAGTTGCCCCATACTAAAAGAAGCAAGAAGTTGCCCCATAGCAAAAACTGACCTTAATTGGCAAACAGTGGCAGCGCAGAACTTTGTAGCACATTTTCTTGATGGTGTTTGAGGGGTGCGTAAGCCAAAGTTTATGGTTGCTGCTGGCATGGTTTGTGGATTTTAAATGTAGTTACTCTGACAATACCACCTGGGTCATGGCCTCACCTCCCCCAAAATTGATGTGGCTGAGACAGTGATCACTGTCCTGGGCTCAGATGCAGTAGTGCCACCTACTGATACTGCAGTAACAAAGCACTAACAGCTGCCAAAACCAGCCCACAGGCAAAAAAGCAGCCCATACATTGGCCTGTCAGAAAAGCCCATCAACCGACAGGCCAGTCTGACACTGAGCATAGCTTCCAAGTTTTCAGATTGTTTGTTGTGACATTTCTATGCATATGAGTGAAATTCCTATGCGTATGAGTTTTGACAATTGAGTTAAACTTTCTTGTGAGAAAAATAAAGCAATCACCAGAATTTAGGTACCTCTCTGTGGGTGGTTACTGAAGTTGGTGGGAAGTGTTTTGATCGTTGCAGTCATGTTCTCCTCACACCACTTCCTTGTTGTAAACTTGTTCTCATCCGGCCCAGACAGCAGCGCCGATGTCTGTCAGTGCCTGCGAAGGGGGTTGCTGAGGTGCCAGGGCCACGCAGGTCAGGAGACTTGGAAAAAGAGCCGGCCCGGCAGTGAGTGCAACCTCCTTCGTGGTAGCGAGGTGGACCATGGGTGCCAAAGTGGTGGCGACTGGCCAGCACAGCAAGGAAAACAAAGCTGCAGCCCGTCGACTAAGCTCTGCTCTCTAGGGTCTGTCACCTGTGTGGTCACAGTGGGGGCTGGTTCCTTGCCGTAAAATAACAGGCAACGCGCTGACCCCGGTGTACAAGTGGACACAGTGCCGGGTGACAGTGGGGGTAGGCACCTTGCAGGAAAATAACACAGGTAAAGGGACGCCTCTCGAATCATGTGGACACACTGCCTGGTCATTGTTTAACCCAGTGGCATTCAGAGACCCTCAGAACTATGTGGTATGCAGAGCTCCGGGCACTGGCTCAGCTCCTGATTCATGAATATGGCTGCTGCAGTGCCACTGGTGATTATTGAAATTCATTCCCTGTGGTGTGATGCATGCCTAGTGATCACTCTAACATTGCTGAATTAAAGTAAAACAAGAATATGCCAGGACAGTGCTGCGTACTCTCCAGTGGCAACATAGCACACTCACTGCCAGCATGCTTGCAGCGCTGCATCTCCTTTTAGTATAGCATGCCATGGGGTGGTTCCAGAGTGCATTAAGATGCAATACTAATGCATTTTATTTTTTGAAATTTTTTCATTGGTTTTTCAAGACAACATAAACAGGTTTATCATAAGGATGTCAGATAGGTACATACAACATAGCGATAAGGTACATCGAAAAAGGACTGATGTAGGGTTTCAGATCATAAAAGCGAAATAAGAAAAAAAAAATCATTAGTGATCTTATGATTGGATATGGGAGTCCAGGTTTTCTTGGTTAGAGAGGGAGACTACAACTTCTGGGTTGCATCAGACTGCACAATAGGTTTTTGATTATATAACTCTTTCTAGAACTGGGTAAATTCCCTCAATATCTCTAGGAGGTTCTCACATCCCCTGAACTAATATCAGTATTAATTTTCTGTGGATGACTTTTTTGCTAAGCTAGTATATCAGTTTACCTGCTTTGTTTCCCTAGTTGTAGAACCTGCTGATTGACGCCAAACAAGTTTTATGGGCCCATGCAGCTGCATTTGTTGGTAATGGATTCTAATTGTGTCCATTTCTTTTAATCACTATAGCTATCTATTCTCCAGTTCTAGGATCTAGGGTTCTGTTTCTACTGGTTTCTCCATTTTCTTTTTTGATCTTGGCTATGTATCCCATTGTCTTACCCCCGATTACGAGCTCACTGAGCCTTTGCTAATATTAAAATGCAATTCTATTTCTTCTTTCAAAAGCGCTTTAAACTTATCATTGCGGAACCACCACACACATTTAGGTGCCACATTACTCGGTGACTATGCATTGTTATATCGACAGGCGAAAGGTCAGAGAGCCCTTTGGCATATACTCACCCATCTGTGACTTTATCGAAGTCTACTGCAGGGACTGGGACTCAATCAATTCATGAAAATGACCTATGGGTACCCAAGAAGTATGTAAAATCTCTTATGTGAGTGGTGTACATGCCATGCATTAGAGATATCGCATGCTGTTGCAAAAGACTCCATGGACGGACGGACAGACAGACGGACTTTCTTACTTACTCAATACTTACTTACTCAATACGTCACATCTGTTACCCAGTAAGTTGGTTTATTGAAGCATTAGTATGCCCGGGCCACACTATTTTGCTGTCTGAAGTACTACCACTCTTTTCATTTTGTTTAGGACCCAATTGACATTCCTCTTGATGAGATGGATTTCTGGGTTCTCAAACTTTCTTGGTTAGTGGCCATATATGAAATATCCCAGTGCTTTGGGATATCGTGTACCTGTAAATTTGCTGCTGAACAATTTGAGCAAATATACAACTAAACACAAACCCCGAGAGCATAACAGAACCCCTCAATGCCCACACTTCTCACCTGAAACATGTTTCATAGTAATCAGGGTAGAAATCTACCCTGTGGTCACAGTGCTACTATCATGTCTTCTCCTAGTATTTGTACAACTAATAAAAGCTCAAACCCTTCAATACAATTAGCAAGAA
Organism: Calotriton arnoldi; assembly: GCA_963921515.1. Taxonomy (NCBI): domain Eukaryota; kingdom Metazoa; phylum Chordata; class Amphibia; order Caudata; family Salamandridae; genus Calotriton; species Calotriton arnoldi. The sequence continues at coordinate 382,556 of CAWUFW010013829.1, read as the reverse complement.
CACTTCTAGTCTCTTCTCTACAACACACATTTTAAGTGTGCTCGACATAAGTCATTATCAATTGTTTGCATTCACCTAGTTCCTTAGGACTTCTCAAACAGTACTTACTATCTAGTGGAATCACTACTCGACATTGTCTGTTACCTTAGCTATTGTACAGCTGATTTTGAAAAGGAATCTTTTTTTGTTTTGGTTTTTTCATCTAGGTCTGGAGTTGGTGTGGGCCCTCCTCTTGTGTGTGGTTTATTTATCATGTCATTAGAGAAGCTTAGGTAAAGGACTTAGTAGTCTTGCTTTGGGACCATAGTGATAGTATCAGTGGGAGCCTGGGGGTCATTTGTCCAACCATCGCGACTTAGGGTGGTCAGAGTTCTTCAAGGTCTTGATCTATCCCAGAGTTTGGGTCTCTCTTCTTTAGGTCTGATTACTTTGGCCATGCTACACATGGTTCCAATTACAGCCACCCTGTCCCTTCCCTGCAAGGCGCACCTTTCTTTCTTTCTGAGCCTGGTCCGGCATTATCAGGAAGAAACATTTAGCTTGAATATAGTAGCATGTACTTGAGACCAACTGCACACAGGTTGTGTTTGGTTTGGTAGTATGATTTGCTTCTTCTCTGGATTGCTCTTGTGTAATCTTGCAAAATTTGAAATTTTTGGAAGTTAAATTGTATTATCTCCTTTGTCCTGACCTCTTTTAGTAGTAAGTCTTAGTCAATTTAGTTCAAGAATTGAGTAATTAGTGGTCTGGCTGGAGCTCCTGGCCGACCTTTGGCTACAAAAGCATGCTTTAGCCATTTCTACAGGAAGCTCTCACAGCTGCTCCCTTCAAGAAAGCAAATAAATCGCAGGTGTTTCTGCGGGAATGGTCTTCCGTGTCATACGCATATTGCAGTAGTTTTTTGGAGGAGGTGAATAATTGTACGATTGTTGTTTGGAACTCTTGTAAAGTATCTTCCAGACCGGATATTTGACCTTTGGCCTCCAAGACCTTGTCACAATAGGGCAACATCCATGCCCACCTCTTCAATAATTTTGTTTCTGAATGGCGACCTGGAGGCCTGCATGACTTGCAGTATGAGATCCGTGGAAGCGGTGGGGTTGAGTTGTTCTATTCTAATTTGACCTGAATCTGCTGTTGCTTCGGCCACGGTCTGTGTAGTTGGCATAACTTTGGTAAATTTGACTCATTTGATATGCTGCTGCAATGTGCGAGGCTTATCTTTAGCCATGGGACTTGAGGCTATATTCTCTTACAGAAGGGGGCATATTGCGGGCTACAGCCATGTGATAGTGTGGCGGGTAACTGTTCTGTTGTATATATTGTCTCAGATGATGTATTGCTAATTCCTTGGCATACCTACCATGTTAGCCTACTATGAATGTCACAAAATGCACTAGCCGTTGGCTTAAAGTGAGAATAGACACTTTTGATTCAGTTTGAAACTGGGGTTTACACAGGTAGGCCAGTGCGTATGCCAACAGTAGTTATACATATCTTGTTTCAACAATACTGAACTGCACAGAGTGAAGGGCCTTGCTCTATGCCCCTTTAATACAATGCCCAGAGGCAGCCGCACAACAGTAGTTTGCAGTCACTATGTCAGTGAGAATTTACTTTTCTCTCGCAGGGAGATTCTCCGACATGTATGCACCTGTGCTCTGTAGCCCACTATTAGGTAAAGATGTCCCCTAGGCACAGTCTCAGATCAATAAGCATGAATTACCAGGATAGTAGTTCAATTTGCTTCTAGTACTGATAGGTAACTAGTTGCAAAGAAAATCAAAGTGGCGTTATTGCAGTTAATGCCTGCCTTACCTAGTTCGGGCCGTCCCAAAAGGCAGCACAAGCAGTCAGCTCTCCCTTGGTTGGTTAAATGATGCACTACGTATTCCCAGATGAATGTTCCCACTGGGTGGCTCACTAGCTCCAATCAGCTTCATACACAGCATCTCTAAAGCCCAGGACCAGTTTCCATCCTAGCCCTTTCTGCATATGGTGTAGGGAATGTTCCCAGTGTTGCTGAACTAGCAGCGCTACGGGGGTCCTCCAAAACTAGGAGACCCACCTCAGCAATGCAGCGTGATCCCCTTCACTCCTGGAGAGCAGGGGTGCTCTCCACAATGAACCAGGCTGGCAACCATCAATAAAAATTGCCTGGCTCAAGGCCACCACTGGCACTACAACAGCACTGCAAACCCAGCTCTCTCTCTTCAAGCTGCAGAGGCCTTTACCCCCATGGTCCGAACCAGCCACCCCTCCGACTACCAGCCAACAAATATAGTCTTTCTAGCTCTGTCTGGCAATGGAACGCACCAATATCAAGGGCAGCTGCAGTCGACCTCAGTCAGACAATAGTCCCATCCTCCCATTAACAACACAGCAGACACCATGCTTATCATCATTGCTCCTGTGCTGATTCACTCTTGCCTATTCCTGGCCCAACTGCAGATTGACTCAGAAGAATGACGATGTGTTATTTGGTTCCTGCATTCAGCGGGGAATAAGGATTTTGTTGGATTACTGGGCGCGAGGCTAGAGCCTCAGCAGAATGAGTCTGCCATGTTGGTGGCCTAGGCCACATCCCAGATAAATTCCTTTTTGATTGCACCAGGACTCATTATGTCAGGATTTGGATTCTAGAAAGGATGCTATTATGACACATTCCTAAACAGAAAGGACACTGAACATATAAGGGTTCTATTTATGTCAAATCTTTGAATGTTACCTGCTGTGTTTCTGCAAAGGCTATGTTTCTAAGAAGCTGAAAGGGAGGCCTGTCAAACTATTTACCGTCTGTAAACATGGGCACACTGGTCTCACTCAAAAAAAGCTCCATCTATCCTTGAATAGTATTAGTACAGTGTCACATCAACAAGGTATACAGTTGCATCAGGATGCGGTGCTCGCCAAGACTCCTAAAAATCATACTTGTCAGGGCCCTGCAAGAATACCTTCTATGTCAGGCCAGGAAACTGTAGGAATGACCATCTTTTTCATGGTGTACCCCCAGATTTCTGCTTTAACTGTTTTTGCTGGCTGCAGAACTCTGTACTCTTTACCCCTGCTAACCTACATCAAGCATCTGAAATTTTCTTGCTTGTTTCAAGATGCAGCTCAGTTCAACAGTGTTTCATTATCACCTGTTGAGAGCATTCCTACAGGTAATCTGTGGGACCTAGCCTTCCAGCGGATGAGATACATGATTGCTTGGGCCTAGCTACAGCTCCTTCTAGAGACTGCTATTTTGGTGATAATGAAACAAACTGTTGAACTGAGCTGCATATTGAAACCAGCAAGAACATTTCACCTAATAACACCAAATCCAAATACTGCCTCGACCTATAAAACTGTTGTAACTAATAGGGGAAATGGAAAGAGAACATTACCAGGATGGAAAAGTATTGCAGCACTTAAGTTTAGATTACAGCATTCTGCAGCCCTGCATCTCGTATTTTGTCAACTGTACACTACTGAGTTCTGCTGTAAGAGTTGAGTACTTTCTTTTCCATAAACACAAGCACCATGCTGGACAATAACGTATTGTGTCTGTTTGTTGAATGTTCAATTTTAAGCTCTAGCACCCCGCTCCCCACACTACCTTCCTCTGAGGCCTATGACTTGCTATCTTGAGAGTCAAGTGGGGAAAGGGCTGTAATTGTCTCAGTTTGCAGAGTCATTGTAGGATGGGCCCCAGGTCACCAGTTGCAAACCACCTAAACCACTACAATTGGGACCAAGTAGCCCTTGTGTGCCCTGCAGCCTTCCCGAACAGGATCTGACAGAGTTGGCATTTGGTCCATGCACTAATTTGCTAGTAGAACTTGAGGCCGATGAACAAATCTATTTTTGGTTACAAAGACTCATTCGCAATCCATCTTAGGTTGGCCTCATCAGGAAGAATTGGGCATGAGGTTAGAACCTAAGGCAAATCCTCTAGTGTATCCTCCAGTGTATGGTGGATACAGCCAACCCGTCCCTCTCCTGCAGCTTGAATTCTTTGATGTGAGACAACGGCCTTTCAAGATGACATCAGAAGAGGGACACAGGGAGGTGAGTTTTTATGGCAACCCCCTACTCAACGGCAGTGGCCCTCTCAAAATTGTTGGCAGGCACTCAGAAGGGGCAGTAGAGGCTTCCAGGCCAAATCTACTGATGGTAATCTCTTTAGAAATGGCAGCCCTTGGTCTGATCAGGTGCTCAGCTCGCTGGTGATGATCAAACCTGCTGCCAAGTGATACGCTTCTGGCATGAACTTGACACAGGCCACTCCCTGAACTGCACTTGGAATTCTTGGAAACCCTTTCGCAACCTCCTGGGACACTGTATTGTATCATCAGCTTTCTCTGGGGTTCCCCTTGTAGGGAACACACATAGGTATTTCCTCCTGGACAGTTTCTTCTCCTGCAGTTCCAGACACTCCTTCCATCACTTAGAAGAAGTCAGAATTCTAAGCTCTTCAGGCAGAGCCAAAGCTCAACCAGCAGAAAGTGTTGACTTCAGGTGATGTCCCCTCACCTCTGGGAGACTGGACGTCACCAGATATCATCCCTTGTTACAAAGCAGCTCTTTGAGTTACTCTGTGGAGCACTTCCTTGCTTGGTCAAGAGGAACATTGACTGGGACAAAGGTGAGTGATTTGGTTCCCATTTTTTATGCCTTTTCCAGACAGGGGATATGGATCTCAAGTTTCAGAACCAGTTTAGGGTGGTTCACCTCAAGTGTTTTTTTAAGATGCTCTCCAGGCACAGCCTTTCTGTAAAGTGATGCTTCTCACAGCACGTAGCACTTGGCTAGATCCAAGCAACAGCACCCACAACATGGGCATAATTAGTTGTGTGAACACAATGAGGTGTGACAAGGCTGTCCTCAGCCTTTCTTAAGTAGTAATCAGTTAAAGACAAAAGGGCAGGACTAGTCTAGAAACGTCCTCACCTTGAACTGTAGTCCCACCGAGTGCTCAGCAAGAACTATTCAGCCGACCCTTGTTTACAAGGTCTTAATGGAATTTCTAAAGGTAACCATGCCTCCATCTCCCAAAGCAATTTCTAGAGGCCTCATATTAGCAAACCATCAACACACATTACCCCTACGATTCAGTATTCATTTCGATTAGGCTCTTATATTATGGTCTTAGAAAAGGTTCCTGCTTCATAACTGGCACCCAGACTGAAAGTTTCACCCAACTTAAGAACAATTCTATGCATTGGTTTCACACTCACTTTAGGATGTTTCATATTTTCTTTGAAGAGGTTATGATGGTTAGGAGATTTAGATGGATTGGTAATTATGTCTGCAAAGGGGACTGCATAATAAGTAATTTCAAGAATCGGTTTCTGCTTGGCAATCTGTTCTTTGCTTTGAATATAGGGTTTGTTCCTGAGTGGGGGATTTGTGCAGTTTCCCTTGGTTACCTTTGTAAACCAGGATAGTTACAGACTCAGAATATCCCTGTTTTTAAGCCAGACAATTGTCAGACCATCTTTAATGTAGCTACACAAAATAGATTGGATAAACTTTTGCTGTATGTGAAAGATTGACAGTTGAGTAAGGGTTCCTCTAACTACTTTGTCCTCCCTCACTCCTAGTTTGTCACGTAATGCTCCTATCATGTTGTCTGATACAGTTTCAGGTTAGGGCACTTGTCCTCAGGATGTGTGTGAGCCTTTGGTTTCATGTTTACACAAATTACAAACAGTTTCAGGGAATGTGGCTGAGGTTGCTTCCTAACTGGATAATACAAATTGGTTGCAATTTGTAACATTGTTTGATAGTATGATTTTACAGGAAACTTGGTCTGCAGACAATGAGATTCTTAACAGTTTTTCTTCTTGTGGTATCCCTGCAATACCCTCCCCTTCTGGCAGGGCAAAGAGGGGACTGCTTATTTGCATTTCTCTTATTGTTCATTGCACGATACAGGAACACCATGACAGTGGGGGCAACTTTCAAGTTATCCTTTTGATAAGCTTGGTGCTGTTTTGTTGGTTAATGTTTTAACAACAATTTTACCAGCACAGACTGCACCAACGTATTGTACCTCGAACATACACTGTCCAGGTGACCTTAATCTCAACTTAGGCACCAATGAATTGGACCCTTAATTTAGATTTGAAAATAGATGAACTGGCAGTATCTGTATAGTCAAATCCAAACAAGGTGCTTTTTTGTTGGAAATGATAGCCTTAAATACATTTTGAAATGCTGCTCCATTGTTTTTTATTCCTGGCTCTATTCATACTATTGAGACCAAGAGCTGTAAGAATACAATACAATATTAGTAAATCTTCGAATTAAAAAATCGAATAATCACCTGCCATGCAGAAGCCTACAAATTAGGTGATCGCACTCCAATCATTCTACAACACCTTGGCTTCTCTTGATCACACAATACTGTAATCCAGTGGTTCCCAAACTTTTTACAGCCACAAGCCACTTGCAGAGACCTAAACTCAATCCTTTATCGCTACCTCCTTCTAGTGTAAGTTTTTTATTGTTTCAAACATGTAATCACATTTTTTCGACCTTCCTGCCACAAACACTGCTACATTTTGACATCCATACTGTTTCCATTCAGTAACCCAAAATACAGGAATTTAACATAATCCAGCCTCTCAATATCAGGAGACCCTAGAAGTGTAGGTCTCTGTGTTGGAGGAATAATCCTCAGTGCATTATAATGCGTGTAGTATAATAATAATTCTTTCATAGTAAAACAATGCTACTTATTACAATGCTAACCAAGTAGTGTGTGTATGCCGGTGCCTATCTATATTCACCTATAGATATAACGGAGTCCTTCAATAGAAGGCTATGATTTCTAATCTGGGGTTTGTTTCTATAATTGAGTTTAATTCACTCATCATCTGACCCCCTCCAGGCAGAAATGTATTTGCCAGCTTCTTCTCCGACTCATTTATGTTGATAAGAATCTGTGTATCGTTTGCATAGTTGGGGCACCATAGCCTCCATTTCCATTGTAGAATAATGGTGTAATATACATGGTGGACAAAAACCCAGCCTGTCTAATAGTGATATCTCATATATAGTATCCTATGTAACAGGCAAGTCCAGGTCCAACATTCTTTGATGTCCCTGTAATACTAGCCTTCGGACATTAGCTGCAATACTGAGCAATCTCATCTCAGTTACATTATCTGGGTGGAAACTTCTTTAAACAGAATAAATGTGGTCTAAATGTGCTGGCAATTGCAGTGCTTCTGTGCTCTTCACTCTTTTGCTCAGTATGGGACACTCATTATTAGGAATGGCTGGGTTAAGGTAAAGTTATTTTATTAAAAGTGAGAGAACCAATATATTGAAGCGTTTCAGAAGTAGCATTTTCTTCTCAGAGTGAAAGACATACATGCCTACGGGCTAGTTGAAACTAAATACTCAAAATACTACCCTTTCGTAAAAAGAGATTTTAAGTTCACATATAAATATATTAGTCTGCTATATCATAATACCATTACATTTTCATGTCCGTTCTTAACGGTGATGCCAAAAGTTCCAAAAGGTTTTCTACATGCACTGCATGCTTCAATTACTTCAATCAGCTGTGAAAACCCTAGCGACTCTTTCTTGAACACTCTGGGTAATCTAATTTTAACTAGATCTCCAACTTTCAATTGTATGTAAAGGCCCCTCTGATGCTCATCATACTTTTCTGATTTTTTTCATGCTTTTCGGGTTTTCCATCCCATGTTTTTATCCCTACTTACTCGATTTAGCAATCTCAACCAGAACACTAGTATTTGCCTTTCTACTTCACAGGTAGCTGAGGGGGGGGGCCCCCTCCGTGTGATAGTCAGGTCAAGGCAACATTTAAGTGTGCACTCTGCTAAATTACTCCTTTTCAGATCTTTCAAGCAACGTTAGTCATCTGCACACACTTCTGCAATGTGCAGTTCAATTGTTCCATAAACTAATTAGTCCTGGATTTTACAATTCTTTTATGATTCATCTCTTTCCTCCTCCTTTAATACATGTCAAATGTACTTCATTTTCAGTCAAGATTACAAAAATAATACAGTTGGGTATTACACACCCTCTACTGCAATGTAGCCGAAACAACACAAACAATCGAGTAAAAAACCTTTCACCATATGCACCTTCTTTGCCACACATCCATACTAGCATGTTAGATACACTGTTAGGGAGGGGTGACATCTAGCATATTTTGGAAATGGTACCTGGACATAAGAAATAGTAGCAAGTGTTTACCCAATTATACATCCAATTTGATAAGAATGTCAAACACATTATTACCTCTTGCAAGACCTCCAATTCTTCCTCTAGCTGCTGTGTTTCTTCTTTCACAGCCATAAGGAAATCTGTCACTGACTGGCGTGGATGCATCCCTTTTTCAAATCGATTATACATCCCTCTCCAAAATCTGCAAATAAGAATACACAATGATAAACCTTGTTGGTTGAGTTCCCACTATAAGTAAAATATTATCCGTAGGCTACAAACACTTTCCCATTTCCACTTTGACTATGACTTCTAGCAGCATAATAACTCATGCATCCATCAAACTAATCAGTATGTAATTCACCCCTCTGAGTACACTGTGGGACTGAGCCATCCCTCGCTTCAGGATACGGCTATTCCCTGAAGGAGGCTTTTTTTAATGTTAAAGGGGAGGAGGATGGCCGCCTTCCAAAGAAGCAGAAAATTCTGCAGGCAGTGTAATAACAGCCTTAAGCAAACTCCATGCTTGTAAGCAGTGGCTGCAGCAGGAGAAGCAGAAGACATATGTGTGATCTGTTCATTGATTACAGCATTGGATTTCTCAATTTCAATTTTAGAGTTCTACAACAAAATCGGCCATTACCACGGCTGCATGCACTTTAGATTATTTGCTCTTTTAAAAAAGAAATTAATCCCTTATAGGAAGGAGTAGTGGTGTCACTAAGGCGCAGCCCAGACTAATGTGTACGATCAACACTGCCTGAATTATTTACAAGTAAACCCTTCGGAACCTTCTAACCTCCAAAGATCCCAAGGCACAATCTTAAGCCTATATTTCCTAATGGTATTTTCCCTTTTGCAGAGATGAAAATAAACAAAAAGGATTCCCCAAGTTTTTATTTATTTATGCCTACCCTCATTTATCTTCTTATAATAGGTAGTTATTCAATGGCACAATATGTGGAATCAATAAATGTATATGGTGGCAGAGCATTCAGTTGATCTATCAATGCAATTTTTTTCTTCACAGGGGTCTTGATACCACCTCCAACAGTTAGTGAAGCAATATGCCCATTCCTAGTTTCAAAGAAAAAGTTAATATTGCGTGACCTCAAGTGATGAGTAATTTATTCGCAATGCTGTCCGTGGACAAATCAGCTAGAAATTAAAAGAATAGTAATATGCACATTTCAATGTAGCACAGAAGCCAATTTCAAAAACAAGCATTTGCAATGCAAACGGTCTCGCTTTGGGGACCTTATAAGTATTTAGCTATGCAGTACATTAGGTGTATAGCGCTTGCTACCCCTGATGGGGGGGGGTTAAAGTTTTTGTTTTTCCGGTGAGTAGCACGCTACTTCAGAACCCATAAGGGATTAGTGGTGAACTAGCATAGCAAAAAATATGAAAGTAATTTGAGTGGTGGATATGTTAGTCAGATTATTTGGATTGAGAAGGATAGTGGAGGGATAGAGAATGCTTAAATTGTTATATTCCATATAGGTACCCCAATATAGGCTCGGGTAACATCCCAAACTTTCACCTATATTCATCCCTACACTACATACATAACGGGCTGCTAGGACTGACCCTTTACCTAGGTACGGTACTGCTTACAGAACGTGGGGTTTTCCCTGACGAAATAGCTTCATACATTATGCATGAGGATCCTTGGATTCTTGGAATCTCAGCAGGGCTACCAACTCCTGCATAATAACTATGTACAAGGTTCATTCCCGACGTCATCCTCAGTCCGACAGTGGCACAGCAAGGTAGAACCCCCTGGGGATACCTTTGGGTATATAAACATCACATCTTGCTGAGATAGAGAGAGGAGATCAGGACTTCCATGCTGACACACTGACGTGAGACGCTGAAGCCCCTGCATGCAGATACTCCAGCTTGCAGTGGTCTGACATCCCTTGCGGGGTGTCCAACCCGAAACCAGGATAGGGTCCCATAGTTTCTCACTTCAGGTAATGGGGATTGACTCTATCCTAGAGGGATTCTTGGCTTAACACCTACATACATGCTAGGTACACTCAGGTACATCTAGTTAGGGTTGCATCGTAGGAGTACGCATTTTATTAGCATGTATTTTATGTACTTACCTGTATTCATGGTTATAGCAACATGGTAGAACTCTACCATCCTTTTACTTTCCTAGTGCTTCTAATCATCTATATCTGTTACTGTCTAATGATTGTTTCAGCACACCTATTTTACACTAGAATAACGACTGTTCAAAAAATACTTATTGAAAACGTCCCTACTGTTTATTCTGTGCATCTCTCTGAGACTTAGCGAGCACGAGTGACTGAGCAAAAAGTAGTACACTGTTTCCACGGTCCGGAGGGATCAGGGTTGTCATGTTCGATAGTTGCCAAGAACTATTCTCTCCTTGGTAAGAGGGGTTTCTAGTGGCACTGTGAGCTAGCTGGTACACAGGCCAACATACCCGGTGGGGGTGTCTAGAATCAGTCTGACACCAATCCTGCAGTGTATGTTGCCTAAACGTGCAGATCCTATATAGGTTTTATAGGAACTACACAACATGGCGCCGCCAACTTTGGTTGGGTACTTATATAACAGTCAAATCTGAGTAGTTCAGTCGTGCTATTCTCAGAGACCCCTACTCACATATCCCCAGAGACGTCTGGAGTGGGAGGGTACAAATTCCGCCACAGCTGAGTACGCATAATCCTATGTATTGACTGTTGGTTAATCAAGTTTGAAGGACACATTGATCCTATTTGTGCTACCACCTTATCAAACGTTCCCTTGCAAGGCTCTTATTAAAAAACAATGACTATACAGGAAGATACTGTGGTTCAACTTAATCTCTCAAGAGATGAAGAAGATGCAGATGCAATACACATTTCAGAAAATGTTAGAACTGCCATCACCCTAAAATTAGCCGCATACGGTTTAACATATAGGGGTGGGCAGGTAACATTCATGATTGAGGCACACAAATCATTTAGAACAGAGGTCTTCTATTCATGGGTTACATTCCCAAAGGCAAATGCATTAACAAAGACATTTCATTACGACACAGAAGATGAAATACCTAACGAATATTATCCGTACGAGGACATTGAAATTCCACTCACTTACCACGAACATTTCTACTGGTTTAAAGGCGCCCTACCCCGTACAAGAAATAGAGTAAGACTCGGTCTGCTCGGAAGAGACGGAGCAACATGGCCAGTACTAGCGACCTACACACCACACCCTGACATTGATACAATGCCAGGAGGAGACTTACTTACACAGCATAAAGATTTAATAAAACTGTACAGAAAGATGACAGTTTGTGATGAGAACACTCACAGTTCAGCCGACACCGGCTACACAAGCAGGACCAGTCCAAGCTTGTACAACAAAAATTAAACCACAAACGTTACATGCAGTGATGGGTAAATTGCCCACTAAACGCGAGCAAATGCCTTTCTGGATAGCTCAAAAAATAACACAGCTAGAGGCAGTATTTCCACACACTTAGCATTCTATGCTTTTCGTGTGGATCAATCTGCTTGCCAATGGGGATAGCTCCCCTGATAGAGGTTTGTACTTCTTGGGGTACAGTCTTCGCTGCAATATATACCAAGACTCATGGTATCCCTTCATTAGCAGTAATACCAGACGTATTAAAACAAATACAGAACTAGTATGGAGCAGAACCTGCTCTGAACTTAGGGATGAAGTTATTAAATAACTTCGCCCAGGTATCAGCTATAATATTAGCAATCATTAAAGGGGAAGCAGCATTGGTGGCAATACGCCAATGCCTGAGAGATTTCACTCCTGTACAACAGGAGACAGAATTACCTAAAATAATTGAAACTGCTTATGCAGAATTAGGTAGAGATAGTTTGGGAGCTAGACCAGTAAAACCTCAACTAATGAGGAGTCCTGAAAAGGATACCTTTAAGCAAGCACCTGCTTCTTCAAAGAAGAAATGGGATAATAACAAACAACAAAAGAATAAAGACAATAGATCTCAATCCAGAGGTAGAGCTCCTCAACAGGAGCACTCCGAAAGGAGGTATAACCTTAGGAATAGGGACAACATTAGGAAACCTGACAGGTATCAGGACACTGATACACGTTCCTCTCGTTCCTTTCAAGGTTCATTGAAAAACTCAGAGAGAGAAGGATGGTCAGAACACAGGCAAGAAGAGCGTACAAAGTCCAGAAACGCACTTCAGACTACGCTTCCAAAAAAGAAGAAAAACCTAAAGCAAAACCTCAATTCAAAAGGAAGAAAGTAGCAGGTCTAAAAATTATGCCCTGAATTCTTAGGACTCAACTACTGAACGGGGAATGGGCTCCGACGATGCTAGACAGCGCAGCAGAAGTAACAATAGCTCGCCAGAACTTGATGGAATTTCTGGTGACAGTGGAGTTGAGTGAACATATCACAGTGGAAACGCCTGATACTAGGGTAAGCGTCCCACATAGGTTACATGAGATAACACTGCGGATGGAGAGGGACAGACCCAGGAAAATTAAAGGTCTCTTTTGGGAGAACCTATCTTTTGGCTATGACATTTTATTAGCTGAAAAAGATTGGCCGCCCGCTATTGTTATGGATTGCCCAAAAGGGGAAACGGTAATTATGCCAGCTTTCTCCGACCTCGTTCTCCAATATTTAAAACATACATATGCGCGGGAGTGGGCAGTAGCCCTTGCTCCAGCACTATATCGAAACCTTGTTGGATGGGATGAAGAGTCGACCCACCACGTGATACCTTTAAAATCTACTCCAACTCCACAGAGACAATATCCCATAAACCAAGAAGCTAAAAAATAGGTCAGGGAGATCTTAGATCAACTTGAATACCAGGGGGTGATTGAAACTTGCACATCCTCAATGAATAATCCTTTGTTTCCCGTAATGAAACCCGACAATTCATATCCTTTAGTTTTAGATTACAGACATCTAAATTCATGCACGAAAACATTTGCAGTACAAAATCCATACAGTGCCACATTAATGAATAACATTGTGCGGAAGAAAATACAAAACAACATTAGATATCGCAAATGGATTTTTCTGCCAGAATATAGCACCTGAGAGCAGATACATGACAGCATTCTCAACACTAGGTTCCCAGCGACAATTTTGTCGACTAGCCCAGGGGTATAAAAACAGCCCGGGGCTGTTTTCCGCCAGAGTAACTGAATTACTTCAAAATCTGGATGAGGAAGCATTCTATGTAGATGATATTTATCTGACGGATGATGACCTGGAGGAACACTTGACGAGAGTGAGCACCATAATTTTGGGATTCGCCTCAAAGGGCTACAAATTTAACTTCAAGAAATAAAAATAGCCCACCTCAGTGTCCTATTTTTGGGATATGAGCTTTGAAGTGAAGCTCAAAGCCTGGCAGCCAACTTTTATGAAAAGTGTGCGCTGCTCCAACCTCCAAAATCATTGAAAAATTTACAATCAATACTGGGATTCCTAAATTTCGGCAGAACATACATTTTGGATTACGCAGAAAGGGTTAAACCTTTCTACGACCTCATAAGACCTGACTTTTCAGTTAGGCAATGGACAAGAACATACAGATACACTTCGTTCACTCCAGGCTGACATGATAGCGTCTAAACACTTACAGACACGCGTAAATGTCCGCAACCTGGTGATCCGTACAGTTGCGGGTCAATCTGGGTACACATACCTCACATATAATGAAGGCGAAACAGTACCCATTGCTTACAAATCACACTTGTACACAAATGCTGAGATGCGTTTCGCAGCCACAGAAAAAATTCTGTCAGCAGTACAGACTGCTGTAGTGAGAGAAAGAGCACTGGCTCAGGGGAAACGAATAATTGTCGTGACTCCAGTACCAGCCTTAGAGGCTGCTACAAAGGCAAACATTCCTAACGCTAAAGCGTTACATCCAAGATGGATACAATGGGCTAATTCTCTCACTGTATCAGATGTAGAATACAGATATGATCCAAATCTGAAAACACAAGCATTTCTGCAATATGAACAAGAATATCCTCTCCCGAATGAAATAATGCCTCTAGATCAGTATGAATTTATAATTTACACTGACGGATCTGCACAACCGGCCATAGGAAGTAAACAAAAATACAGCGCCACGTGTGCTATTGTAAAAGGTCGTATGCAAGATGGTAAGTTCCATCCAAGCTGTACAAAGACTCAGTCTCTAGGAGACTGCACAGCTCAGTTAGCAGAACTAAAAGCTCTTTTACTGGCACTGATTAATACGGATCGAGAATTCCCCACACTAATAGTGTGTGATTCTTTTTACTGTGTCCAGTCATATAATGAGTATCTTCATTATTGGGGACAAAATGGGTTTAAAGATTCAAAAGGTGGAACAATTAAGCACAAAATGATATGGGAACAGGTAGTTGAGTTGAAAAACAAACTACCGAGAGCTCACATGATACACACGCAGAGTCATCAACGTGATGGCGTTCACGTTGAAGGGAATTCATTGGCTGATGAAGCCGCGAAGGGGGCAGTACGAACTGCGTTCGTAGCTGCAATCACTCGTTCAAAAACGAGAATAGACAGACAGATAATGGTAGCTGTCATTGCTTCACGCAAAGACAACAAAGCACTTCCGAAAGGTTTTCCACTCAAGTACTCCTACAAGTTGGATGCAAACAACGTTCTATTTGCACAGATCCCTGGAGTGGGGGATAGAGTAATACCAAACATGGATCGCAGATTAGGCTTAATATTAGCTGCACACAAGGGTTTGAGTTCTGCACACGCAGGAGTTACGGCGACTGTTTCTTTGTTGAAACAACGCTATTGGTGGCCAAGGTTAACAAAGCAGACCAAAGACTATGTCTTAAAGTGCGACATCTGTCAACAGATGAAGGGCTCCACCATAACACGTCCAGCGCAGACACCATTGCTAATTTCAGACAGACCTCACGCGTGTGTCTATTTGGACCACTGCGGCCCCCTACAATCTGATAGGGCCTACAAGTACATAACGGTTGCAGAGGATTCCTGCTCAAGATTCCTATGGGTATGGCCTCAGCGTTCGCCTGACGCCCGAACGGTTATCAAAGATTTGCGAGTCTTTATAGGGACATACGCAGTTGGCACATTACATTCTGACCGTGGCCCCGCGCTTAGCTCTAGGGCTTACAAGGAGGCCATGGGAGGTTTGGGTGTAGCATTGCGGTACTCCTCTCCGTACTATCCCTAGGGAAATTTGGTCGTGGAGAGGAAAAACCAGGACTAAAAGCAATGATTAACAGCTAGAGTATTAGGCACGGGTGGTAGTTGGGTCAATCACTTATATGGGGTTCAGAGGGCCTTAAATAACATGCCTAGAAGCTCGTTAGGGGGGGGGGTCACTCCTTATGAGGTCCTATTTGGGACAAGAATGTGGGTACTTGATCTTGATTGTGAAGGCACAGTGGCGGATGAAAAACCGTTTGACATCCATAAAGTGTTTGGCTGTTTTACAGGATCTGAATGAATCACGGGCCCTACAAAGCAATGTCCAGGTGAAAAGGTTCGCCACTGGGGAAGTCAAGTCAGTCACGGCAAGACCTGTCTGGATTCCTATAGTCGGGAATCTGGTCAGAGAGAAAATAATGGACAAAAAAGAATTTGGGCCATCATACAGAAAGCCTGTACCTGTCTTGGCCGTCGAAGGAAGAAGAACTGTTTTCTGCTGCCTCTTGCCGGGAAAAAGGAGAAAAGATTTGTCTCCATTGATCTGATAAAACCACACTAAGTGGGATTCTTGGCTTAACACCTACATACATGCTAGGTACACTCAGGTACATCTAGTTAGGTTTGCATCGTAGGAGTACGCATTTTATTATCATGTATTTTATGTACTTACCTGTATTCATGGTTATAGAAACATGGTAGAACTCTACCATCCTTTTACTTTCCTTGTGCTTCTAATCATCCAAATCTGTTAATGTCTAATGATTGTTTCAGCACACCTTTTTTACACTAGAATAACGACTGTTCAATAAATACTTATTGAAAAAGTCCCTACTGTTTATTCTGTGCATCTCTCTGAGACTAAGCGAGCACGAGTGACTAAGCGAAAAGTAGTACACCGTTTCCACGGTCCTGAGGGATCAGGGTTGTCATGTTCGATAGTTGCCAAGAACTATTCTCTCCTTGGTAAGAGGGGTTTCTAGTGGCACTGTGAGCTAGCTGGTACACAGGCCAACATACCCGGTGGGGGTGTCTAGAATCAGTCTGACACCAATCCTGCAGTGTATGTTGTCTAAACGCGCAGATCCTATATAGGTTTTATAGGAACTACACGACAAAATGGATGAATAAACACAAGTAAACACACAGAGATCCAAGTTTCACTCGATAATTACTTAAACAGTAGTTATCAAGACTAGCTCTGAAAGATATGCCTTGATTGTGTAAAGATATTTTAAATGGTGCCATGCTGTGTTTTCTTAGAACTCAAGGGCATGAAGGTGAGACTGCTGTTAGCATGGAATCAAAGCACTGCTTCAGAGTTGAGAGGGAGTATACGTCAAGGTTCATTGCTGTGAGCCTTTTTGTAATTAAGCGTATGTGGTTTTAGGGATTTAAGTTGTAGCAAGGCTTTTGATCTCCAGGCTTGTAACAAGACCTCATGTCATCAGTGTAGTGGTGGAATTTAATGATGATGTTGGTTAAAAGAAGGCTGTGAAGTTCAATGTGGAGTCTGAAGGTGACTGATGGCAGCATGAAGTCTTTGGGTACCTCACATGCAACAGGGAAGCATTATAATCTTGAGAGGTTTATCTCGGCTAGCAGGTGGCTGGTGGTCAAGTAGGAGAGAAACTATTGGAGGATGCTGTCATTGAAATGCATTTGTGAAGGTTGCGCAGAGTTAAATGGCCAGTCGGGCATCTAATTCCACTCAGTATCACAGATAGGTCGGGTAAGATGGGGAGATGCGAGTTGCTATAGCTGGTGAAGAGGAGGCTGTCATTAACCACCTGCAAGATTGATACTTCTGTGCTGCGCTGCTTCCTGAAGTCCAGCTGGTGTAAAAAATATCTCACTAAAGGATTAATCAATTGAAAAGATTCTGGTATGAAAAGCCCAAAAACCAATCCAGTGAGATCCTGGAAAGAGCAAGTTACATAATTAGTACATCACAGCAAATTATCACAATGTGTAAAGCTGAAGACTATTGGCAATGCAATGGTTTCTATCAGAATAAGGCCCTCAAAATGCCCTTGGGCTATCTCTTAAAGCCCTTGGAGTTTTGGCGATTTTTAAACGAAGCTTGAACACCCATCTTTTTATTCAAGCATATCATCTTTCTTTTAATTCCTTGAATGCACTGCAGCCATCTGATACAGTTTGTTGAGAAATCTTTCTCTGCTGGCTGCTTTGAGGCATAAATGTGCTGGACTCCTTTTCGTTACTAAATGAACTCACAAAAGGCCAGTATAAATTCCGTAATGACTATTTCTTTATGGTAGGGCCCATCAGGCAAATCTGGCAGTGCCAGGTGAGCTTGTCTGACAGCTCAGTGTGTCGACTCGTTTTTAGGTCGAGCCTAGAGGCAGCGTGCATGCGCTGCTCTGCGAGGCATGTAGTAATGTCTCTGCGAAGTTAGAAGACACCCACCACACGCCCACTCTTGTGATTGGTTACTTAGTCCGCCTTTCTAAATGCCATTGTTTTGGTTTGTGGATACAGTACATTTGTCCCACCTTGTAGCTGTTTTGTGTCCGCCCTTGCGTTTGCCCCTGCTGCATAGATCCTTTAGATACGGGCCATATTATTTGGTACCCGCGCTACTTTTTCTTTTGCCTCGGCTTTTAAAAAAATTTCTTGTTGTGTTTTACTTTGCTCCCGTCCCCTCCCGTTGTCTGTGTTAACCATGCTCCCACCCCCCTCCTGTTGTCCGCATTTCCTTTGCTCCCGCCCCCCTCCCGTTGTTCGTGTTCAATATGCTCAACATCTGCTGATGCGAATTAAAATGGTGGTATACCACTTTCACCACCCCACCATCAGGGTTGCTGGCTGACTAACAATTCCACCCAAAACAAGACACACGACCGACCCTGAGGAGAAACGAGAGTGCATGAGCATCGATGGAGCTGGAGACTGTCAAGAGAATGGATGGGCTACAGTGGTCCGATATTGACGAGGGGAGCTTAACCCGCCGAACAAGTGTCAAACTGCACTCCCGAGCACTAACTTATGGGGTTTGTTATTGTTATGCCACTTTAATGGTACTCCATTTGTCTGCTATCGCAAGAATGGAGTAAAACTCGAGAACTGGAATTCACTGCATGTTTCAACGGTGAGCGTTCAACTCACCGATCCAGCCTGCAGCCTAGCATATGCACCTCTTTGTAGGATGTTTTGTAATGCTCAGCTTGGCGGTATGGGGGTCCTCAGAGCGCAAAGATATTATCACTGATTCCTGTTAAAAGGCGCCACATCAACATCTATAGAATCGTTTAGCGTACTGTTAAGTTAAATAGAATGGTGATTGTGTAGTGCTTATTGTAAATATTGTTATTGCATTATCACAGTTATTGCTCTCCTCGGGGTGCCCGTGATATTTGGGTTTGCTCCTGGGGGTGTGTTTGCCTGTAGCTTCCCATGTTGAGGCCTAGTGCTACACGGCCTCATGGGGCCTCCCTCCCTGCCCCGTCCCCTGTGAGATAAGGCTCCCATATGGCCCGGTCTCCTCTCTGTGGGTGAATGAATTACAAAGTGTGACGAGGGGGAGGGGATCCCAGGCGCTCGACGGGGGCTGTGAATTCACATTCTGCAAGTGCCCCTGAATGGATCTTTTTTAATTATGTATTTTGTCAAGCCTCAAAGAGAAAGCTTAACAGATTTCTTCGATATAACACAAAGTCACAATATTCATGCCACCGGATGTTTGTGAAGATAAGTTTTTGGTTCGGACCAGGAAAACTAAGACTTTTTAAATTCCACTATTAATTAAAATTAAAAAACAAGCATTTGCAATGCAATCGGTCTCGCATTTGGGGAGAGTTGGAGCCAGTGCTTTAAGTGGGCTGAGTCCTGCCGGTGCTCAGCGCCGGCAGTTCTAAAAAGCAGGTGCTGAGACATGTCCCTTTCGGGCTCTCCATTTTTGCCCTCACCCTCAGGGTGGGAAAAAAAATCTTAACTCTGCAGCAGTTTCACACTTCACTGCCTTTAATGTGACTTCAACGACACTCGTTTTAGTTCTTTCAAAGTTTCAACATGTGAGAACTGACGCATTTTTAATATTATATTCAACGAAGCCGTAGTTGTTTATTTTCTTATGCATCTAACAACCATTGTCAAAGTCAACAGTCCTGATTTCTTGTAGGTGTAATGTTACTTGTTGTATTATATATCTGGATGCAATGACAGAAGCAGCAAAATACCAGTCGGGCGGCGTACTATGCTAAGCCAGATTTTTGCTTATGTGTTTTAAGCCACGTCCTTAATTACATCGGCCATGCCCCTTTGAGAGACCCCGAGTTTTTTCATCCCACTTAAAGCCCTGATTAGAGCTATTGGCTTTGTAAATGACAATGTCCTTTACCCATGTGTTTTGGAGTGGAGTGGATGTATGTGGTTTGGAGTGGAATTATGTGGGCTGAATTGAAATTGTTGGTTGTGAAATTGTGTGGGATGGAATTGTGTGGTGTGTAGTGTATTTGTGTAGTGGAAATATGTGGCATGGTGAATAGATAGGGTTGAGAGCTGCACAGAATAGATAGAAAGGAATACAGAGAGTGATAGGTAGTTTGTGCACAAAGTGATGAATGAACTCCAGACAGAGGAGTAGGAATAGAATGTTAGAAAGTGAGAAAGACGGGGGGAGCAGGCCATAGACTCATAAAGAGGGTGCTTCTGTAAGAAACAGCACAAGAGCGCTTCTTGGTCTTCCCCACCCTAAAAAAAAAAAAAAAAAATATTCTTTGTTCTGGGGAAACAACGGAGAAAGCAGGTCAGGGAGTGTGCAGGAAGAATTTAAAATCTGCGCAAGAGCAACATGGGGGCAAGGGAGAAACACAGCGAGAAAGCAACTTGGAGCACGGGTGAGTGAACAAGTTTGGTAGGGGAGAAGCACATCAGAGGGACATCCACTGACCTATGCCCCTTTTTCTCCTCCAGGAATATTGTGATTTGTTATTTCTACAGTTAATCATCCTAAAAGTCTTGGCCCACTTTCACTAGAATCGTACATCAACACTTAAGTTCAGGCAAGTACTTAAAACTAGTAGTGTCACTGAATAACAGCTAACGGCCTGCATAATTACCTTTCTTCTATGCTTGGGGAGCGCTTGTGTGGCAAAATAGCATTTTGCTTGCAGCACAGCACTAAAATTCTGGTGCATTCCTGAGTGGAGTGTATAGGTTCATGGTGTTGTGCAAAGGGGTGGACAGATATGGCAATTTAACACCCAGGTTGCATTATACAAGGCGTCCAGCCATCCAACATGCCACCATTAGGAGCAAAAGAAACAAGATTGCATTTTCTAAAATGCAAATGCCCCCGGCAGCCGGGGAGACAGTTAATGTTCACGCTATGAGGGTAATTAGGTTGGGTTGTATCAGGCTTCATTTTCTAAACTATTCCATCTACAGACACTTACCTCTAGGTGATGCACAGATGAAAGCCTACACAAGTTAAGCAATTTAGCTACTGCTCAAAAACGCTGTTTCGGAATCCCTGTTTACTTATAATCACTTATAAACAAGAAAAGGTCCGGATGAATGGAATTTTCCCTGGAAAGTTTTTCATTTAATGAGATTCCATTTGTAACTGGTAGACAGTGTAGGGCTATTTACAGTATGAGTAATGTGTTCCTGCCTGTTCAGGTTTAGGACTTGTCTGGTTGCCCCATTCTGGATTTGTAGGAGCTTGGCGATTGGGTGTCATGAGAGTCCAAGGTAGAGCCACATTGACACAATCATGATGTGACAGCACAAGATCATTCGAGGCCTGCGTGCTGCGGCAAAATTCCACGTATCCCCAGACTCCTACAAACTCCATCAGAGTCACTCATTCACTCTTTCTTGCCTTGGACTGCTACCATTACCAGCCAGCAAAGGCCAGCGTAAAGGCTAGTTCTTTAAGTGAACTAATGTATTTATTACCTTATATTTTAGGGGATACTTTGAGGCTCTCTGTTAAACCAAAGTAGCAACTGTAGCATAGTGTGAAAGTAGGATGGCGGTAGGTTTATATAAACAACTCCTGTAGGGGCACAGTTCTGGCCTACGAGCCCAGTATCCAGCTAGCCACATCCACCTCCAAGGGCTGCTTGCAGCACTTGTGCACTTACCACCCTCTAAAGCAGAGTATTTTCACTCAGAGGGCCAACAATACAAAACTCACTCTCATCTGTGTGCCTAGCCCCATTCAGCTCACCTTCATATAGAACCTGGATGTTCTGGTCCAGTCGGGGCCTTGCATGTGTCACCATGTTCCTCCTCCTCACATCCATACTTTGTCTCAAGACTTTAACACTGAGCATGTGTGAACATATGCTCTTAATCAAGACACCCACATACACACAAGGAAGAACGGTGCTAATCGGCAGAGCACTCAAGTACACACAAGGGATCTAAGCTAATAAGCGGAGCTTTCATATACATATTAAAGGTGCCCACACTGTAAACAGGTATTTATTTTTGTTTGATGTGGTGTTCTGGAGTTCATGTTTTGTTTCATTTCACTTGTGAGGGCAGCTGGGATCATAGGTTTTATAACAAGGTCGAACTTGAGCAAAGGATGCAATTCTATTTTCCGGAGACCACTGCCTTTTTGCCCTAAAATAGGAATCAGGACAGTGAGTTCTTCCATCCTTACACATGAACCAAGACCAATCCTTCTTGGTTACTTGGCAGTCTCTATTTTCCTGTTACGTGTTTCTACTTTAGAGGTATATGAACTGATTGGAGTTAGGATTCCTTTCAACACAACTGCTGTTATCCATCTTGTGTTTCACTCTATGGTTCTTGTTCTCCACTTTTATATTCCAGTGCTTGTCATATGCAAGTGTTCCTACCCAAGCTACTAGTAAATTTATCTTTCTACTTTGTTAATAGGTGCGGTACTTACAAGTCTAAAGATATATCATTGTTTTTCTCATTCCACTCTAGTTGTTACAACTTGAGGATTCAGTTCCAGCCTTGGAACTCCAGTTCAGCTTCTTCACACCTTAAGATGCCATTGTAAGAACAAGCCCAGTCCAAAGTACTAGCCCCCTGTAGCATTTTGGTGTCCTGTTTTTTTACCTAATTATGTTCATAGTACTACTTTCTAGGAAACATTCTACACTTACTGTTAACTTCTATAAGTGGATGCCTTTTTTCAAGAATCTAAAAATTACCTACTATGTTACAAAAGAGTGGGCTTTGGCCTTTCCATATTCATTGATCCTCTGATTCTCTTTGTGCCAAGTGCATCACTGAGTGAGAAGAAGTCTTACCCTAAAAGTTGGCTGCCTCAATCATCTTCCATCCCTTACTGATCTCCAGCAACTGGCCTACAACTCAAAACCTTTAAGGCAGCTGAGCTCCCACAGAGCTGACGAGGAGGAAAGTGATGCAGGTGAACTCCTAACTTTCTTCCCCGTCATAAATGCCAAATTATGAGTCTTCTACTGACAGCCATCCACAGTTCATAGGCCATGCTCATAAGTGCATCAAGTTGTAGGGCATGTTTCATCCTTTCTCGGGCCAGGTTCAAAGTCCATGCAATGAGGTGGTGGACAAGAATTCATGTTTTTTAGTTGAATCGGGTGACTGAAGGCTGAAACAGTTGATCTTTTGGAAAGTGACAGACGTGGGGCGGGTCCCACATGCATCTATATGCATTTTAACAGAATACGTAGGATTGAAACTTCTTCAGCTCAAGTCTAAAAACAAAGGACATCAGGAAAAATACTCTCCTGCATTCCTAAAGTGAGAAACTGAGTAAGGCATTCTAACATTGCCATGATTCCCAAAGATTCTAACAAAGTTTAAAAAGAGACCAGGCTGCCTTTTATCATGCCTCTTTTTCAGGTTCAGGCATGGTTTCCAGTTTCTCTGGAACTCTAAGCTCCTGACATAAATACAAGGCATACTAAACTGTTAATCCATATGGGAATTGTGCATCTAGTATCATTGAAGATATCACAAATCACTGGGCAATCATAGGACAGTCACAAGATTTCTTCTAGGAGCCCTTTGCTCCAGCACAACCAGGTGTGGAAGTTGATCTGCAAGGACAACCTAATATGTCGAACAAAATGTGCATCCTTTTTCCAGCATCTATTGAGATGTGCTCTTACTATAGGAAGATCTGGCAACATCAGTTAACGCTTGTAGGAGGATTAACAATTTAGATGAGCTATTTTATTCAAGGTGTAAGTATTTGGAAGTCACTGGAGTAGGCATTCAGCTACTGGTCTGCTATCTGTTAAGAAGGATTAGACAATTTATTTCTCCAGTTCCCATATACAGTACTCCCTGGGACATCAGGATGGTCTTCCAGGTATTCTTGAACTGGCTGGGTAATAGAAAGATTTCTCCTAAAACACTGCCGGGTATGCTGACCATGCGGTCTTGTATAGATTGCTGTAATAAGAGTTTTAGATATGAGGGTATTCAACTTTATAGCCAGGGCTTTCATGATAGAATCACAGAGTAATTGAAGGAAAGTATCACATAACCATATGACTTAAGTGTATTATATTTTACTGTTTATTCAGTACTAGAAGATTTGCTTAAATAAGTGGTTGAAAAATGTTCTCATGGCAACCACAATATGAAGTGTCTATGAAACATCTCAAAAGTAAATGTTTTGGTTTGCTTATGTTGGAGTTTAATGGTCTGCAAGAGGCACCTAAATAAAGAGGCAGAGTTTGGTCAAGAAGTGATTGTTTAAAGGGGAACTAACCAGAGGCTGGATATCTTTGGCCTAGGTATTTAGGATATGTAGTTAGTCTAAATTAATATTTAATGTTGAGAAGCATAGTACTAGCATATGTGCATTTAATGGAATTGCAACTATAATTCAAGTTGCTTTACAGATATTGATTTTGAATAAATAGTGGTCATTTTCTAGGAGGCATACCTGAAGTGGCTTTTTCTGTGGAACCTGGCATTCAGCACTTAAAGTTGTATGCTCCCAATTGGTACTGCAATTGATTCTGCAAAGGTCACTCAGGGACTAGGATGTTTCCTCAAGGAGGAAGAGGATTTCTCTTTCGTATGGCACTTTTTGTGTTTTTGTGGGAGACCGTTTAGGAGACCGTTCCCTGTCTTGGGGCTTAACTGAAGGGCAAGAGAAACTCTTCAGTGCATCTGTGTGTGCCTTGGCCAAAAATAGCTTGGCCTACCATTCCCTGACAGCCTCTGGATGCACAGGGTTCGAAGAGCAAAATGTCATGTTCAAAGCCAAGACACCACATACAAACATCATGTAGGTCTGAAAAATAGTCTTCTTTTAACATTAACATCTGCCGCAGTGTTTGAACCCTGAAATCTTTAGAGGAGACATTTTGCTTAGTCTCGGTCCAGTTTACAGAATTCGGTCAGTGAAGCACAGAGAAGAGCTCTGGTCCCTTGCCGATGAGTGTTTTTATGGAATTCAAAAAATCCAGAGCAATACACAATGCGAAATGTACAGATTTTGTGACCTTCCTGCAGTGCTTAATTCTATAATCCCTTGAGTGTTTACTACTTGAATAACAAAATCTCCATGCATAGTGGAACTTATTTGTCTCTTTTTTTTCTTCCAGGCAAAAACATTTTTCCATGCAAGTTCTTCTCCTCTGATATACCTACTAGTTATGTATTGAACCCACACTTCTTATATAGCTTATGGCGATTTCACTTAAGGGAAAGTTACACAGTGCAGAGATGTGTCAGAATGGCACAGCAACTGTATGAGAGTACCACAATCTTAATAATCTTAAGAAACTTACTATATTTGCATGGACCACTCCTACGGAACACCAACTACATTTCATGGATGCAGAAAAATCTGCATACTTGGGCAAACCTTTATATGTGTATTCAACATTTCAAGATGCAAAGACATATCACTTCTGCATGTGAAATCTCAAAGGTTTACGCCACTCATTACTATTTTAACAAAAACAGGGCCAACTACCGCTGGTGCCTTGGACTCAGTGTGCACTGAATATGAATTTATCCAACAACATAAATCAAATTTTTCACTTTTTTTAAAATAAAGTTTCCACTTTACATTGTTGTTTAAACATCTAGGTAATTGAACCTATTGCTAATACAAAGACTAATCCTGTCCGTGTGAACCTAAGACCATTAACTTAAAGAAAATTTCAATAATGTGTAATAGTTGATCCACCGTTGGTTCCAATCAGAATTGTAATGCCCAAAGCATTTCAGGACCAAAGTCCCATCTTCAGGGGCCACTCTATACAAAGAAAACAATAAATAGTACAAGTAGGGTGTTACCACAGCATGACGTTTCAAATTTCCAATTTGTGTAAAAATACATGTAAAATACTTGATGTGATATCACCCCCAACCTCCCCAACATTTATGACATGAAACAAGCTGTATAGCTCCATTTGAGACAAACACATAGTGAATAGAAATAATCCTGGTTGGTGCACAGGGTTCAATGAGAAAAGCATATTAGCCCCAATGACCAACTCAAGGTGAGAAACAAAATAAAGGTGCGAAACATGCTAAATCCACCACCAGCCTCATGTGGGCCTACTAGGTTATAAACTGCATGAAGCCCAAAACAAACAAAGATGTGAAACGTGCCAAATCCAAATTCACAACCAGCTTCGCATACACATGCTAAGTTGAAAACTGCATAAAGCCCAAAGCATTACTCACAAGTTCAAACTGTGTTGTTATAACTTCTAATTTCTGCGGATGCAGACTACGAAAGCAAGCTGTTTAGCAAAGGCGATATGTGAAAGACACAGTAAGTGGAACTGCTGCATGTGGATTAGACAATAGACTTAATCCATGACTAATGCCCACCTCTTAAGGTAGCTGCTGGCACTTGCCCGACCTCTTGCCAGCACACAGAGTTAAAGGAGCCGGAACCTCCGGCTCGAAAAGACAATCAAAAAATAATCACTGCTGACTTTAGGGTGAATCATTGCTGCGAATAAGGTGAAACAAAATTACCAACCAATACTACACAGAGGATAATCACCCCCATAGCCAAAAGGCTCCTAAACACTCTGCATCCATACCTGCTAGCAACTCCTGAAGTCTACCCAGAACCTGCTCTCGACAAATCATGCATGAATACTACCAGCTCCATAAAGCCACAATTTAAAAGACCAGCTCATGATGACATAGTCTTCCGTATGAGAAATAAAAATGAGATTGTGAACAGTACGTTCCCAACTTCTGCGCCATGTTAGTCCTCGGTTCAATTAGTCAGTGAATCCGAAGGATTTCGGGACCCTGCGAGCGTGTGTTATGATGGCTGATACCTCGTTTAAAAAAAAACTTTTTATATAAGTGATGTTAATTAAGGGAAAACGAAATTTAAATATGAAACCCGTGTAACATCCTGAAATTTCACACACAAAATTTTGAACTAAAAACACTAGTATTTTACATAACCATCTAACTCATTACACAAATACAGATCTATGACACAATTAGGGCTGGTATCCTTGAAATATAAAACAGTTTGATCACATTCATATGCAGATTTATGCCCCTGATAGGGCTAGCACCTGTTATGAATATGACACAAACACTTTGATGAAAACTGTTCAACTGAAAAGCAATAAATTAAGAAACAACTTTTACTGATCCTGGAGAATATAGTTTGTGGAAGTGTTATATTCCATATAGGTACCCTATATAGGCGCAGGTAACCTTGTAACCTTTCACCTATATTCTTCCCTACATTACACACAACGGTTCTTGGGTACTGACCTTTTACCTAGATCGGACACTGCATTCAGAACGAGGGTTTTTCCCTGGTTCGATTCTCATACATTATGCATGAGGCTTCTTGGAAGCACAGCAGGACCAACAGTAGGATTACCATCTCCTGTATAATAGCTCTGTATAAAGTTCAGGCCCAATGTCATCCTTTAGGCCGACACAGTAACACAGCAAGGTAGGACCCCTGGGGAGACCTATGGGTATATATACAGCACATCTTGCTTAGGAAGATAGCGGAAACCGAGACTTCCCGGCTGACACACTGACCAGAGACGCTGAAGTTCCTGCATGCAGACGCTCCAGCTCGCAGTGGTCTAACATCCCTCGCGGGGTGTCCAACTCGAGACCAGGACGGGGTCCCACATTCTCTCATTCTAAGGTAATGGGGTTGACTAGATCCTAGAGGGATTCTTGGCATATCACATACACAGATGCTAGGTACATTTAGGTACATCTAGTTAGGGAGACATATTAGGAGTACGCACTTTTTATCATGTGTTTTATGTACTTGTATATATTCATGATTTCTGCAAGATGGTAGAACTATACCATCCCTTTACTTTCGTAGTACTGCTAATCATATATCTCTGCTACTGTCTAATGGTTGTTGCAACTCATCTATTCTACACTAGAATAACAACTATTCAATAAATACTTATTGAAAACGACCAGCCTGTTTATTCTGTGTATCTCTCTGAGACAAACTAAGTAAGCACGAGTGACTGAGTGAAAGGATGTATATTGTTTCCACGATTGAGGGATCAGGGTTGTCATGTTCTGAGGTTGCCAGGAACTATTCTCTCCTTGGTAAGAGGAGATTATAGTGGCACTGTGAGCTAGCTAATACAGATAGGCTAACGTATCCGGTAGGGGTGCACGGAATCAGTCTGCCACCAATCCCACAGTTTATGTTATCCAAACGCCCAGATCCTGTATAGGTTATATAGGAACTACACGACAGAAGAAGATCTCTTCCGTTAGATAGCTCCTATGAATATTGTAAAAGGTGTATGAATATGACCCAATGAAATTTAAAGGAAGCAACTCATGTTGAATTTGTGATTCAGACCTCGTGCTGACGAAACATCTAATCCAAAATATTTCTCTTTGCAAAAGTGTTTTAGAATTATTGCGGCCAGGGTTGAGAGTGAGTATTTCCAAAACTTGAAAGCATATTAGAGCTATGGTATGCCTAAATTTCAGCCAATGTAACACCAAGGTAGAGCTCTCGTTTTTGTTACGAATCATGCTTTTTTTTTTTATAAACTCTGTTTTTATTGGTTATCATGAGCAAAGAAGTACACACCATGCGAACAACCTTTATATGACAGTAAATAAAGGAATAGACAATCCCCATGCCCCATTTACAGAGATTATACAGTGCTTAACAAGATGCAACCTTTTACATTGTAAGTGTTCAGCCGCAGCAAGTTAAAACCGTATCGTGTCACCAGTGAACTTAAAGTGCCCAGCGTTTTTGTGCGCCCCCCCATGGGGACTCGCGGTCAGTTACTGCTAGACTCTGTACCCGCTGCCTCAGCAGCTTCTGATTGTGCCAGTAAGTATTGTTGTAATGAACTCCAATGTCTCGCGGACGAGACGGTGGCAGCAGCTCAGCATACGTGTGCAGTTGTTCTTGGCAATAGGTAAGATCTTGCAGCCATTCTTTAAATTTGGGCGCCCTCCCTCTTCCCCCATCTGCATGCCACTCTGCGTTTGGCTATCAGGAGAGCGAGTGATATATACCTCCTATAGCGGATATCCAGCTCCTTAGTGTAGCCTAATAATAGAATTAGCGGGGTGTCCGGAATGTGCAGTCCAATCATCTGATCAAGCGCATCTAGTATTTTGGCCCAGTAGTGTCGAACAGGGGCGCAGCCCCAGGCTAGGTGTGAAAAGTCCGCGCCCTCCACCCTGCACATGTCACAGCGGTCTGTGTCTCTAAGATGGAAACGCTTGAGTTTCGCTGGTGAATAATATAGGCGGTGTAGAAATTTATAGTGGATGATTCTCAGTTTGCTGCTAGCGGATATTTTCCTGGTCTGCTGACAGCGGTAGGTCCATTGGTCATCTGTCAAGGGGACGTCCAGCTCCTCCTCCCAGTGCGCTAGTGCAGTAGGGGAGGCGTGCGGGCAGTCCTTCTGGGTGGTGCGGTATAGCAGAGACTACATGGGTAGGGGTGTCTTTCTGCAGCAAGGAGTGCAGTGGGCCCATGGTAGGGAGGTGCATGCGGGAAATCGGGGGTTAGGGATTTGACATCCTGTCGTAATCTAATATACAAAAAAAATTCTATAGGTGTAGGTGAGGTGTCTCCAAAAAATTCCTTGCGGGTGCAAAATTGGCCATTTTTGTAAAGGTCGGAGCTGAGAGTTTTCAGAGCATTTGCCTGCATTCTCCTTCTTGTGTGACGGGGAGGTCTAGCCTACCTGCAAGGGGTAATAGCGGGGAATATAATATGTCAAGTTTGAGCCGGCGGGCCAGGTCTCTCCAGGCTTTGTTCATGCAGTCAACTGTGGTCATCGCAGTGCGAGCGTGGGTAGGAGGGGAACTAAGATAGGCCGAGAAGGGCGTGGGGGTCATGTACCCATCTTCCACTGCCAGGTGGGGCATGTAGGGTGGCGGGTTCATCCAGTATGCAGCGTAGTGGGCTTGTGCGCATCTGAAGTATAGCTTCATGTCTGGGATTTCGAACCCTCCAGCGGCAAAGGGGCGGATAAGAGTGTCCCATTTAAGTCTAGGTTGTTTCCCTCCCCAGGCAAGGCGGATGAGTTGGGATTGCAGGGTTTTAAAGATATATGCACTGGGGGCATAAGGAATGTTGAGGAAGAGGTATATTAGCTTTGGAAGGATCACCATCTTTATGAGTGATGTTCTACCTACCATAGATAGCGGCATGGCTATCCAGCGAGTGATTTTATCTGTGAGGAGGTCTAAGATCCACCCGTAATTGGCTCTCATCAATTCGTCTTTGTCTCTTGTGATCGCTGTGCCTAAGAGCGCGACCATGTCTGCACACCATGCGAGGGGGAAGTCCGGATCAAAGCGTGCGGTATTAGTGGTGAGAGGGAATATTTGGGATTTGCCCTAATTTATGTTAATGCCGGATAATCTCCCAAAGTGGATGAGGATGCGGAGGATCGGATTTAGACTGTCTACAGGGTTGCGAAGATAGAGGGTGAGGTCGTCTGCATATAAGGAGATTAGGAGTTGCCATTCAGGATAAATGAGGGCGAAGCCCCGATGGTGCTGACGCAGCTTTGCCGCTAGGGGCTCTATAGCGAGAGCGAAGAGGAGGGGCGGCAAAGGGCACCCCTGCCTTGTTCCCCTCGCGATGTTGAAGGTCAAAGACCGGGTGCCATTAATGAGGATGCTAGCTTGTAGGTTGGTGTAGAGGAGTTGAATCCATGCCAAGAAGGGTGCAGGAAAACCCATCCGTCGCAGGACAAAGGCCAGATAATCCCACTCCAGGGAATCAAATGCTTTGGTCGCGTCCAAAAAGACGGCCACCGCATTCTACGAGGGGTCGATGTCCTGAAGGACAGTGAAAAGGGTCCGGAGGTTATGCGATGTTCCTCGGCCGGGGACAAATTCCGACTGATCCGGCAGCACCAGGGCAGTCATTAGGGGGCTGATACGGTTTGCTATGATCTTGGCAAGAATTTTGGCGTCCACATTAATGAGGGAAAGCGGCCTGTATGAGTCACATTGGTCCGGTTTCTGAAGGGAAATGACCAGCGCTTCGCGCATTGTCGGGGGAGTGTCCCGGTCTCTCTGGCTTCTTCATATACCTGGCGGAGAATGGGGATGAGGGCAGAACTGAATGTTTTATAGAATTCGGCTGTTAGCCCATCAGGGACAGGGGCTCGGCCTGATTGTAGTTGCATAATCGCAGCTCTGATTTAGTTATCCTTGAAGTCCGCCAGGAGAAACTCTTGTTGATTGTCACCCAGCCAGCCTGTTGCTGTGTCTTCAAAGAAGGGTGTGAACTCTGTCAACTGCGGTCTGTGGGACTTATATAGTGTACTGTAGAATTTATAAAAAACGGCTAGGATGTCAGGGGTGCTTCTATGTGTGTGGCCTTCCTCATCTAGAATTTCGAGTTTTGTGTTTGAGTACCTGGGGAGTCGGGTTAACGCTGCGAGGGCCTTTCCTGGGCGTTCCCCCTTCTCCATATTGTCGGGCCCGAAAAAACCTCCCTCTGAACTTGCACTACCGCTCCGCGGTTTCCTGATACTCAGTAATTGTGTCTCTTATTTTAGCTTGCAAGGCTGGGGAGGGTGCTCGCTGCATTTGGGCGTCTAGGTGCTTTAGATCTTTCTCTAAGTTACGGAGAGTAGCCTGTATGTCTCTCAGAATATCCCCTCCTTTGGCGATACAGACACCTCGAATGGTCACTTTAAATGCCTCCCATACCGTGGCGTATTGAGGCACTGATTGTATATTGTGGGGGAAGAAGTCTTCGATCTCAGTTTCCAGTTCAGCCTTAAAGACGGGGTCTAATAATGCATGGGTGGGTAACTGCCAGGATCTGTACGGGGAGTCTACGCAGAGTGGGACGAGAGTTATTAGGACAGGGGAGTGGTCGGAGTAGGTGCGCGGTAGATGAGTAGCATGGGTAAGCCAGGGTGTCAGCCCTCTTGATAGGAGCCTATAGCGGTATATGGGAGTGTGTGCCTAATCAGTATTGTAGTGCCCTGTGCGTGTGTAGAATACGAAGAAAAGCTGCGATGCACTGCCCATCGGGCTGCAAATGCGGGCAGGGGGTCTGGACTAAGGTGGGTTTCCTGCAACATAGCACAATGGACATTATGTCTGGCTAAATATGCTAAGATGTGTCTGCGCTTGCGGGGATTCCCTAGGCCGCGCACATTCCATGTCAGGAGATTGTGGCTGGGGGGGCTAGGTTGGTTCATCTCGGGTGTGTAGCTTATCTTGGGCGATGAGTGTCATAGGTGCATCTCGCGGTGGAGTTGTATAGGGATAGCTGATTGTCTCTGTCATGGCGTGCAATGGGTTATAATAGCAGTTCCCCCCTCCCCCTCCCACATCAGCAGCCCAATTCTGCTGTGACTAATAACCCCCTCCCCCCTCCCCCCTCCCAGCTAACCCCAAAACAGTGCTCCCAACGGGGGAGCAGAAACGACCCTCTGTAACAACAGAGTGCCAAACCATGGTAGGGATGTCCTGTTGGGTATTGGCTAAAGGGCGACACAGGTCCTCCTCGATGGTACGAGGGTGCTCCAGGTACAAGCATATTGCCTCAAATGGCACAATGTAACATAGTGGTGGCGTGAGAACATCTTCACTCGTGTCATGACCAGAGCAGGGGAGGATGGCGATGATTCTACAGTTGTACGGCTGCAGGTGATGGCGAATCAAGTTTGCGCTGATTGCAGACAGGCTTTGCAGGTATTGAACAAGAGAGTGGTGGTATCTCAGTTACTCTACATCGGATCGGTCGGTGACTGAGGTGCGTGAAGCTCCTGGTGACGTCGGGCCAGAGGATCTCTTGGGTAGTGACTTCAGAAAGTCATTGACAAGTTGAGGGTGGGTGAAGAAGTGTTGCTTGTCTTGGTACGTAACTTTCAGACGAGCTGGGAACAGCATGGCATATGCGATGTTTGCCTGTTGAAGTTTCTTCTTGACAGGGAGAAATGTTTTTCGAGCCTCCTGGACGGCCATGGTGAAGTCCGGGAAAATGGCGATGGTTGGGCCCTCGAAAGATAGTGGCTGCTTTTATCTCGCCTGCCGCAGGGCGACGTCGCGGTAATTTAAGATCCTCGCTATGATCGGTCGCGGAGGAGCTCCTGGGGAGGGCGGGCGGCCAGCGATCTGTGTGCTCATTCGACCACTAGGAGCGTGGAGAAGGCTTCCTTGCCAAAGAGCGTAGTGAGTAGGCGTTCAACATATTCCTCCATTTTCCCGGTGTTAGTGGACTCTGCTACTCCAAGTATACGGAGGTTGTTTCTACGCGACCTGGATTCGAGGTCTTCGTTCTTGGCCGCGATTACTTTGAGGACTTTCTCCATATTGAGTAGCTTCTCTGTGCTGGCGGAGGATGTGTCTTCTAATTCAGAGAGACGCTGCTCGGTATCTTTAAGCCGTTCTCCGTGCTGGCCGAGTTTGTGCGTGATGCTGTCTAGGCGGGCATTCATGGAGTCCATCTTGGCCTCTATGGAGGTGAGGCTGGATTTTACTGTGAGGAGTAGATCTTTTAGATCCTCTGTGGATGTGGGCGTGCTTCGGACATGTCTTCATCAGCATCAGGCTGCGTTCGGGTCGATTTGCGGGCATCAAAGGTCAATTTGGGTTGTTTGCCGTCCGTCGTCCCCATGGCGTCCGCACTGGAGGCCCCACCAAGCGCAGCGGCGTCCAAATAGTTGGAGCTGGTTACTGAAGGGCGAGAGCTCGGCCCGCCGCTCCATGGCGATGACCCGGGGGGGGGGGCGGCCACCTCGTTTCAGAGTCTCCGCGAGCAGAAGTTAGCAAGGGTGGCAAGGCAGGAGACTGTTCTATAGTAATAGCCTGGAGCCACGAGTGCAATGGCGCCCGGACAGTGTGGCAGCAGTCAGTTTGATAAGGGTGGCAGTTGGCCCTGAGGGCAGTTGTGGAGGGGGCACTGCGGATTGTAGAGGTAGCTGGGACCAGTTATTTGGGGGGGCAGATTCCCCTAGCGAGACCTGGAGGCAGCGGAGGAGTAGGGTAGCCCATGGCGCAGGAAGTGAGAGGGTCCAGAGAGACGACGATTATGGCTTAATTAGTTCCCGCACAGTTGGTACTATTCTAGGCCAATATGGGCCTGCGTGAGGGTGTAGGTGCCCTTTTGCTTGCAGGGTGCGTGTCACTGGTCCGTGTTGCCCCCAGGAAGGTTCCCAGCTCCCAGATTGTGGCGCTCAGGGCAGGGGCATAGGTCAGTCTGCAATGGGTGCATGTGGCACTTCTCCAGCGGTGTCCACAGCGGCAGGCGCAGTGATCCCAGCAGGTATTGAGGAGGTCTCCTGGGGCCGGTGTTATTTGCAGCAGGGCCGGGCCTTAAGCGTACAGCAGGAGCGAAGGTGGAGGTGGCCGGAGCCTCGCGGCTCGCACCCGAGCAGATTACAGTCTCCGAGTTCTAAGTGCGGGGGCCTCCGGAGACACGTTGGATCGCGGTGCGTGCAGACCTGCACCACTTGTAGAGGCCGCAGGGGGGAAACGGGATGAACAGGTGGTTGGGCCTGCGCAGGTTCTAAGAGTGGCCCCGCAGTCTCGGGCAGCCCGCACTCACGGGTGGACGCGCTGCTTCTGCAGCGGGAAAGGGCACTCGTAGTGGGTGGTGCGGTCTGCGGCATCAGAGGCCAAGCGGCGGTGACTTCAGGCCCCGGGCCGCGCCGGCAGACAGTTCTCAGCACATCAGGCGGCCAGGCTCCTGCACATGGATAGGGGAGTTGCAGGATGTCGTCTCAGGCTCGTCCCCGCCCGCACTCAGGTTCGGAGTTGTGGTGGTGGTAGTTATGGGAGCGGGCCCAGAGGGAGCAGTGGCGGTCGTTACTGGAGGCCCACGTCCGCCATCTTAGGGGCTCGTGGAGCCGCATACTAAGGTCTGTAACTCGATGTCTGGGCAGTTCAGACGTTCTGCATAGCTGCAGCGGGTAGCGGAGGCGTTCCAATCTCACTGTGATGGGTTTTTTATCGCGCTACCGCGGCATCAGAGGAGGATAATGGCGATGATGGTTCCTGAGCAGCAAGAGCCTCACGCAAGTGCGACCATCTTGCTTGCGCGCCCTCTAGCGCCCCCACGAATCATGCTTTTATGTTCCGTCATTCGGATTATTATTTTCCTTTCAGTTTTTCAAACATACATGAGCCCACACAGGCATCTGAGGCTATATATCAAATTACTTGAGTTGCAATCAGCTGAATGAAGAATTTTAACTTCTTCGTCCGTTCTTGGGTGCGTGATAATGTTGCCTGTGATTACATTATTGTAATAAATGCAATTATCACACTTTTTGATTCCTTCCGTCGGTTGTTTTGCCAGTGCTTTCGGTGACAAGACCTCCTTAAGATTTTGTGATCTTTTATAAGAAATTAGACGTTTTGATACCATGTCACCACGAGGTCTATATGATTGTAGATCTGTATTTGTGTAATGAGTCAGATGGTTATGTCAAATACTAGTGTTTTTTGTGCACATTTTTGAGTGTGAAATTATGAGATGTTACACAGGTTGCATGGTTTAAATTTCATTTTCACTTTATGAACATCACTTTTGCAAAAAAAGTTGTTTTTAAATGAGGTATCAGCCATCATAAGACATGCTCGTAGGGCCCACAATCCGTCGGATTCACTGACTAACTGAACCAAGGACTAACATGGCGCTGGAGTTGGCAACATACTGTTTGCAGTCTCATTTTTATTTCTAATAGGGAAGACTCGATCATTGCAAGCCGGTCTTTTAAATTGTGGCTTTACGGAGCTGGTAGTATTCATGCAAGGTCTGTTAAGAGCAGGTTCGGAGTAGACATTAGGAGCTATTAGAAGGTATGGCTGCAGAGTGTTTAGGAGCCTTTTGGCTATGGGGCGATTGTCCACTGCGTAGTATTGGTTGGTAATTTTGTTTCAACTTATTCGCAGCAAGTGATTGCCCTAAAGTCTGCGGTGATTATTTTTTCGATTATCTTCACTAGTCAGAGTCTCTGGCTCCCTTAACTCCATGTGCACTGGCAAGAGGTCGGGCAAGTGCCAACAGTTACCTTCAGAGGTAGGCTTTAGTCATGGGCTAAGTTTATTGTTTATACCACACGCAGCAGTTACACTTACCGTGTGTTAGACCTGGCCCTTTTTGCAGGTTTATGCCCAAACATTTGCCCCTGATGTGTGTAGGATGGGTCGGCCTGCAGTGGCTCGTCCTGTCTGGAGCAGGAGAAGGACTAGACTGTTCTTCACCTTTCCTGTTAAAGAAAAGCACATGAGGAGCGCTTTATTTTTCAGTCCAGCGTGTGGGGAGTACTGTCTCTGCTCCCTGGCTCTTGATGTGCCCAGCGCGTGGTGAGCGCTACTCAAAGATAAGATCAGCACTTGGTTGATCCCCTTGGGATTGCGAAATACAGGCTGTGGGGGAGCCCCAACTGATTGCTCCTGTGCTTTTCTCAGTGCGCCAGGCTCTCGTTGCTGGAGAAGCACCGGCGGCACTGTAAATACCCCCCTCAGTGGGGCCCCAGCCACAGGGAATCCTCGCTGCAGCTCTGATGGGTTGCTATAGCAACCAGGATTACGGCACAAGAATCGCCGGCTGCACCGCAGGAACCTCCCTAGCAAGGGCCCCAATGGCACGAAGGATGTGGTGAGCAGAGCCCGTGGGGGAAGCCAAGCCATCCCAGAGAAGTGTTGCTGCTGCAGGGGATACCTACGCTGAGGTCCCACCCTGAGGAGCCTCGGCGCAACCCCAGAAGCAGGCGTGCCTTCATCCGGAGGACCTGAAGCGGTCCTGGTGAGTGGCGTGAACTACAGTGTTGACCGGAGCGGTCCCGCATTTCTCTTGATCCAAGCGGGCCGGCTGGTCCTATTGTACTGGGTGGTCCCACAGCCCCGGTACCTGCTGGGGGCGAGCAGCTCCCTCTCCTTGGGGTGGGGGACCCGGCGAAGTCTCCTCACTGGCTGTGGTAGTTTTACGTGAAGCAGCAGCCCCATGCGATTGCGGGCTGCTGCCCTCCACTACACTACACTACACGCGGGGGTCCCAGCGAGGTCTCCCCGTTGATTCATACCTCGGGCCTTGTCGTGGAGCATTTTGTTTACTGGTGTTGGACCTTTGGTAATTGCGGGGAAAAACTCGAAAGAGATTCCTGGAGGGGGGAGCATCATGGGCATTAGCATATTCATGGGGGTAAGTGGGCAGGTGCCCTGTAACCTACGCTTGGTGCTCACCTTACCACATAATTTGTAAAAGAGGCACAGGTGTGCTAGATATGTGTGATTACTTTCACAATCATGTTCTGGTGCTGTATGTTTTCTCTTCCTAATCCAACAGCCTGCATTTTATGCCCTGATGTCATGTAGTTTTATATCTTTATGAAAGGATAAAGAGTATCATTTCAGGAGTTATATAATATGACAATTGCCTAGTTGGCAAAGTTATTTATGGTTTATGTGATTGTGGTCTATGTGTTTATGTACAATATATGAGATATTTTTATATGCTACTGTGTTGCATTCTCTTTTGTGGTGTATTTATTGTGTCACTGGTGTGCACGCTTTACACATTGCCTCGGGGATAAGCCTACCTGCTCTGCCAAGCTACCAAGTAGGTGAGCAGGGGTTATCTTGGGATGTGCAACTCCCTTACCGTGACTAGAGTGGTGGGTTCTGCCTGGCTTAGGTGTATACCCTAGACAACCAGAAACCCCATTTTTAACACCAGGTTTTTCACATATTGCCTTTGCTAAACAGCTTGCATTGGTAGTTCTGCATCTGCGGAAATTAGAAGTTATAACACAATTGAAACTAGTGAGTAATGCTTTGGGCTTTTTGCAGTTTTCAACTCTGCACATATATGCAAAGCTGGTTGTGGATTTGGCATGTTTCACATCTTTGGTTGTTTTGGGCTTTATGTAGTTTACAACCTAGTATGCCCACACAAGGCTGGTGGTGGATTTGGCATGTTTCACACCTTTGTTTTGTTTCTCACCCTGAGTTGATCGTTGGGGCTAGTATGCTTTTCTCGTTGACCCCACCAGGATTATATATATTCACTATGTGTTTGTCTCAAATGGGCACTATACGGCTTGTTTCATGTCATAATGGGTAGGGAGGTCGGGTGATATCACATCAGGTATTATACATGTATTTTTACACAAATTGGAACTTTGAAAAGTAATGCTGTGGCAACACCCTACTTGTACTATTGTTTTCTTTGTACAGAGTGGCCCCTGACGAAAGGACTTTTGTCCTGAAATGCATTGGGCATTACAATTCTGATTGGAACCAACGGTGGATCAACTATTGTATATGATTGAAATTTTCTTGAAGTTAATGGTTGTAGGTTCACAAGGATAGGATTGGTCTATAGGATAGGTCTATAACAATAGGTTCAATTACCTAGATGTTTGAACAAAAATGTGAAGTGGAAACTTAATTAAAAAAAGTGAAAAATTTGATTTATGTTGTTGGACAAGTTCATATGCAGCGCACACTGAGTCCAAGGCACCAGTGGTACTTGGTCCCGGTTTTGTTATTCATTTCACGTATGTTTGTCAGCATACGATTCAGTGTTTGCATGCACCACGTAAACAATTTGGAGCTGTTGCAATATATTAGAAATAAATTGGAGTGCACGATACACATCAATTTACTCATTGCTATGGTGCCAGATTTCAGTGTGGGAATGCCAGGGAGCTTAAGTCTCAGATTCTGGACAATATTTTCTGGGACTAATGGATCCTTTCCTGGTCTTTTTGTGGCTCTTAATTCTGACAAGCTCCAAGCAGAGAATGTCAGCAGGAGGTAGGTGAGGACCAGAGGTGGGCCTGCGGATAAGCTGGAAGTCTGGGCAGGAAAGGTCATGATAGGGGTAGGCTTAGGTGTTCGTTGCATGTTTCCCCATGATGCTGCAGGGGTCATGTAGGGTTTCAGCTGTGTTCCTTCTCGCAGCCCCTTCCATAAAGGGAGTTTCATTGGGTTGAATTGTGGAGAAGTGTGGCTCAATGGTTAGAGCGGCAGACCCTGATGCAGAGATCTGGCCCGGGACCAGGGTTCAATTCCCGCCTCGGCGGGTCTTGGGCTCAATTTCCTCGGACCTGATAATTCTCACCTCGGTGCCTATTCTAATCATGGGTCCCACTCTGCAACTCTGGGCAATAGCTTGCTTAATCTCCACAACGGCCCCAACAGCGCTGGGATGCCTGGCTTCACCTTGAGGGTGCCCAGGAGTGGACATTTCACAGGGAAAAGCCAGGAAGGGTTCCACAGCGGTATGCGTACAGCGCCAGGACACCCCTTTGGGGGTATAAGTGCGCTTTACAAGTACAAATTTCATTTCATTTCATTTCATTTCATTTCATTGGGTTTACACTGCACCCTGTGAAACCAAACAGTGTTTTGAGGCCTGGAAATATTAGGCCCAGAGGCAATGCCCTACTTGTAATGCACCCTGGAGTTAATGCTCCAGGGTAATATTGCCATTCATAACGAGAGCCTAGATAGTGTAATTTTGTGCTGCTCCTATAAAATGTTTTGCAACATTCAAAGAATTCAACAGGCCAAACTCAAGGTGTATGCTGGAAATTAGTCTGCATTTAGGAAGGTACCCCTTAGCAATGACAGTCAAAGTGTTAACTGCCCTCCTAATACGTTCAAACCTCCAAGTGCTACTCTGTGAAGCTTAATTTTAGACACCTGCAAGCCAATAACCAGGAAATTAACAATATTGTGAACACCAAATCATTCTAATAAAACAGAAGTCATAGATCCAATGATGGTGGGGACAAAATAGAATTAAAATTACCAACAGGCTACAAACATACTTGAAATTGCACGGAGCAGTGTTCGGACGCAGGGTGCCTTGGGTCTGACTGTGATCTGGTCTGTAGAGAGGATTCATATAGTCCACACGATTTTTCCACAGGTGATCCCAAAGAGAGAAGGTTTTTCTGTAATTCTGGCACAAAGAAAAATCAAAAAATTAAAGATGTACATCATAGTCCTAGGCAAAGTGACACGTATTTGCTTAATGGCTGATTTGACTTTCTTTTAGTCTGCCGAACAGACTACTTTTTATTTATACTCCGTTTTCATTCAATTATGCTAAACTAATGAATTTCCATCAGTTTGCCATTTCAGCCATACCGCCTCTTTAACAACATTCATTTGTGATATTAAAATCCCAAATTCTGATTGACTAATGCATCCGAATGCAGAGGTCATTCGGTATCCCAAAGTGACCAATATCCATGCCTACACTTTTTTGAGGCACCGATAAACTTTTTTAAAGTAAAGTACTATCAGTGAGTTTTTTGTTTTTTTTAGACTTTAAAGAGAACTACTATCTGATCTTCACAATATTTTTGGTAAATACATTGGTGGAAAAAGAGCCCTTTGGTTTGAGTTTTTCTATGGATCAACTGAATACACAACTTGGGTGGCTACCTGGTCATTATAATATTGTGCAATATAATACCTGCTTGCAGGCGATGTCAAAGTCTCATTAATGTACTCTTACATACTATGGAATAAGCTGCAGACTTATGTGACCATGTGTATGGTTATGATTGTCACATGGCAAGGGAGGAAGTGTAACAGCTCGAGGGGATTAAAGTTGTGTTGCTTCTTTAGATGGCCAATTTTAAGGGT
The DNA here is from genome assembly GCA_963921515.1 of Calotriton arnoldi. NCBI lineage: Eukaryota > Metazoa > Chordata > Amphibia > Caudata > Salamandridae > Calotriton > Calotriton arnoldi. Next base: position 342,112 of record CAWUFW010013829.1, on the reverse strand, counting down.
TTTAGGTTCTATATCAGACAGTGAATCACAACAACTCAGTTCTTGTTCATTTATGTCACCTATGCTCTTCCAACTTGACTTTAACTTAGCCTTAACTAAGGTCTTTTTCCAGCCAATTTCAGAAGATTTAAAAAAAATTATATATCATATCCCTGTTCTACCATAATCAAGTGCTTATGATATTTGCCTGTGCACAGACGGCACTCGCATAGAGCATGGGCTTTGACAAAACCTCCAGCTGTATGCAGAGAGCACTATGCACAGCATGTAGTATTCATAAAGGATTTGTACTCAAACCAAATGCACGGACTCCACTGCACTATGCCTTCAGCCAGATGGAGGGGCAGTGTCCATAAGGCATGGCCCATTCTCCAAGATGCCAAATCTTCTGTGCAGGCACTGGGCACAGGCCATGTCTGTCATCAAGGCCTTGCACCCATCCCATGGGCCATTGAAACCAATGCAGATGACCTTCTTAGCAACGCTAGGCACCCACTCCGCAAAAAGCAACTGCCAGCAATTAGAAAGGAAGTGGCGCACCAGCAAAGAAACAGGAGACGATATCCCATTCAAGGCAGCACTCAACCAGTACCAACGTCTCCTGAAAGAAATAAAGAAGAAAGCACTAGCAGACCGCATAGAAGCCAGCACAAATCGAAGCAAGGAGCTCTTTACCATCGTGAAGGAGTTCTCCAACCCCGCAGCCACCGAGAACGACATCATCACCTCACAAGCACTATGTGACACCCTGGTGGACTTCTTCCACGACAAGATCTCAGTCATCTATGAAAACCTCAAACCCTAACCCCACCGCAGACAGTTTCAAACGGCTTACATCCACAAACACAAATCCTAACACCTGCTCACCCACTGGGATCCTCTCATACCCAAGCCATAATCTCCATCATGAGCTCTGTGCACTCAGGCGGACCCATGGACCCCTGTCCCCACCAAATCTTCAACCTCTGGAGCAAGATGATTGGCGACGAGCTCAAAAAAGTCCTGAACATCTCAATCACCTCGGCCTCCTTCCCAGAAGACTGGAAAAACTCTGAAGTAAGGCTCCTCCTGAAGAAACCATCAGCCAATCCAGGAGAATTGAAGAACTACTGGTCCATCTCCCTGCTCCCCTTTCCAGCGAAGGTTCTTGAGAAGGCAATCAACCAGCAACTCACCGAACACAACAACCTCCTGGCCCCCACTCGCAATCTTGATTCTGAGCCAACCACAGCACAGAGACAGCCCTGATCGCAGCCACCGATGACATTGGGCCCTCCTAGACCACAGTGAAACAGCAGCCCTCATCTTCCTGGACCGGTCAGCCGCCTTCAACACCTTCTCCAATCACATCTTGATCAACAGACTCCACCACATCAGAATTCAGGGAGATGCCCTCAAATGGATAGTCTCTTACCTTATCGGAAGAACCCAGATAATCTGTCTATCACTGTACATCTCAAAACCCAAAGAAGATCATCTGCTGAATCCTCCAAGGATCGTCCCTCAGCCCCACCCTCTTCCACACATACATGACCCCCCTGGCTGACACTGTCAGATTGCACTGATTCGACATCTCCTACGTCGATGACACCCAGCCCATCCTCTCACTGTCAGAAGACCCCTCCACCACCACAGCCAACTTCCACAGATGTATGATGTATGATGAACGTTGCCAACAGGATGAAGGACAACTGTCTCAAGCTCAACACAGACATGACAGGCATCCTCATCTTTGGAAACAACACTTCACCATAGAAGGACACATGGTGGCCTGCTGAACTCCACCCAACCCCTGCCCCAACAGACCACGCATGCAATCTAAGCTTTATTTATTTATTTATTCAGTGTTTTCTATAGCGCTTTACAGTTAGATCGCAATACAAGTTCAGATGATATCCCAATTTTTTGTCTTGAACAGCAAGCTATCCATAAAGAAACATGAAAACACAGTCTCATCCACCTGCTTCCACACCCTACACATGCTCAGGAACATCTTCAGGTGGCTCCCTGTCAACACCAGAAAGACAGTCACACAGGCCCTCGTCACCAGCAGGCTGGACTATGGGAACACATTCTAAGTAGGAATCATTGCATGCCTCATGAAGAGACTACAGACAATACAAAACTCAGCAGCAAGACTCATCCTCAACCTCCCCAGACGGACCCACATGACACCCACCTCAAGAAGCTACACTGGCTCCTAAACCAGAAGAGATGCCAGTTCAAGATGTTGACCCACGCATATAAAGCCCTGCACAACGAAGGACCAGAGTACATGACCTTCCACCAACTGACCAGACCCCTACGATCTGCCTCCTTCTACGCAGGCACCCCCCCGGATTCGCCGGCCTGCAGCGGAGGGCACTTTTTCTCACACCTGCGAGCCATATGTATGCATGTCGCCAGTAGGTAGTTACTGTTAGAACTGTTTCCATAGCAAAAGTGTTTTTGACTTGCCTATATCTTTGGTATCGTTTGACGAATCTTCACATAAGTTTCCAAAAAAGTGTCATAGTGGGTCTTGTTGTGCATGTAAAGTTTCAGGGTGATTTGTCAAGTGGTGGCCAAGAAAAAGTGGGGGGTCAAAAGAAGGGCATTTCCCAAGTTAATTCCTATAGGATCTTTAGACACGACTACAGCCCAAACCGCTGGACGAAATTACACCAAATTTGGCAGGAACGTAAATTTTGGTTCGCAGATCACGCTTTCAGTTATCCGTTTAGTAGTCGTTGAGAAATGTAAGGAAAACCAAATAAGGATATCTGCAATTGTGGCTAATTCATGACGATTTCGAGATTAATCGCGAATAAGCATGCTAATAGGAAAGCTGTAACTGGCTGGCCGAAACCTGAGCAGAGAGTTGAGGCTGCCATTTTCTCTCATTGGAGCAGTCCCCAGGGCTCAAACCAAATGGTAGAAAGTGGCATAAGGGTTCAGGTTGCATGTGCCCTAACCCAATGAAAGGAATATAGGGGTGTATGAGGAACCCCTTAATAGTAAAAGATGTCGAAAAAAAGTTTTCCCCACCCGCAATATTTCCGAATTCGCCACGACCGTCAGCGAGGCCCCCATGTAAAATCATGACAAATTTGCGCATATCACTGAAAAAAGTAAAAAAACATAATATATGTTTAAACACCCACCCTCAGTTTCACTTAGGCACTCACACAACCACTCAGAGATGGAGGCGCCCACTGACCGAGCCAGTGAGAGACTTAAGCACCCACTCACAGACCTACTCAGCGACTCATGCACCCACTCACAGACCCACTCAGAGTTAAGCACCCACTCACAGACCCAGACACTCATGTACCCACTTACATACACACTCGGAGACTCACGCACCCAGTCATAGACCCATTCAGAGACTCATGCACCCACTCATACATCCACTCAGAATCCTGCACTCACTCACAGACCCACTCAGAGACACATGTACTCACTCACAGACCCACTCAGACTCTCACACCCACTGACAGACCCACTCAGACACTCATGCATCCACTCACAGGATCATTCATGGACCCACTCAGACACTCACACACCTATTTACAGACCCACTCAAACACACACAGCCAAACACAGTTGCACTCAGACATTTACTCATATACCACTCATACATTTACTCACTCTGTCAGACATATGCACTCAACCAGTCACCCATGCACGCACAGATGCACCCATTTAGTCACACATACACGCACTCATACACTCACTCAGTCACCCATACACACACATGTACTCAATCACCCATATACCACTCATTCACTCAGTCACACACCCATACACTCACCCATATACGTACTCGTGCAGTTAGTCAATCACATACCGATACACACATTCAGACATCCATACACCACTCATACACTCACTCACACATACACACACATATGCACTCTACAGTCACCCATGCACGCACAGATGCACCTATTTAGTCACCCATACATGCACTCATACACTCAGTCACCCATACACACACTGATGCACTCAACCTCCCATGCACGTACTGGTACACTCATTCAGTCACCCATACACCACTCACTCATACACTCACTCAGTCACCCATACACACACTCAGTCAATCACCTATACGCCACTCATACACACATTCATGCATCTAATCAATCACCCACACACCCCTCATGCACTCATCTAATTACCCATATACCATACACCAGTCATACACTTAGTTACTCATCCATACATGCACTTATGCACTAACGTACTCATCCATATACACACTTATGTCCTCACTTACTAATACATATACCACTCACACACCCATTGAATCACTTATACAACCTCTCACACACTCACTTCTACACCAGCCCTTCTTACATATACACAAACATACAGTTTATCTATTGTTTAACCATGAAAGGTGCTTCTAAAGAGAACCTTTGTTTTCTTCTTTTTTTCTGGAACTATTTTCTTTTATTTTTTTTATTTATCCTTTTGTATTTTTTTGTGCTTTTTAAAAAAAATGGCAACTAGAACAAAAAAAACAATATCTTCATGAAGTTAAAAAACTGTAACAAGTAGTGTAAAAAAATACTCAGCACTTTCTGGCTCTTTCCAAAAGAACAGCAACATACTGTTCCCCAGCAGACAATATATTGTTGTAGTCCAGACAAAAGCTTGCTATTCTCCTTAACTTAGGAGATAGTTCAGGCAGACGTTGATCAACTGCATAAGGAATTGTCTCTCCTGGAGTAGATGACGGAGCAGATGATGTTGAAGGCTCACTACCAGTTCTCTGCCTCTGGGCAATCAGCAATTGTCAGTTGTGGTAGGTTTTCAAATGGTATAACATGCTCATTGTCCCACATGAGTATTTTTTTTGCAGTGCCCCTAGAAAGGGCTTTCTAACACAGGGTACACTTAACAAATATGGCAAACGTTTTTTTTTTTTCACCAGATGGGATTGTAAAAAACAATTCCATGCCACCGACTGGTGCTTTGCAGCAGGTTCTTCTTCACCAGACTGTCCTTTAGGACGCGACTCTTTCATTCCCTCCAGATCCATTTTATATTTAAAGAAAACAACAAAAACACTCAAAAGGGGGTTGTTGCAGTTTCAGTATAAAACAGATTGGAAAACCCATCCAATACCTCCACCGGAACAATGAAAAAGATAAACCTGGGTGGGTACTTCCTTTCAATATTAGTGAAAACTGTCATATCCAATCAAATCTCTTTGTCAAGTAGTCACGTATTTTTCGTGAATGCCGACACCAAATAGAATTTAAAAGTGTTTTTCCAAATAATTACCTACATAAAAACAAGTTTCAACATTATGTTACTAAATTACTGATGTCAACCATTAATTAAAATATCTTTATATATGTGTATTAGACTTAAGAAAACACAGCAAATTTGTGATTAACCAGATCAATGTAAATTACATATTGCAATACCAGACGATGTCTCAAAGGACGGCATCATTGCGAAAATGGCAAAAAGAACTTAAAAATGTTTTTCCCAAAATTACCTACATAGATACAAGTTTAAACATTATATTAGTAAACTGATGTCAAGCATTAATTTAAATATCAGTATATATGTTTTTTACACTTTTTAGAAAACATGGCAAATCCACGTTTAACCACATCACCACAATACACGTAACGTGACAGTTCACAACGACTTCGCGAATAATGAAAAAACTAAACAAATAATCATCGAACCACTAAGAAAATCTCCTCATTAAATACCTTATAAAAAGATTCATGAAAGGGTTTCAATACTTTTGCATTTGACTCGTGAGGGACATCTAGTAACGACTAGTGGAACTGCAGCTTGATGTATTAATAATTTCAATGCTTTTGCATTTGACTCGTGAGGGACATCTAGTAACGACTAGTTGAACTGCAGCTCTTTGTAGAATTATTTAGATATTGGACACTATAATATTCACTGCCCACTGCTAATCTAGTCCCATAATGCTTTGCAGGGCCTTTGGTTGGGATTGTATTTTTGCCCATAACTGTGCTTGGGGTGGTCCTAGGAGGAAGGGACCACCACTGAATCATTCAGCATGATATGCTCTTTGTGTTCAAGGCATCTGCTTGGTCCTCCCCCTAGGTTAGGGGGGACCCCAAAATCATCACCTCTCTCATTGCCTCATATTTTCATCGTCAAAGTTCACTTTTGTGAATTGGTTTTATGCTTTTTAGCATGTTAAATTGCTTTATCAAAGCATTTGAAGGTGTTGATGATTTTGCTGCTACGCTACGTGTTTAGCATAGTTTTTGCACTGTGCTACGTGCAATTTGCGTAGTGTGTAGTAGCACAAACTACGCATGCTCCGTGAGCATAGCGTAGTACTATGCCCAGGGTTACTTTGAATGCACCAAGACACGAATTAGAGCCCTGCTGAGAAGAGTTTTATGATATAGTTCCTTTTTATTGAATTCCAGAGGTCGTGAATTTAGCAAATGCTGCCACCGGCTGGTCAAGGCTGGAAATCTTACAAACTGGCTGACTGTTAAACGTGAGCAAGAGGTTTTCCTTGCACAATATGAATGACACAATAACAATACCTTTTTCCAAATAGTGCTCCTTACTACGGTTTTGTCTATTCTAAGTGCTGTAACATAATAGCTAGTACTATTATCCAATTTAGTTGTATTTGAATAGCATTTGTCGGTAGACAGGACAGAACTAATACCTTAATAACTGGAACAAATCATTTATTTGCAAACTGCTATCAGCACACAGGCCACTTCTTCAGAATCTGATGGATGAATATCAATCCAAAAGCAATCCATTCATCAGTAATTTCTACTTAAAACATGTTTTAGCTTTCTGGAAAATGTAGGCGCTGTGGCAAACAGAGGCTACCATCACTGCAGGCAAGGCCACCGTTTTATTAGGTCGAACACACTGGGTCCCTCCACCACTGGCACTCATCCAGGGAGAGAAATGAAACAATTGTCAAATGTAGCACAGGACATGCACTTCAAATGCACCAAGCCAAGTATTAGACTCCTGCTGTGAAGAGTTTTATGCTACAGTTCCTTTTTATAGAATTCCAGAAGCTGGCAAAGATATGCCAACAAATGAGAGAAACCCTTAAAGTTAACATGAACAGCTGCGTGAACCACGGTGACCATCAACAAATAAAATCGCGAGAAGCTTGTGCAGCAAGAGCGCCAGCTGTGAAGCGTGCGCTACGCATCCCCAAACAGCACAGATATATAAAAAGAACATCGGGCGAAGCGTGTGCATAAATTAAAAAAACATTGCATCTGTGAAGTTGTGCCACAAGATAGAGGCGGGCTGTAAGCTCACAAACTGAATACAGCATGTCTCGAGAGAGAGTGCATGTACTGCCGAAGCTTGACTTAAAAAGGCTTCCTATTGAGGTCACTCTTTTAAGTCATTTGTTTTTAGCAGATCTATTTTCACTGTTCCTAAAGGTTAAGAGTATTTTTCCTAAAACAGGTAGTACCCATATAGCAGCACTCTTTTTACATCGACAACATGATAATAATTAGACACACAGCTGTAGGTCCGCAATATGAACTTAAAGGGATAGAGGACTACTATACGATATTAAGTTGCTCCAAGTTAAACAAGCAAAAATAAAATGTATGCACTTTGGTACTTGCAACTATAACTTTGTGTAGGGCTAATACATGAACTAGAGACAGGTAAGGACCATTGCTATCTGGGGCTATTGATTGATGACAGGCTGACTTGGCAACTCCTCTTAAATGTTAAAAAAACAACTAAAGGTACTTTGGACTATTACGAAATTCAGCAACTCCATTGTACATTTCTTTGCTTAACCATATTAATAGCATACAACACTAAGCCGGTCCCATGTTTTATTTATAGTGCTGCAATTTATTATTGAGAGACAGCTGTACATGTTTTATTGCACTGAGGTGCACGGACGTGTGGCTGATATTTGTATACAAATCAAACAAAGCTTTATTCGATTTCTAGAAGGAAAAAAAATCATAAAAGCACAAACAGTACATTAAATCACATTTAATTTCAACAGTTTTTAACAGTTGAGGTCAATTTTCTTTACACCCCTCTTACATGTTTACTTTGTTGTAAGATTAAAACTGTCACATTAAAACTGATTTCCTGCATTTTACTACACTTTTTAAAAACATTGATAAAATCCAGGTTACATATTCATTTTCTAAAAACTGTGGTGCTAGAAATGCAGGGCGACATTGTCCAATACCAAACTTTTTAAAAAGAGGTAAAATCCATTTTTTTCCTTTGAACATTATAGAATTTACAAAATAAAACCACATGGAGTGTTTGCTCCGAGCGATCATCACAAGGGCACAATTGCATAACCTTTGACCAGTCGTTCATGTTTGGGAAACTGGTTATTCTATGTAATATCCCAAATCTAAATCTTGTCAATAAAAATCTATCGTATAAACCACAGACACGTAAAAGATAAGGTTGCATACTATAAGTAATTAGAATCGTTTGATTATACAATACTGTGGGCTTCATTATTTCTTCCGATAGTCTAAGAGTTTCGAGTAGGTTCAAGCCTTTTGCCATTAACATTTTTCTTGTCCAACTAGTCATTGTATTCGGCTCAGTAAAAAACTCCGGGTGGCCTAAATCAAGCATAAAATCCTGCACATACTTTAGCCATGCGACTCTTAAAGCACCTTCCAATTTAAAAATATCTTTAAGAAAGATCCCTATTAGGATTAGTTTCTTCAGATGTCCATATCCTATGCCATAGTAGGATTGGTTCCACTTTTATGAGATCTGTTAGGTATGAGACCCCCAATTTAGAATGACAAACATAAGAGGGGGTGCTACCCAGGACTGCCAAAATATATTTTAAAAACAGATTTTCAATAACTTGCAATGCTTGAATATCAGAGTATCCCCATACCCCTGCACCATACATGGCCGTCGAGATGCACTTGGTCCTATATATTTGTAGTAGCTCATGTGGAGGCCTCCTGCCCAACTTTTTTGAAAAATGTACTAAGGTGGCAGTAGTTTTGATAAAAGCCAGTTTTCTTGCATGGACCGCACGAGTCCATGTGGCGTTATAATCAAGTAAGATGCCCAAATAGCTAAATCTGTTTATAAAATCTATTTTTTGTTTGTCAATGTACGTATCTCTACACTTTTGGCTGCCAATACCACATCTCATAACAAAAGTTTTTGTTGCGTTTACCCTCAGCCCTAGATCATGCATAAATGTCGAAAAGCTATTTAACATTCTTTGTAGGCCCACTTGGGTACGGGACATCAAAACGGCATTGTCCGGGTACAATAAAGCAGGTATAGGCTGTCCTTCCATTTGGGGGGGGGGGGTCTTGACATATGTTCGACAGTGCTTGGCCTCAGCCATTTATATAGAGAATAAAAAGAAAAGGGGCCAGCACGCAGCCTTGCCTTACCCCCTTGTTGATTTGAAACGGGGCTGTACATTCTCCATTGGTACCATATTGTACCCTGGCCTTGGCATTCCTATACAGTTGTCTTAAAAAAAGAATGATGGTGGGCTCTACTTCTAAATCCTGGAGGATGCTTCATAGCTTTTCATGTCTCACGCAGTCGAAGGCTGCAGTGAGGTCAACAAAGGCTAGGAACAACCTGCCCTTTTTTGCGATGGTATACTTCCCTATGATAATATTTAGGTTTAAGCTTTGTTCAACAGTTCCTAGCCCCTTGCGAAAACCATACTGTAATTCGGAGATGATCTTGTTATCCTCAGCCCAGTCCTGCAGTCTTTCAAGCACGATACGCCCAACTACTTTTGTCAAGGAATCTAGCAGCGATATCGGCCGATAGCAGGCGGGGTCTTGACGATTTCCTTTTTTAAATAGTGGTACTAGAATCGATTCAGTCCACGTCTCTATTAAATGGGAGGAACAGCTAGCTGTAATTACCTTGGTTAAAAACGGGCCCCATAGCGCGGTATTATTTTTATATAAATCTACGGGGATCCCGTCGGGACCAGGGGCCTTCCCTCCCATGCTTGCCAAGATTGCACTATTTACTTCATCCAGGGTTACCTGAAGGTCTGTCGCTGTTATTAGAGGTGCCATGTCGTCATCACCTATTGGTTGGCTTTCTGCAGTATTGTTGGACAGGCTACTATTAAATATGTTCGCAAAATGCTCCGCCCATTGCTCCTCCGGTATTGCGATTTCAATGGATGGAGCATCCCCAGGATCTAGAAAAGGGGTCTTAACAGCCCTCCAAAAGGCCGCCCCATCCTTAGACATCGCGGCCTCATGCAGCGCCATCCATGCCTCGTCTCTCAGTGTCGATTTTCGTAACTTCAGTGCGTTTTTATAGTCCCATCTTACCTGCCTTATATCACGCTGATTTCTAGGGGTTTTATGTGTCTCGTGTTTTAACTTGGCGTAAGCCTGCGTGCACTTTGTGTCAAACCACCCTTTTGGGTTCCTATTTTGTTTTCTTTTTCGTACAAATAGGGCCTCCTGTATAGTTGCTGTGATGTGCTGGAAAGAGGTCAGGACTACTTCATGTATGGCCTTCTCTGCCAAGCAAGCCGCAACAGCGGACTTAGTCTTGCTTAAAACATTCCTTGTAATTTCTGAGGGATCCACCATTGCCCAACGGAGGGAATAACCGTTCACTCTATCTATTGATAAGTTTTGGGGGACATGCATACCTTTAATCCTGCAATGTGTCGGTCGCTTTATGTATGAAATAGATACACTGTGGAAAATGGTCACTCAGAATTATGTTATAGGTGTTGAATGACTTAACTATTACAATATCTATTTTATATCAGAATATAATCTATTGTTGTAAAGCAACCTCTGCCATTAAAAGTGCTTTTAAAAGGGGAAGGTGAAGCACATCTCATTTGCAAAACCAAGATCGTGGCCAAACATTATTTCGTTTAGGGATTCCCCGTATTGTTATTTTTATTTATTTATTTTTATTTTTGTGTTTTATAGAGCGCGAACGTGACCCGTTAGGGTATCAGAGCGCTTTACAGAGTCATAGAGTTGTACAAGAGGCATGGAATCACAAGAGTATACCATAAATTGGGAGGGGGCGAGGTGCTGAGTACAAGAGGGATGGAGGGATACAATGTACAGTTTACATTACAGTTGCTGAGGACAGGCCCCAGGTTTCTTGGTGGGGTGAAGGGTCATCGGAGGGAGGCAATAGCTGTGAATTGATCAGGGTCTCTGTGGGGGTTGATGGTAAGGGTTTAGACGAGGAATTTACCCATGAGGAAGGATTTGGCCTCCTTTTTGAAACGTGCAAGAGAGGGGATTCTTCTGATGGCGGGTGGGAAGGAGTTCCATATTCTTGGCGCAGCCCCAGCGAACGCCCGATTATAAGTTTTTTTTTTTCGAAAGCGTGCAGGCTGGAGTAGGAGGTCTCTGGCGGACCGTGAGTTTCTGATTCCTCCGGATACCACAAGTTTCTGTGCAAGATATGCAGGGGAGTTTGAGTATAAGGCCTTGTGTGTGATGCATGCCAGCTTAAGCTGTATTCTGGCCTCGAGAGGAAGCCAGTTCAGAGCTTTCAGGTGTGGAGAAATGTGATCAAAATTCCTTGTGCCGGTAAGTAGTCTGGCGGCCGCATTGAGGCAGGCTTTTAAAGGTGCTAGGGAGATCTTGGGTAAACCAGAGAGGGTGGAACAGCCATATTCCAGTCTAGAAATGACTAGTGCTTGGACTGCCAGTTTTAGGTCGGGAGCGTCAAGGAAGGGTTTCAGTTTCCATAGGTAGCTCAGGTGGAATCTGGCTGATTTGGCCATCGAGTTGATGTGGTCCCGCATGTTCAAGTTGCAATCCAAGGTTATTCCCAGTGATTTGGCCGAATCCACAATGGTCGGTGGACAATTTAAGGCTGTGATGGCCTTAATCCATATCTGAATCTCAGGGTCGGTTTTTGGAGGGGAAATTAGAAGAAATTCTGTTTTTTTTGCGTTGAGTTTGAGTTGATTGGAGGAAGAGTCATTGGACGGTCAGCTTCAGGGCCTCATTCAGGGAGAGAATCTCCTTGAGAGAGGAGATTTTGATGTAGATCTGAGTGTCGTCAGCGTACATATGGTAGGAGATATTTGCGGTGCGTAGGACTTTGGCAAGCGGTTCTAAATAAGGATGAAGAGGGTGGGGGACAGCGTTGATCCTTGAGGGACTCCAACCGTGACCGATGAGGGAGCGGACAGGTTGCCGTTAATTAGGAATCTCTGAGATCGGTTTTGGAGGAAGGATCTAAACCATTCTAGGACAGAGCCATCTAATCCCATCCTGAGTTTGAGGCATTCGAGTAGCTTCCCATGGTTGACCGTGTCGAAGGCCGAGGATAGATCTAGGAGGATTAGGAGACAAGTTTTGCCTTGGTCAAGGGCTTGAAGTGCATCATCGACGATGTGGAGCATGGTGGTTTCATTGTGAATGCGGGAAGTGCGTATCACTATTCCCCTCTTCTGTCGTGAGGCCACATACTTCCCTCCCATTATTTGGACACAGAGCGGTATTAAAATCGCCCCCCCAAATGATGAACACATCCCCTTCATTATCATTTTGGATTGACTTCAGATCATTTTCTAGTTTTTTCAGAGTCCTCCCAATCTGATCAGGCGGAGCATTGTTATAAAAGTTTATCAATATGCAATGTTATTACTGGATAATATATTTCAACAAATTTCAACAAATTTCAATTCTATTTTTCTTACAATTAGCATATTGGATATACAAGTAGACAATCCCCCCTTTGCCCTCCCATGACTCCCAGCAACAGCCACAGTATGGAAAGTGCGATAACCGCTAATATGAACAGCGTCCTCTACCCAGGTTTCTTGAAAACACATAATGTACAACTCTGATATAAAATCGCACCATAACGGGTTTGCTATCTTTGAATGAATTCCTGCAACATTCCAATAAACAATATTAGTTATCTCGGAGTAATTTCTATCATTGCAATTCTTTAGGGGTCATCTACAGTGATAGCAGTAGGAGCACTAGATGGTATCTGGATCTGGCTTGTACCTGCAATGACGGTAGCATCCTCTATTGTGTGACTTATAATTTGCACTTTGTCAGCCAAGTGAGACTGTCGATAACTGAGCCACTGTGAGTGGTATCCATTGTTTATTTTTAGAAGCAGGGTAATTTGGAAGATGCTTGTGACTACTTGCTTTGGTGGGCAGATTTCTAACTCCAACCTTCTTATTTTCAATTTGTTGTTCAAGCCCCTTATTCAGTCAATCAATATCTTCCAAATTGTTTAGACTGTCAAAATGATTAGTTACTGGGACAGTATACCTAGGGAAGGTTTAGACTGGCTGGTACCTAGTCGTGTTTCTATTACTCTCCATCTTTAGTGGTTGGTAAAAGTAACCTAATGGGATAATATTTACGTCCTGGGGCCTAATAACGTGGCTACCTGCCTTATTTGTATACATTTTCCCTAATAAGAGATTATTAGATTACTAATGATACAAGTGAATTAGATTTCCTCTATCAAACTAAAACAGAGATGCGTTCTGCAATGTTGTGACATTTTTACATAATGCTCTAACTAGATTTAAGTGGACTTAATTAAGCAATATATTTTATGGACACTGTATTTTTCTAAGTGCTTGTAAAATGTGATATACTTTTATGTAGAAAACATTTATTTTTGTACACTACTCACAACAAATTAAAGTCAAAACATCTGTCTCATGTCCAGGTATTCCAGGACAGCCTGTATCAAGAGTAATCAGAAATATGCCCATCCGAGGGCACAGTGTCTTTTATATTGGGTGGGGTATTTTTGCCATTCTTGTCAACAAGATACATGCTTTGGAACTTTAATGGATAATCACAAAAGACTGCTATATAGCAATGTACAAGAGAACTTATAAATGAATCCTCGATTTTTACCTTAAAGTGCATTTCATACGCTTTCTGGTGAGGGCTGTCAGTTGTTCCTGCTCATGGACACCCTGGTGGGACTCCCAGTCCCAGGGTGCATCTTGGCCCCAAACTCGCGCAGCTGTCATGGCGGAGGCGTGGTCGTCACACTTATAGCGCTGCTTCTCCTCACGAGGCGCATGCCGCTTTGCTGGTGGGGGCTGTCAGTTTTTTCTGCTTGTGGATAGCCTGGTGGGACTCCTAGTACCAGGGTGCATCTTAGTCCACAAAAAAAGTATACCCAAGATGTTTAAAAAATCTTACACCTGGACTCCGACAGCAGGCACCCCCTGCCAGATATCACTAAGACAGCAGAACCTGACACCTTGTTGGAACCTGGTCCACTTGACCCGGAGATCATTTGTAGTAACAGGTACTCACCTCTCCAAAGTATGGTTAAGGACTTTCATAATATAGATGAGCGGGTGGGCAAAGAGGTTCCCAAAGTATTGACAGTGGGGCCTCTGTCCCTCGAATCAGACGTTCACAAGTATATCAGTGACTTTAGAGCGGAAATAGATGCTCTCAGGTCTATGATTGCGGATCTTACCGGGTTGGTGAAACAGTGGTTAGGAAGGAGAGAGGGGGCCTGTATGCAATCCATGGTAGGCTAACAGCAACCTCATAGCCAAAATACCCGACACACATTAAATTCCAGAGCCCAGAGGGATCCTTCCTGTTTCCCAGAGAGCAGAGCATACTAGTGGAGATAGAAGATCTGTTGATGAGGATTCCAGTAGGAGGCACTTGGGCAAATACAACGAGCGCCTTGGGCTGGCCTGGGCTATTCTTACCCTAGAGGATCTGGTCACCTCGAAGAATGCTTGGTCAGAAATGCACCAAGATGGCAGCCCCTGGCTCAGGAGTCCCCTGCTTCCTCTGCTCCCCGTGAAATCTATAGGGTCAATGAGCCAAAAATTGTTTCACACCTGTGGTACGAGGGATAGGATTCACTTAGGAATAAAGCGATCCATTGGATCCGTCACGGGAGAGGCTGTTGGTCAGTGATCAGGGAAGACATCATGAGGGTCAGAAGATGTGTGTTCCCTTATAGTACCACTGATTGTATTGAACTGCTTCTAACGGATGGGAGTCTGGTTGAAAGCTTGGTAGCTCTGGATGCTAGGTCATGTACCCCTGTAAGGTCCAAAATTGAATTCAAGTACCAACCGGTAACAAGTTCACTAGCACCTGCCCTCCACCCTTCAACAGTTTGTCCTGGCCATGCTTCTGCTTTGGGTGAAAATTACTGACTTTGGAGTCGGAGTGTTCCGTTTGATGTAGAGTCCTTTTAAGTCCTACCTACCCATGACTCGAGTGTCCCCTCGAAAGCTAGGTTGTTAGAAAATGGTACTATTAGGGACTCTGTGGGGAGTATAATTGCCATGGTGGATCGGCCAAGCAGGACCCAGTGGGACTGCGAGGTGCCCCTCCCGTCATAGAAACATTGGATAATTCGTTCAATTCTGGTACCTCTGTAGTAAACACTCATTTAGTCCCAAGCTTTCCCCCTCCCTCCACTTTTGAAACTTTACCCATGTCCTCAGTAGTCTCATGGAATGTGGCAAGGGTGAAGTCAAAATTGACTCTTCTGCATTAAAATAATTTTATTGAAACTTTCGATATTGATATTTTACAGGAAACTTGGTGTAGAACAAGTACATAAGTCTGGGTATGTAAGTTATTATCTCCCTGCCACTTCCAATAAACCAGGGCATCCTGCTGGGGGTCAGTTGATATGGGTTAGGATAGCCCTTAGCTGTACAATTTCCCAGCTATCCACTGATAGCCCAGATATCCTGGGAATTCGACTCAAGGGGCACTCAGGCTTTACCATTGACATTTATAATGTCTATGCAAGAGGAACGGGGGGGAGCAGGCCATCAGCTACTTTACAAAAACTTGGAGCTTTTGGATGAAAGAGATCCTACCTCCTCTTTGATATTAGCTGGTGACTTTAATGTCACCTTCGAACCATTGGACAGGGATGACGTGTGTAAAGTGAAAGAGGTAGATGAACTATGGTCAATTCCTTGTCTTGTTCTATCCCCTGTTAAAAGCCTTGACTTTGAAGTTTGGGTTGAGGGCTGCAAATGGTAGGACACAATCAGACAGATTGGGAGCTAACAATTTTAAAAGAATAAATGGTATGAGCTGCATCGATTACTTTTTGATAGATTTGAGGCTCTGATCCATTGTTATTGATATGGTTGTGGGCAAGAGCTCAGATAGCGATCATAATCCACTTTGTCTCAGTCTGATGTCCCCATGGGGTGGTTCGTATAATTTGCCCCAAGAACATCAGCTAACCAGGGAGGTATTACCATCTAACGAGAAGTGCTGCCTTAAGCGGCAAAATATGATTCCTCGCGAAGACAAGCTTCAGCTCATTAACTAGGATTTGCTAGAATGTACGTTAGAGATTGCTGCTCTACATGAGGAGCCAGGAGGGCTGATAGCAGTCCCAGATATTAATTCCCATATTTTTTAGCAGCTGGTGTCTTATTTTACTGCGTCTGTGCACAAGCCCAATTTTAGATCAAACAAAAGGGAATTAAAATCCTGGTTTAATCGAGAGTGCAGACAGTTAAGAAACAAACTTTCTCTGGCTATCAAATCCAAGGATTTGGCCTGTGTAAGAACCTCGAGAAGGTCTTACAAATATGCCCTACTAAAGGCAGAGTGGGAAGAGAATATATGGCGGCCTATTAAGGAAGCCTGTGACTGCAAAGACTCTCGGTTGTGTGGGGTGATCAAATGAGGGCATCCTCTCCTGACAACTATATCTCTGTCTTTGAATGGATTGACCACTTTAACACTCTTTATTCGGAAGCCAGTACGTCCTATTTACCTTTAGTTCCACTTGCATTGTCATAGACTGCCAATAAGGACTTGTTTGCTATAGTGAAATTCAGGCCTCCATGGACTATCGTCCAAGCAAAAGCCCCGGGCCCCAAAGGCATACCTGGTGACCTTTTCTTGCATGAGAGAGCTAATTGGTCATGCTATATCTTGCCACTCTCTAATGCCATAGAAGGGAGTGCTCCAATTTCGGGGTCCTGGAAGGGTGCAGAGGTGATTCCTCTATTTAAGAAAGGAGATACGAATCAACCTTGTAATTCTAGCCCCATTAACCTCATCGTTTCTATACAAAAAGTGTTTTGTTGCGCCCTTTTGTCGATGATCCAGGAATGCATAAGCGACAATGATATTTTGACACCCCGCCAAGCTGGTTTTAGTCAGAGGACGGGGACAATAGACCAGGTATTTTGCTTTCTTCTTTTATTTGGAAAACTGTGGTCATTGGACAGGGAAGCTTACATGTTGCTTTTATTGATTTGAAGACGACCTTCGATTTTTTCCCAAGAAGTAAGCTGTGGCATGTACTAAACGAACTGGGGATGCCCAATGAGATTTTATCCTTAGTCATTCACCTCCATGAGGCTAACTATGCTAGAGTGCGGTGGGGCGACCAAGGCCGGCTCACTGACCCATTCAATGTTAGTAGGGGAGTTCGCAGAGGCAAATGAAAAATAAAATGATCTTAATGCAGATCATTTTATTTTTTGTCCTGTGGCAGAGTCTTGGCGGTGCCACAACACTGCAGCAGGGGGAGGGGGAGGAGGAGGAGTGGTAGGCCCTGCTGTCAGTACGCATGATGGTTTGGCTGGCTGTCTTAGGACAGCCAAACCGTCATGCGTCCTGACATCTCTCCAACCCAACTGTGTTGCTGGGTGGAGACATCAGCAGGCACAGGCTCTCAGCTCCGAATGGACCGCAAAACAAGCCTGCTCAGCCCAATACTGACACTGCTCTCATGAAGAGAGCAGCGTCGTGATTGGCCACAGGGGAACATGGGAGCTTTAGCCTGTGCCCAGAGGAGAAGACCGGAGAGCAGAAGACCGGCATGCAAGGTTTTTTTTTCTTGTTTCAGCCCCCTCACGCTGCCCCCCTCACTCCGTGCTGCCCCACCACATTTCCCTTACACCAGCTGCTACTGGGATCTCACCAAGGGTGCGTGCTGGCACCAACTCTATTATCTTTACATGAATAGTGTATTTCAGTGTCTGTTCCATTACCCAGCAGATGCACCCTCGCTTGGGAGGGAAAAAGTTGTGACTCTCCTATTTGCAGATAACACTTTGTTAGTGTCTAAAACCCAGAGGGGCTACAGCTGCTTTAAAACGGATTTAAAAACGTTTGCGACATGCGAGGCCTAGAGATCTATACGTCAGAAACTAAATATATGGCGATAAACCCTCCTAAGTCATACAGGGGGAAGCACACCCTTACTGGGTTCCGCTCCATAAGGTCAATACTTTTGATTATCTGGGCATCAAACTATCTGAAAGTATGTCCTGGAAACCGCATGTGACCAAGATGACTCTGAAGCATAAGCAAATAGTTGGGGCTCTTATGAAGGTACACCGCACATCGACCAGCGAACCGGTTGCAGCTGTCCTACAGATCTATGATTTAAAAGCAGTAAGCTCCGCTCTTTAATGGGCCGAATTGTGGGGATTTGTCAAAATGGAGGACCTGTCAAGATACAAGCACACGTTCTTGAGGAGTTTGGTGTCGGTGCCTCAGAGTACACCACTCCATTTCCTAAAGCTGGATATGGGCAGGAAATCCATTGCTGACAAAGCTAATCTACGCCCACTGTTATTTTGGAGAAGAATCAGGTCCACTCCAGAATTGCTCCCCTAAGCAAATGCTCTTACGGAAGACAGTTGCCTGGGTAAGTCCAATAAAATAGGCTGGATAAACAGTGTGAAGAGACGATTGTCGGATAATAGACTGCAGGAAATTTGGGATAACATCGACCCATCATCCCTTACCTCAAAAAATCTTATGAAAACATGGTATTGGGTAGCGCAAGTTTGGCTCAGCAATACGTCATTGGGTAGGCTAACAACTGAGTTTATGGTTTTCAAACTGGATAGTTCCCTGGAGAATTACGTAGATATATCCAGGCACCAAATGGCAGGAAACTTTATATCCAGTTTAGGATCGGTACACGTCCTCTGAATTTATTTACAATCATTAGCAGCGTAATCCTATGTTATGGTTTCAATACTGCTATTGAATCTGTTGCCCATGTAATGTTTGCCTGCCCAGCTTATACACTCCCAAGAGGGAACTGGCTAAAACCTATTTGCAAGCAGCTGTGAACACATATTCATGAAGTAGCCTTGCAAATTTTAAGAACAGATGCTAGACCCCCGTTTGCTTGTGGTCTTGCCAAATTCTTAGGGCACATGTGGGGCATTAGGCGAAAAGGGCAAAAGTCTAGAACATGCTAATTTTATTATATGGTTGATAATTATACATTTTCGCATTTTATCTCCAGATGGTTTTATGGTCTTTTCTCTTTTTAGTATTACTGGCACTCTAAGGGTACATTTTTAATGTTACGCATTTGTGGAACTTTTTAATTAGCATACGATTTGTCATTCTTTTAATTGTTATGTGCTTACATTATTTGTTTGGTTATTGAAGATATGAAAACTTTTATGGCATGTATGCCGAAATAAAGTTATTTAAAGTAACGTATTTCATACTGTACCTCTCTAGAAAGGGTTCTGATGCACAAAATGTCCTATTTTAAAGATTAGGATTTGGGAATATTCTTACTCCGGTATCATGGATTGCATTACCTTAAACAATGATCACTGCACTCCTAAGTCATTATTGTTCACATGGACTTTAAGCAGAGGCCACAGGAGAATCACAGAAAGCACTAGCAGTTGAATGTCTCTATTTCTACCTCACTGGATGTTTGCTGATGTCAGAGAAGGCTTCACATCTTAGAGCCTTTGTATTAATATTGCCTTCAACCTAACCAGAGTGTCTCTCTGTATCAATCAAGAACCCATTATCGATTCATCCACCAACATATTTACAATTTCACAGTATGCTAGCAACATTCAAAGTGCATATGAATAAGCAAAACAGAGTGACATGCAGTATGGCAACAGTGACATAAGCTTATAGACTTCTTCAAATGTTACATACACAGTATCTACATTATAGTAAGGAACAACATCTTACTTCAGTTCTCTTCTTTCCTTCTGGCTGTTGCACAGGAAGTTTCCAAACTGGCAGGAATAGATGTGGTGTTGAATATGGATTAAAAGTCTTTCGTTAAATTCAAAGGCACAGGGGAACTGTTCCATGAGCTGCCAGACACACTCTATAAACTGGTCAATCACTGGAGAGACTTCCTTAGGATCACCATCTAAATTTCCATACCTGAAAACATGTATTTAAACATCATAAAATATTTCAATGCTAAGGTGCCTATTACACAACCAGACAAGGTCTCTCAATTTCACAAATATTTAATTTATAAATGTTTATCTGATTTACGTCCGTTTCACATGCCAAGTAATTGTTTAGCACAATATTTCCTCTGGCACATCCCATGTGCCCATATATTGATGCATACCTATTATACTAGTGTAAATCAATTTCTCAGTCAGTTACTAATAATTGGTGAGTTTTCAGAGAGGTGAAATAACAAATCCTTGAATTCTTTGCATGGCTTCAACTATCCCATGTACAGAAATACTTTGTACCACTGGGATTTTAATTTGGTGTTGGAGTATCTCGATACACAAAGTAGAATGTGGCATGTGAGAAAATAATTGTAGACTAATTACAATTCCTTTACAATGGAACATAATAGCCAACCAGATGCTTGCTGATTCAACACACTTTGAAGCATTTACAGAGGAGTAGCAGAGCTATCCCCAATTACTTTTCTGATTAGTAAGGTTCCTTGAAAAAAGCGCTGAATTTGTATTAACATTTTCTTTTACAAAGGTTATCATTTTTATTCTGCGTTCATCACATGAAAACATTCCAGGGGTCTAGTGACCGGTTTTTCTTTGTTTTACATTGCTATATACTGGGGTATCATAAGGTGAAAATCAGCAAAACTAAATGTTAATGTTTTCAGAAGAAGGTGTTTAATAGTAACAGTAATGATAAACCTGTACTAAATGTTTCTGGTTAAAAAAGAGCTCCCCTTTTACTTTAAATTATGCAAATGTTGATGTTTCAATAATTATTTCATCACGTTAGTAGGTCAAGAAGGCCCAAATACATATTTCTGTGAATTTCTCAGAGTCCTGATTCTCTTCAATTCTTCTAGTCAGTTTTCGCAACTTAGGTAATGTACGTTTTTCCAGTTTCTCATAATTAATAGTTTGGGTAAGGATAGAGTATAATAATCAAAACAAGACAAAGCTTTAGCTCTTATACTATCCTCCTTCACGGAGATACAGAAAATTACAGATCTAAAATGGGCATCGCCACTCAGTTATACTTCAGAAAGTTTGCTAAACACCCCAACCTATATTCTTAAAATCAGGACAAGAAGTGGTGAAATGAGAGAGAGCCCTGATATCATTCTACGTTAGAAGCAGGAAATAGTGCCTGTCACTTTGCGTTTGTATATAGTGTGTAATTAAATTTCTAAACAATTTTAGGTAACATGCTACCAAAATATTATAAAGCAAACACAAGGAGATGATGGACGGAGCGCTGACACTTTTCAGACCCTCACCCCCAGTCACAGATCTGGGTTGAATCCATCATCGTTCTTTAGCTTACTCCGCCACCCGAGTTCAGACCCAGCTACATGTAAATCAGTCTTGAGCCTGTGCCTCATGGGAACAGTCCAGCCCAAACTGCCAAGCCAAGCCAAGACTTCCCTGGACCGGAAACAAGCATTCTGGGCCCGGTTTCGGAGTAACACCCCATATCAGCCATGCTAGCTTGAATCCAGTGGCAAAGTGAGCAAGGGACCCACGTCTGGGCATACCCTGCCAACTTAGGGCAAACAAAGCAAACACAAGGAGATGGTGGACGGAGCGCTGAAACTTTTCAGACACTCACCCCCAGTCACAGATCTGGGTTGAATCCATCATCGTTCTTTAGCTAACTTCGCCACCCCAGTTCAGACCCAGCTATATGCAAATCAGTCTTGACCCTGTGCTTCATGGGAACAGTCCAGCCCGAACTGCCAAGCCAGGTCTTCCCTGGACCGGAAACAAGCATCCTGGGACCAGTTTCAGGGTAACACCCCTCATCAGCCAGGCTAGCTTGACTCCAGTGGCAAAGTGAGCAAGGGACCCACGTCTGGGAATACACTGCCACCTTAGGGCAAACAAAGCAAACACAAGGATATGATAGACGGAGCGCTGAAACATTTCAGACACTCACCCCAGTCACAGATCTGGGTTGAATATTATATACATTTTCTTTGCCCTTAGTTCTCTCCAATCTCCTTACCAGCCACCTTGCTCCATTTACCAAATGTTGGTTCCCTGATTAGTTTGCTCAAACCACTGATTGGGACTAAAATCGATATACAGATTTCCGTTAACTCCATTCTCATTTTATGCTGTACCCTTTAGTAGCCCATTCTCGTGCTCCCAACTAGTTTTTTTGTAAATCCTTACATCTATAAAAAATATCAAAAAAAGTTCACTTCAGGGAATGATTCAGCAAACTC
Source organism: Calotriton arnoldi (assembly GCA_963921515.1). NCBI lineage: Eukaryota > Metazoa > Chordata > Amphibia > Caudata > Salamandridae > Calotriton > Calotriton arnoldi. Next base: position 319,687 of record CAWUFW010013829.1, on the reverse strand, counting down.
TATAAGTACTTATTTTCTCATTCTATCACTATGATCCTTTTTTTTTTTTCAATCTAGTAAGCATTGGTTTCATTCATTAACCTAGAAGTAAATGTAGGTAAATTTATGAAGAGAGACACGTCTGCAAATGGCAGCAGATCAATAATAATTCCTCACAATGGACACCTTTACAATTGGGCAGCACATTTATTTCCAGCATACGTGCAGCTGCATTCTCAGCCAAACAAATATACTAAATACTGAATGAGGGCCTGATTATGATTTTGGTGGATTGGATATTCCATCACAAATGTGACATATCTCGTCCGCCATATTACAAGTTCCATTAGCTATAATGGAATTGCAATTTGGTGGATGGGATATCTGTCACGTTTGTGACGGAGTAACCCTGTTCACCAAGATCGTAATCAGGCCCTGACATTTTAGAAAGAATGAGCTAAAAACCTATACCAGCAATGCCTGAACTATAACAAACATTTTGAAATCCAATTATCATAATTAATCCATCTCTGTCATATAACAATGCTGTAAACGTTTTTCCATCTCGTCAAATCTTAATACAGGATTCTTTGAGTTTTGCCATGACAAATCTTTTAATTTTGGAGCAATTTATATGGCTAAATAGATAAATTATTTCTACCAGGTGACCCCTGACTATGCAAAGATATTTCAGCATTTTTCTTTAAATTGAGTTTATTGCCTGAAAATTCAACAGAATCATTAAACATTCCTCCAAACAATGGGAATCTGGTTTATAGTAATTAGAAGATGGCTCTGCAAATAAAGACTGGCAAGACATACTTTTTAAAACTTCCCTAACATCGTACTTCCCCATATTAGTTGTGGTAAGAGTTTATGAAAAAGGTGTGCCTCTTGTAATTAAAAAAAGGGGTGGATAATTCCTTAGTAATGACAGTCCCCCCTAATGGTTTATTATATAATACCCTGAAATATATATTGATTTCCAGAAAATGTCTGACTTGACCGTATCAAGAGCCTTCTCTGCACTGAATTTTATCATAGTGTGTGGAACTTCCTCTTGGATGTCTAACAAAGTAACTGACATGCAAGTCTTGAAAAATAGGCCATTTTCAGGTATAATTCCCTGGTGCCCTTCAGCAACCAGCTTTATTCATCCTTCAAGCTAAGATTTTTTTTTTTTTTTTTTATATGTTATCAACTACTATCCAGGTCTGATAACATTTCTTGTAATAAATGCTTAGCCTTAGATGTTGTACTGGCATAGTTCAGAACAGAATTAATTATATTGGTTAATTTGTAGGTGGCAAAATTTCATCAATCGATTACGTTTTATTTTCCCAAATACAAAATCAGTGTAAAATGTTAGGTTATATCACAACTAATTTCAGAATGATTAATGCTTGTACAGGACTAGTTCTTGTCAGGTTTTACAATACATTTTCTATATTCATCCCTTTATTTCCCCCTCTTTGATAAACCTCCCTTTTGAATTACAGTTTTCTAGACCATCTAGGAGACTCCTTCTTGCCCCCCCACCCATTCTTCCCTCTTGGAACCTAATAACACCACCATGTAAGGCTTCTGCTCTCAAAATTGAAAAGATCAAGGGAAGCCCATTTGCCCTACTGTTACCAGATAATTACATATGCCCTGATACTCATTTACACTTTCCTGACTTTCTCATGTCTGTCCAATCTGTACTTCATTCATGGTTTTCCTACTGCCCTTCTTATGCTCTCAGGTTTATTTAGTCCTTTCCATTCAGGCACACTGCTGTAGTATTCATTCTTGAGGAAAAAATATGAATTCCAGCCCCAGGCTAATTGCTCACACCTAGTCTCTGCCTGAGTTGTTCTCATCCGCTGAGTGGCCTACAGTAAATTCCATATGAAATGGATACTCTGTGCTCTCACACTAATCATATCAACTGAGACATTTTCTCAAACCTGGTCTTCTTGCTACTCAGTCTTAAATCAAATTTCTGATCTTATGCAGATTATCAATTATTTCAGTTCAAGCTCTTTCCATGGTAGTCTAGAACTACAGCTGAATACTATGCCGTACTATGGATCTTTTTGTTTCTAAAATCCAGTCCTGATGCTACAGCTACTCCAGTTTCCAAAAATCTGTCTTGGTGCCATTGCTCCTTCACTTTCTTAGTTCCTGCCATGGTGCTATAGCTACTTATGCTTGTGAATCCTTGTGCAGATGTCTAGTTTGCAGTGCACATTTGTATACAGATTCTTTTTTCTGTAATTGGGAGCTTCTTGTTCTTTGCTCTAGTCACTTGTCTGCTTTGCACTTCCTAGTTTATGTCTATCTGCTGTTTCTTTATGGACTCTTGCTTTGCTCCATATTTCCAAGGAATCCAGACCTGCTTTTCCCAAATCAACTATTTCTACATTCTGTGCCCATTGATCTGGCCCCTTTGATCTCCTTTTGTCTCTGTGTTTAAAACATTATAGTTATCGGTTGCCGATTAGGAGTTGAGACTTGGGGCTTCATAAACCAAGACTCACCTTCAGCGCTCTTCTTTAGTAAGGGCTGCTGATTATCTCATGTGTCTTTTAGAATAAGAGTTGCGTACCTTATTTACATCTAATTATCACAGCCATCTAAATTTCCTCAGTGTTGGTTCTGCTATTCATTTTTTTATATTTGTTTTCAGTATTTCTTATATTTCCTCTCCAGTTTGTTACGGGGTTCTGTACTGTAATATTTCTTCTCACTAATTAATTAAAAGCAGATGCTGCCCAATTTCAAGACCAGACTTCAGAATGTATTCAATTCAACTATTAAGATCTAAACCAGTCCTTGTCCAGCTTACTCCAGTCATCAGCTTTTTTATAGTCTACTATTTCATGCTACAGTTATTTCCCTGGTAGTTCCTACAACTCATCCTCCGATTTCCATTGTTCTTTAGAGCTGAGGCTCTTCAAATAATCTATTCCCAGCCCATACTCTGCAGTTCTGACACCTTCTTCAAATAAAGTCTTAAAGTACTTGAGCTTTTGTCACCAAATTAAAGCAAATGTATATGAACATGACACATTTGGGTATTCATAAATAGTTCATTCAAAATGCGCCAGCTGCATAATGTCACACAGCAAGGTATGTTGAGCTTAAATACGGGGACCTTGTGTCTCTTGTCGCCTGTTCACTGCATTTTCTGACAGTCTTAGAGTTTCAATTTAAAATTATAGTTGATGGTTCAGAAGGCAATTTGTACCCTAAGGAAACATTTATTTTCTGGAGTACTACCTTAAAGTAACCTACATGGACATTGCAATACTTTGGATATTGAACACTTGTCCTCATAAGATGTAAGGCCTTGTTTGAATTGTCATCCTAATATTTAGACAACAAGCATTTACAAAGACAGTAGGGTTAAGCATTTGTTTAGTACATGCACAAAGAGACAAAACACACCCCTCAATACAGTGTGAGCAGATTGTGGCCTGAAGCAGATCTCGTTGGATCTCACGTCAATTCTCTTCTCAGACACACACAGGAACTCAAACACACAGAGTCAAATAGATCAGTCACAGACAATCACCAACAATACATATAGGTAGTAATAAAGGGAGGGGCAGGTAGATACACAAAAAGGGGGCTGTGCTGATCCAGGCTTCACACCTTCTTCATTACTAGCACCTCTGCATAAAAAAAATGATTCAAGGCAGTAAAAAGAGGGGAGTGTCAACATGCACGTAATATTTGGCCTCCCTTTGGATGAACAACTTCAAATGGGTTCCATCCAATCCTTGCTCTCTTTGAAATTATTCCCTGAACATAAGAATATAGTGTGCTCTGCATGCCCTTTCCTTTACTTTCCATTGCTGGTAATTCAGGACCTGCCTATCTGTATGTATGCATGTATGTATGTATGTATGCATGCATGCATGCATGCATGCATGTATGTATGTATGTATGTATGTAATATAAAAAGTACTTACATAGCAAGGAAAGGTGTGCTTACAATTTGGGTAATGGACCACAATATTACATATAAGGGATTCGGAGGACCTACTCATACTGCATTCTGCATGCACTAACATTATCAAGTTTCTATCACAGAAAGACCTATAGTATTTACACTATGAACACTTGTACTTATTTATGTTTTCCTCCTTCTAAAGGTATTAAATGATGTGTTTACTGTTACCATTATGCAAGATCATTAAAAAACAAAACTAGGAATTATTTTCCCATATCTGTTTAACAGACTTATTGCAATTTGCTAAAACTTAAGAGGTGCTGAACCACTTGCAAGTAATGTCTTGTTTCATTAAGGCCACACATCGGTATGTACAAATGATTATATCAGGTTTGGCCATAAAATGGATTATTTGAAGATAGGTACTTAGTGCATTGCTACTGTTTACTGGTCACGGGGGAGGGGGAATGTGAGTGGACACAGACTGTGGCTGAAGGCCTAAAAGGCACAGACTTCCAGCAGTGAGACTTCTGTTATTGCTTTCCAAGTCTCACCAATGGGAGTTTCAATGGTAAAATACAACTTTCTAGCTTCCTTCTAGTACCCACCTCTTCAACTAACCTACATGGGACCTTTCAATATCAAAGTTAGCCTGACAGACAGTTGTTTTAGAAAGTGTTGGGCAGGATTGTCAGATAGGACGAAAGTAATAAATAAAAAAAAATGTTTTTAAGGCTGCACACAGAATCAATATATACCACTACCATCAGTCCTCATAGTCCTCAGCCATTCCCTCTTGGTGTGCAGTACACACTGGTATCTGTGCAAAGTTATGGTAAGTGGTATATGGGAGAGAACCATTATAGTCTCCTGACCTTAGGTTGTGCAAGTAACATGAAAATCTGGATATAGATTCATGCAACTCAAGGTGGGTTTGTAGGCCCATGCCAAAATTAAGTTCTTTCCAATTCCTCTAGGTACCTGCCCGGCCACTACCACTTGGTATATCCATCCTGCCCACCCCCCCACCTAGCCCAACAAAAAAGGTTCTCAGAATAAGGCTCATAAACGGATGGGTGATGTGGCGCTGGCCAGTGATAGCAGTAGTAGGCCCAGCTAGTGTTGGCGTTTTACAATGAGGGACACACACACTTGGTGACTGGGTGTGGGCAGGAAGTCACGAGTGACCTCCGCCCGTTTATTTATACCCTCTTGCCACGCCTGGCCAGAGGGTGATACAAAGTATGCGAACCTGTTCCGGGGTAACAGTCCCCGGGCTACATGTGGCCAACAACTAGACCGCTACATCCCATCCCAAGTCAGTGTTCAAATCAAACACATGAAAACGCTAACACAAAGTCTGTAAGTCTTTGACTCGGCCTCGGATTGGGTCTCAGTTCGTACCTTGGGTGGCTGCCTCCTCGGCTCGTCTGGAGATTGTCCGGTGACCTGGTGGTGGTGTTGGTCAACGGGGTTCCGTCTTCGACTACGGTGGGAGGCGGCAGGCCTACCACAGCTTGGTCTCCTACTAAGATTGGTGAACGGCTACCAGTGGCAGCTTGTCCATCTTTCACCTGGCCGGGGGTTATCCAGTCGGTGTTGACTTCGTGGATTCTCTTGAACCAGGATATGTTCCGGGAAACAACTTCGTCCCTCCTCTGTGCAGTGATGGCGGTTCCGTTGGTCTTCAGTACGGTCCACACTCCGGGCTCGTAAGGGGTGCGGAACTTCCTGCCGCTGCGGCGGTTCCTCACGAGGACGGTGCACCCTGGCATGATATTCCTCGTCTTCGCCTTACTCCTCTTGCTGGCCTGTTCATTGGTCGCGGTCCTCCGTGTCTGGGTTTTGTTGGGGTCATAGGGCTCTGGGGCCCAACCATCGACGGCAGGGATGGTATCTCACCGGGGACCCGCCAGCATCAGGGACCAGGGTGACCTCTGGGTGGTGCAGTGAGGAATGCTGCGGTACTCTCGAAGGAATCTGTGCAGGGCTACCTCTGGGTCAGTCTGCTTGGAGACTGCAATTCGTAGGATCTTGATTAGGGTCCTCATGAAGCATTCTGCTTCTCCGTTAGCTTGTGGCCACTGAAGGGTGATCCGGTGGTGATGGATACCGAGGGTTGCTAACAGGTTCTTGAATTCGGTTCCTTGAAACGGGGGTCCATTGTCGGACTTGATTTCGTGGATTAACCCGAATAGCGAGAACGTCTCCTCTAATACAGGTTGTAGGTGAGCAAATGACGTGGACACGACCTCAACCACGGGGTACTTTGTGTAGCTGTCTATGATTACTGCAGTCACACGCCCATCCGGGAAGCTCCCGAAATCTATGCTGATTCTTGCCCACGGGGCGGTCGCTGGGTCGTCTGTCATCACTGGGGCGGGATGTTCTTGGCTACTTGTAAGCTGGCATGGTCTACAGTTTCTCACGAGGGTGTCCACTGCTGCTTCAAGTCCAGGGAACCATACTTTCTCTCTCATCCGAGATTTCATTCGCATTGTCCCCTGATGTCCCTCGTGGGCCAAGGCTGTGGCCCGCTCCCCATCTGCTGCAGCACTCAGCTCATCACGCACTCTCCAGAGTTTTCCCAGTCGATCCTTTTCAGTTTCGTTCCATCCGTTCGCCCCATGTAGAAAGTCTTCACAGGACCCTCTTCGGAGTGATTGCAACACTCATCAGCACAGCATCGGTCTCGGTTTCAGCTTTGATCTCGTCTAGAGTGATGGCCCGCGGGCAGGCCCATTGAGACACCATGTCCACGTACTCCTTTGTTAGTCGTTCCTGGTCGCCGTCCTCCGCCGCCTCTGGCGGGTGCCGCAACAGGAAGTCTGCTGGATTTTTCGCTCCGGGTCTGTACACCAATTCCATCTGGTACTGCTGCAGCTGTATGGCCCAGCGTTCGATCCTTTGTGCAGGGTGTGGTGCTGTGCCCCTGAATAGCGGGATTAACGGCTGGTGGTCGGTCACCACCCGAAATGGATGCCCGCTGACATAGGTGGAAGTGGTTGCAAGCCCACTTGATGGCCAATGCCTCCCTCTCGATCTGGGAATACTGGGATTCTGTAGGTGCGAGTGCTTTGCTTGCGAAAGCGAGTGGAGTCCATTTTCCCGGTTTCGTTTCCTTTGTCAGGAGAGCTCCTAGCCCAACGGGACTGGCGTCTACCAATAGCTCCGTCATCCGGGTGGTGTCAAAGTATGCCATGGTGGTTCTTCCCAGCAATGCCTCCTTGATCTTCAGGAAAGCGTCCTCCTCTCCTTGGCTCCACTTCCAGGCTGCATCCTTCTTCGTCAGGGCGCGAAGAGGCTCTGCTAGCGTGGCCAGGTTTGGTATGAACCTCCCGCAGTAGGTGGCCATTCCGAGGAAGCTCCTGACTTCCGATGCAGTTGTTGGTGCGGGGACTTGCTGTATGGCCTGTGATTTTCTTGGGTCGACTCTGACCCCTTCCTGGCTAAACACATAGCCAAAAAACTCAATTGACTTCTGGAAAAATAAGCACTCGTCTCGGTGAAGGGTGATCCCATGCTCAGCGAGACGCTGCAGCGTGGCCCGGAGATGGCGATGGTGCTCGTCTATGGTCGCGGAGTGTAACAGGATGTCATCGCTGACGTTGAGCCCCCCGGGGAGTCCTGACAGCACTTCCCGGACAGCGTTTTGAAATATTTCAGCTGCTGACGAGATTCCGAAATTTAACCTCTTGTAGCGTCTTAGGCCGATGTGGGTTGAAAAAGTAGTAATATATCGGCTCTCCTAAGCTAGCCTCAACTGGTGGTATCCTGCGTTGAGGTCAAGCTTGGAGAACCAACGCGATCCGTTGAGATCGGCCAGGATGTGTTCGACGGTCGGCGTTAGGTGTCTTTCGCGCTTGATAGCCTGGTTGGGCAGACGCATGTCGATACACAGCCTGATTTTCCCGGGCTGTTTTGGTTTCTCCGCGATCACCATGGGAGATATCCAGGGTATCGGCCCCATGACCTTCTCAATGACACCTTGCTGTTCCAGTTCTTGTAGTTCTTTCTCCACTGATGGTCTCAGGTGAAATGGAATCCATCTGTGCCTCAGGGCCACTGGTTTTACAGCTTTGTCGATGTGGAGTTTGATTGGTGCCGTCCTCATGCATCCGAGATCTTTGAAGAGTTGCGGGAAGAGGTTGAGGACGTCTTCTGTCTGTAGTGTCTTGATGGCGTTGGCAAATGTGACTAGGCCAAGGTCCTCGGCTGTGTGGCTTCCACCAGGATGTCTGCTTCCCTGTCGACCACATGAAACGTGGTTGTGATTTCGTGCCCTTCTGCCTTGACTTGGACGGTCATCTTCCCTTTGAGCGGTAGTGGGGTTTGGCTGCCATATGCGAGGATCCTGATGTGCGAGGGAGACAGTACGGGTCGTGGGTTGAGCCGCTTATATTGTTGGCACCCTATTATGTTCATGGATGCTCCCGTGTCGATTAGCGCGGTGACTGGGGATTCAGCGATTTCTATGGCGCACGTGGGTTGTGGCCGCCTCTTCCTCTTGAGGTCACTTGCAAAGGAAATCAGGTAACACTCACATTCTTCGTCAGTTGATGAATCCTAGAGGTAGTGCCTCTGTCGGGTGGTTGTGCGTGCTGAACTGGGATTTTCTGGATCATCCAGTGACAGGTGTTTAACTGCTTTTGACGGTGGACGCCGTCCTAGAGTTCCCCGATTTCGCGGGCCTCCCCTACATGCTATTACGAAGTGGTTGGGGGTGCCACACTTCGAACACGTTCGCCCTTGGGCTTGGGCATTCCTCCTGTGGGTGTTCTTCCCTGCCGCAGTGCGACCCCTGTGTGCCTCTTCCAGGCCATCGGCCCCGGGTACCTCTGTTCTGGGGTTGGATCGCATCTACCCTTTCTGTCTTGTTTGTGGCCGGTTTTTCCGGGTAATTGCGATGTCCATCGCCGTCGCTCTGGTGTCAGACAGGTCATGCGACCTGGCCATGATGAGGATGTCCTCTAGGGTGATGCCTGGTTGGTGCAAGATGAGGGTCCTGAGGTTTTTGTTCTGGCATTTTTGGATCACTTGGGCCCTCACTTCTTTGTTTTGGTCGTCATCCGTACACGTGCTCGCCCGCTCACGCAGTCGCGCGTGGAATGCGTCCATCGATTCCCCTTCCCTCTGTCGTGCTTGGCGCAATTTAAACCTCTTGTAATCCAGGTTTAGTTGGGGGTCAAAATGCACATTCAGCACCCTGACCGCAGCGTCGTAGTCGTTGGGCGCTCCGGTGTTGGGGAGGTGGGCGAATAGCTTGTAGATCTCATCGCCTGCGAAGTGCAGTAGGAGGGAACGCTTGACTGCTCCATCTGTTTCTCTTGTCGCCGTGAAGTAGTTGTTCAACCTGCTGATCCATAGAGTCCATTCTGGAGATGCCGTGGCCGGGTCTATGAGCTCACTGAATGGTGGCAGCGCGTTGATCTCCGAGTGTTGTGACGCTGGATGCACGACTTGGGACCCAGCTTGTTGGGCGGGCGGAAGGAGTGGTGGTGGTGCAGCCTGCGCTTGTTGGTCTGTCATCTCTGTGCATGTGTTGTGCGCCTCCTGCTGTGTGAAAACTGTTCTTTTTCCCTTGTAGGCGTGGTGTGAAAGATGCTGGAGGGAACTGGCGCTTGATGTGCCTCACGTGCTCCTCACTGGGGGTGTCTTCTGGGGCCTTCCACTGTAGATGGGCTCACTCTTCTCCCTGCTTGCTTCCTAACCGGTGTTCCTTCTGACTCCTCCCCTTTTTGGGGGTTTCTGAGCGCGCAGGGTGCACCAAGTGCTGACACCACATGGGGAGGCACAGGGCAATAGCGGCGAGTGTTCCAGTCACAACGGCGTGGCTGGGCCGTGCGCGCACCGTCGCAGGGGCACTGCAGGCCATCCCGCGTATGCGCGCATCATATAGCTCGGCGCGGGTTTCCACCGGAGGGACACTGGGAGCACCAGCGCTGCCTGAGCGTGCTGAGGTTGCGCGGGGCTCAGGAAGGGCTGGAACGAGTATGTGCGTGAGTACCTTTACTGTGGCTCGGTGATGCCGGTGCAGGAGGATGGGGCCACGTTGATGGCGGGCCGCCACCGCCGGGGACGCGCGGCTTCCCGATGCAGCACACGTTTTTGTTGTGGTGCTGCAGCGGCGTCCTTTGCTTCGCAGGAGCAGGAACCTCAACACAGGTGGTGCGCAGTGCAGGAACCTCAACACAGGCGGGCGCCGTCTGTCAACGAGCGGCTAACAGGACGCCCACCCTCTTCACCAATGTGGCGCTGGCCTGTGATAGCGGTAGTAGGCCCAGCTAGTGTCTGTGTTTTACAATGAGGGACACACACACTTGGTGACTTGGTGTGGGCAGGAAGTCACGAGCGACCTCTGCCCGTTTATTTATACCCTCTGGCCACGCCTGGCCAGAGGGTGATACAAAGTATGCAAACCTGTTCCGGGGTAACAGTCCCCGGGCTACATGCGGCCAACAACTAGACCCCTACAGGTGAAAGGAAACATGGCGCCATGAGTATCTCTTTACAGCCTATCAGATTCCATGTCTGGATTAAAATGTAGATTTGTGTACCAGTTTACAAGTCTAACTATCTAGACAGCTATACATTTTGTTTCTTAAAGTGAGCAAAAACCGCTTAACAAATTTATACTAATACAATCAAGGGGGCAATTAGCTATCTTCATGCCCGACTTCGGAATAAATCCATCCTGTAGTTTTTGTTGTTGCACAGAGCAAAATTCCTTGGAAATTAGAATGTAAAATGTAACTTTGGAATACAACTGTATAACTGTTCTCCGGCTGCAAAACAATCTGCACAAAACTTTCTGTGATAAAACTTACGTGTATGTATACCTTTTGTGTAATCTTTCATGCACGTTTCTGAAACTGAGCTAAAGTTTGAATTTTTCATTACATGATTCCTATGCTTATTAAAACTTCAATTTTATTTCCTGAGCAACTCAAAGGAAAAGCCTCACCTTTTACCTGTAAGTAAATATTATGTAAGTAAACATACTCCAAATTTTGTTTTCTGTAAATAGGTTGCCTTAAACATGTTGATTCCTCAGCAACATCATTAAGGATTTTTAACGACGTAAAGATTTGGAAGAGGCAACAGTCCTAATAATGCATATTGCAAGACCAAATACATTGCCCAAATGATATAGTAGAAGCGATTGCATATGTGCCATGACATGCTACTGAGAGAAAAATCAAATATTCTAGGTTACCTGGGACTGAAACCCTTACCTGTGATTAAACTTGTGACCAAAGGAAATCCAATCTTTTTCAATCAGTACCTGGTGGAATAAAATACAAAAGAGAGTCTAAATACAATGATTAACAGAATGATGACGCTATGTAACATTTACAATGCGTGGTCTTTACCACGCAGGATGTTACAACGCAAGTCTGTACCACACCGAACTTGGTCAGGCACTTAACAATGCTAGACTTTACCACACAAATAAGTGTTTTCCTTTGAAAGGTTTATGGAAGGGGTGTTTTAGTGTTCAGGTGCTGGTAGTTAAAAAGGGAGGTAAGGGGTTTATAGGGTTCAGGGGTGGGGAGTGTTAAATGGAGTGAAGGGGGTTTTAGGATTCAGGGCCAGGTAGTTGGAGTGGTAAACGAAAGGGAAAGGAGTTTAAAAATAGGTGTGATTGGGTGGCTTACTCCAAAACAGAAAAAGGAAAAAAACATATCTAACAAAAGGGGGACTTTAAGCTGTAACACCACCCCACCCCCGCCAAATATAGGGGTGGGTTAGGGGACCAAGTGTGTGTGTGTGTGTGTGTGTGTGTGTGTGATGTTATTAGATTTAATCTCATGGTGTCTTCACAATAATTTCTTTATGTTTGGTAAGGAGACCCTGAAACAAGTTAGGGGTGTGGCTATGGGATCCAGTAGTGAATAACAAATTGGAGACAACTTTATTTAGAAAACCCACTGCTGGAAACAGCATATTGCAATGCCAGTAGTGGGCACCCGAGACATCTCATCGAAAGTATACCCTATGGCGAGATACTCAGACTGAAGCGCATCTGTAGCACGCAACAAGAATTTGAAAGATGCACATCAGACACTGTGAGAAGACTGAGGGTGAGAGGGTATAGCGACAAGGTGCTGATTAAAGCTATTGCTAAAGCCCAAGAAAGGCCTACGGAGACTTTACTACAAATCAAGGAGGCGGAGATTGGAGACAATAATATGGAAGAAATCCCCCGCCTCGTCACTACTTATAGTAGACGAGAGAAAAATAACGTCCATTCTTAGAAAAAACTGGCCGATAGTTCTCACAGATGGGGTGTTAGGAACTAGACTTCCAGATGCACCAACAATCACCTTCAGGAGATCAAAATCCATGAGGAGCCAACTAGTCAAAAACAGCCCAGAAATAGACAAAACAGGCACATGGCTGAAACCAAGGCAGGGTTTTTATAAATGCTCTACATGTCGTGCCTGCAAGTTTGGCACCAACACCACGCATTATGTTTCTCCATTTTCAGAGGATAGTGTGGCCATCAGAGGCAGTTATAACTGCAGGACTGAGTTTGCTGTGTATGTCCTGACTTGCACCTGCGGCTTGCGTTACGTTGGGAGTACCAAGCTGCAGGTGCAGGTCAGGATTTTGCAGCATCTCAGAGCGATAGTAAACAATGATAATTCTTACCCAGTCGCAAGACACTTTAAAGCCACACATGACAATGATTTGAGTTGCCTTTCATATTATGTGATCAATGCCATTGCTCCCCTCAGAAGAGGGGGTAATAGGGAAAAACTTAAGGCAGCTTGAAACGCGTACCATTCTAGAACTAGACAGTAAGGCACCAAATGGATTGAACACGACTGAAGATATGCACAACTTTTTGTAAAAAATGATGACATAAAGAGACAATAGAGTGCCAAGGAAATGTAGTGCAATTTAGTTCTACTGTATAGCTGTGTTTTATTACATTTTTATCGCACTTTTATCGTGTAGGAAGTCAGTAGTGTTATTATGTACGTCTTTTATTAACATATATTCACTTTGTTTATATCTTTCTATGCACTTTCATAGTGTCTAAACATTACTGTTCTTTTAGCCGCTATCACGCTATAAAGTAGGTGTCTAACAGGATTTTTTATCTGGGTTTTTAGGTTTATTTTTAAAATAAGTATTAGCACGGATTTTAGATAGGTATTTTAGGAGCCCTTAGCACTTTATTCACAAACACATGTTTACATTTTGCAATGAGCTGCTAAACACGGAAGCACTTTTTTGATGGCGCAGGCATTAGTTGCAATAAAAATATAAAGGAAATCAACATCAGGGTACTATATATGACTACAAATAGAATAGCACACTTTGTATAAGCATTTATGCTGACAGAATGAAACAAGATCAACCATGTGGTCTTTTGCATTTGTTAAGTTATGTATACATAGGGGGAACGAGGTGAAATACCATTGCCATAAATATTGCCGTAGTGAAAGTAATTGTTTAATTCGTTTAACAGGCGCTTTTATGATTTTAAATATTTATGGATTTATAATTCTATAATATTTATTTATTGATTATATACGGAATATGTTTGCACAATTGCATTCTTTTTAAACGTATATTTTCGAGTTCCAAATGTGTACAGCTGTAATATACAACCGGTATGGAATACCATATACAATGCAAAAATCGAAATGCCATGAATTTTCTTATCCAATATAAAATAAGATTGAAATGTTTTGCACAACGCGCCAAATGCTGACAGCTAAGTATTTTTTCCATTGTAGTGATCATGTGACACAGGGGGGTGGTAACCCACCATTTAAAAATGTCATGGCGGATTGTGTTCTCTATGTGTGAACAAGAGCACAGGGTGCTCGAAACGCGTCAGTAAGCGAGAGGATAATAAAACATCGTACCTGCCACTATTTTCTAGGTCTGTCTCTCTCTGTTCGCCGACGTGGAGGTTCGGAGAGTGCATTTGGAGGAAGTTACAAATACGGAAGCTGGTTGTGTCCGGTAACAGACCCCCTCCCCGCAAGCAGGCAGCCGCCGGCAACTACCAGTGGATTGGATTCCGGAGAGGAGTATTTGGCGGCAGCCCCCTACTGCAGCTGCGTATTTCGACACCAGTCAGAGGACGACATCGACAGGGTCGGAGGACCCGTCGAGGGTGAAATCAGGCGGTGAGGAGGCATAAACTAGTGGCAGTGTTTGGGACGGGCGGACGCCGGTCTCTATCCCTAAGCAGCTCGCTTTGAACTATGTCCGCTGACACAGTGAGAGAACGAGAAGCGGCGGCAGATGAATTGTTCAACAACTTGCCGAAAGTAATAATGAGCACAAGTGGCTCGCAAAACAGTAGAGACAATACTGATCAAGATGTAAAACAACTATTAAAGACCCTAGAAAAGAAATCAAAAAATGAGATCACAAAATGGTGGGAGCATAAATCCCTCACCAAATATGAAGACGTGGGGAGAGTTCCGCGAGGGCTCCGTATTCTTCTAGCGCCAAGTTTTGAAGAGCCAAATCCCGACATGCTTAAAGAGTGGGGGGGAAAGCAATTTGGCCGCCTCCATGAATCTGATTAGGATATTAATCAAATACGTGGCAATCGATCGCCAGACTTTGATGGAGGAGATTAACAAAATCAATGAAGAGCTCGATAAATCGGACTTAAAAGAACTCATACTGAAAACCCGAAATGAAATCACTGAAAGACTAAAAAAAATGAGGAAAAAATAAAATTCCGTAAAGCGCACAAATTTGCACGTGATCAAACAGATTACGAGCTAGGACAAATATATACATTTTCACGCAAATTTGATCATGCGAAGAAATTAAAATAGGAGGACAAAAGAATACGCAAAACCACAAATACAATGCAGCAAGGAAATAATGTGGTGGAGGTATTAGATGACGACACAGAATCATTAACAAGCAATTCAGGTTCTGAATGCGGCAATATGGGAAGCCATAATGACCAAGTCAAACTGAGTTTAGGTGAAGAGATTGATTTTTTTAGTGGAAGATCGACGACAAACTGAGACCGAGAAATCGGAACAGACAAACAGAAAAAAGAGAAATGCAAGGAGAAGAGCAAGGCGCCAGAAACAAAAACGTGCAACAAAAGAAAAAGCAATGGCACAAGAATCAGCGCTAAACGAGCAAACTATAATCAATCTATCAGACATTACTCTCACACAAGCTGAAAAACAGTTGTCATTGGGCCTTAATTTTTGTCCTGAAAGTACTTTTAATTATGCAAGTACCAGAATTGACATTTTTTGCTTCATACGAAAATTAAAATTAAAAAAGTTTTTCACAATCAAAGCGGGGAGTTCCAAAATATCACAACAAATAATAGAAAATGAGTCACAGATGCTCCAAGTATCAGATGTTCCAGTGTTATTGACACTACACAAAGTAGTGAAACAAATGAAATGCAGCAAAATACAGATATCACTGAACTCGGCACTCAAGCCAAGTTACATCGCATTAACATCATACAAAGAGGTGCAGGTGAAAGTCCTTTCCATCCCAAAAGCATCTTTATACCAATCATGCCTAAAGATGCTATAGACATTTTTCATGAGCGGGTGACAGAAGACATTAAAAAACTATATCACAAAGTAAGGAGAAAAAGATAAAACACTACAAGGATATGCAATATGCGAAATTGTTATAAAAACTAGGGGAAAACCAAGAAATAATTACCAACAAATCCGATAAGGGGGGCAATATTGTTTTATGGCCCAAAAAAGATTATATTGTTGAAGCTAAGAGACAATTGGATGACGAACAAGTTTACATGAGGACAAATGTGAAGAAATACAAAAAAGCGAAAGAGGCTTTGAAAAAACAGCTGTTACAATACAAAAGGGAAGGATTGATTTCATCTAATGAATATAATTTCATGAATGTAGAATTTCCAGTTATTCCTATCATGTACTTAATCCCCAAAGTACACAAAAAAATGGCACCAGTACCAGGTAGACCCATAATTTCTGCCATCAACAGTATAAGTGAGCATGTCTCGCAATATGTGGAGTTCTATCTGCAGGATTTTGTTAAAGGTTTGCCCAGTTATGTTAAGAACACGGGATTTTTTAAATAAAATCAATGACATCATATGGGAGGAAGGCCTATTGTTAATCACTTTAGACATTGAGTCGCTTTACACAAGTATAGATCATAATACAGGACTCAATGCAGTCAAACACTTTCTTGAAAGTAGACCATGTGAATATTATGAACATAATAAGATATTAGATTTAATCTCATGGTGTCTTCACAATAATTTCTTTATGATTGGTAAAGAGACCCTGAAACAAGTTAGGGGTGTGGCTATGGGATCCTGTTTCTCCCCCAGCTATGCATGCTTGCATGTTGGCTGGTGGGAGGAACAGGTCCTTAAAAAGACACATTATGAAGCATATGTACATCACGTGGTGCATTGGCTACGATATATCGACGATGTATTCATCGTATGGAAGGGGGATGACGTTAGTGCTAAGGCATTCATTACAACTTTAAATGTTAATTCTAGTAACCTCAACTTTACATCTAGCCTAAGTAGCACTAAGATTGAATTTTTAGATGTACAGGTTTCAGTAGTGAATAACAAATTGGAGACAACTTTATTTAGAAAACCCACTGCTGGAAACCGCATATTGCATGCCAGTAGTGGGCACCCGAGACATCTCATCGAAAGTATACCCTATGGCGAGATACTCAGACTGAAGCGCATCTGTAGCACGCAACAAGAATTTGAAAGATGCACATCAGACACTGTGAGAAGCGACAAGGTGCTGATTAAAGCTATTGCTAAAGCCCAAGAAAGGCCTAGGGAGACTTTACTACAAATCAAGGAGGTGGAGATTGGAGACAATAATATGGAAGAAATCCCCCGCCTCGTCACTACTTATAGTAGACAAGAGAGAAAAATAACGTCCATTCTTAGAACAAACTGGCCGATAGTTCTCACAGATGGGGTGTTAGGAACTAGACTTCCAGATGCACCAACAATCACCTTCAGGAGATCAAAATCCATGAGGAGCCAACTAGTCAAAAACAGCCCAGAAATAGACAAAACAGGCACATGGCTGAAACCAAGGCAGGGTTTTTATAAATGCTCTACATGTCGTGCCTGCAAGTTTGGCACCAACACCACGCATTATGTTTCTCCATTTTCAGAGGATAGTGTGGCCATCAGAGGCAGTTATAACTGCAGGACTGAGTTTGTTGTGTATGTCTTGACTTGCACCTGCGGCTTGAGTTACGTTGGGAGTACCAAGCTGCAGGTGCAGGTCAGGGATTTTGCAGCATCTCAGAGCGATAGTAAACAATGATAATTCTTACCCAGTCGCAAGACACTTTAAAGCCACACATGACAATGATTTGAGTTGCCTTTCATATTATGTGATCAATGCCATTGCTCCCCTCAGAAGATGAGGTAATAGGGAAAAACTTTTAAGGCAGCTTGAAACGCGTACCATTCTAGAACTAGACAGTAAGGCACCCAATGGATTGAACACAACTGAAGATATGCACAACTTTTTGTAAAAAATTACAAAAGAGACAATAGAGTGCCAAGGAAATGTAGTGCAATTTAGTTCTACTGTATAGATGTGTCTTATTACATTTTTATCGCACTTTTATCGTGTAGGAAGTCAGTAGTGTTATTATGTACGTCTTTTATGAACATATATTCACTTTGTTTACATCTTTCCATGCACTTTCATAGTGTCTAAAAATTACTGTTCTTTTAGCCGCTATCACGCTATAAAGTAGGTGTCTAATAGGATTTTTTATCTGGGTTTTTAGGTTTATTTTTAAAATAAGTATTAGCACGGATTTTAGATAGGTATTTTAGGAGCACTAAGCACTTTATTTACAAACACATGTTTACATTTTGCAATGAGCTGCTAAACACGGAAGCACTTTTTTGATGGCGCAGGCACTAGTTGCAATTAAAATATAAAGGAAATCAACATCAGGGTACTATATATGACTACAAATAGAATAGCACAATTTGTATAAGCATTTATGCTGACAGAATGAAACAAGATCAACCATGTGGTCTTTTGCATTTGTTAAGTTATGTATACATAGGGGGAACGAGGTGAAATACCATTGCCATAAATATTGCCGTAGTGAAAGTAATTGTTTAATTCGTATAACAGGCGCTTTTATGATTTTAAATATTTATGGATTTATAATTCTATAACATTTATTTATTTATTGATTATATACGGAATATGTTTGCACAATTGCATTCTTTTTAAACGTATATTTTCGAGTTCCAAATGTGTACAGCTGTAATATACAACCGGTATGGAATACCATATACAATGCAAAAATCGAAATGTCATGAATTTTCTTATCCAATATAAAATAAGATTGAAATGTTTTGCACAACGCGCCAAATGCTGACAGCTAAGTATTTTTTCCATTGTAGTGATCATGTGACACAGGGGGGTGGTAACCCAGCATTTAAAAATGTCATGGCGGATTGTGTTCTCTATGTGTGAACAAGAGCACAGGGTGCTCGAAACGCGTCACTAAGTGAGAGGATAATAAAACATCGTACCTGCCACTATTTTCTGGGCCTGTCTCTCTCTGTTCGCCGACGTGGAGGTTCGGAGAGTACATTTGGAGAAAAAAAAATATATATATATATATATATATATATATATATATATATATATATATATATATATATATACACATACACACACACACTTACACACACATACACACGTTACAGGTAGGTGAAATGTAGTGTTTTAAACTAAAAAAAAAAAACACTGAAATCCACCAGTTATAGTTAACAGAAGTAACTATAACTTGTGCGCCCGCCATGCACAGTGTTGTCATCAATGATGTCACATAGAGCATGTCATGAATGATGTAATACCTGAGGTCATAAGCAGTGTATGTCGAGGGCACGAGTTACACTTATACATATATCTGACTGTGTACTCTGTAAAGTATTGGGGTAGATATAAGAATTCCCTTCGGTTTTCTATGTTTTTTTCTACAAAAGCAGCACCACTTAAGTTGGAGGAATTCCACCAGTAAAACCTAGGGTACACATGATGGAATGCTTTGTTTCTTTCATTTCTGAAAAAGATCCACTAAGTGTCTTTATGCAAGTAACTGTGTACCTATTTGAAAATCATCTACTTAAACAATAAAGCACATGATGTATGCAGCATGTTTTTTCAGTTCCCTTACTGATTTATTTAGCAAAAAGCAGGTCACTCATACATTCAGGGCCAGGAGTCATAGCTGCAGAAAGCGAGCTGCCCAAGTCCCGAGTCATTTCTAGAGGAAGGAAGATTTATACATTCGGAAGGGCAAGTAACAATGGCGCATCAGAAACATATTTAGGATGTGTGGTTTGAAAAAAACTCAAAAAGATGTCTGGCTGGATATACATACTTGGCATCAATATTGGATTCACTGCTCCAAAATGACTAAATATTTTAACACTGCCTGTTAAGTTCAATTGTTAATAAACAAAGCTTGATATTTTCAATAGTCAGCAAACATTTTAGCAATAATGTTGACCCATTTAGAAGTGTTCCTCTTAAATGGACATAGGCAGACAGTTACTCTTCTCAAACATTGTCAAACACGGATTCCGCCAGTTTACACTTCTAAGCAATACAACTTCCACCTTCTTACTTAGCCAGCCCTAATATCGGATTAGAAATTTCCTTTATCTAATCAGAAATAACAGCTTTACCCTGAGGTTCTACCTTGCATATTTTGTATACCAACGTGTCCAAAATCTAAATAATTAATTTATTTCAGAAATATAGAATCATAAGAGAAGCTCATACAGTTTTGTATAACAAGTTACACAAGGAAGTAGCCGGAAAATTAAAATACCCCCCACTTGGAACCAAAGCTCTGATGGCACCAAGCAAGCAAAGCAAGTGAGCCTCAACCTCTCTAGAAGAGCTACCTTTTCTCTTCCATCCAAGCATCCATCCATTCATCATTTCACCCTTCCATCTACCCGTTGATATCCACTACTTCACCTTTACATTCTGTCATCCATTCGTTCTTTCATCCATCATTCAATCTTTCACCATTCCATCTATCCATTGGCCATTTCATCCATTCATTCACACATTCATCATCAATCCATTCATCAGCATTTGTAGGGCATGGCACTGTCACGCCTGGGTGTATCTGGGTGCTAAGGGTGCAAGGTCTCCCTCGAAAAGCCAGGTCTGGAGGAAATGGTGGGAAGAGGGAAGAAACGAGCAGAAAAAGCAAAACAAAGGGCAGAAAAACGAGCAAGCAGAAAAGGCAATGCAGAGGACAGAAAAACAAGCAGAAAAGGTAAAACAGAGTAGAAGATTGCAAAACAGAGGGCATAAAAACGAGCAGAAAAGGCCAGAGGGCAGAAAACTAACAGAAAAGGCAAAACAGAGGGTAGAAAAATGAGCAGAAAAGCACAACAGAGGGCAGAAAAAAAGAGCAGAAAAGGCAAAACAGAGCAGAAGAGGTTAAAACAGAGGGCAGAAAAATGAGCAGGAAAAAAAAGCAGAAAAGCAAAACGGAGGGAAGAAAAATGAGCAGGAAAGGCAAAACAGATGGCAGAAAAACGAGCTGAAAAAGGCTAAACAGATGGCAGAAAAACTAACAGAAAAGGCAAAATAGAACAAGAAACGAGCAGGGGAGGCACAAACAGGGTAGCAGGTAGACAGGCAGCAGAGGTTAGGGGACTGCGGGCAAGTTTGACAGAAGAAATGTCACAGGAGGAGCTGGCACAAGGACCTGCTCAATGGGATCTCCGTACGGCGTCCATTAAGGAGGTCCTGGGAGGAGGGCAGGGCACTGGGTGGCAGGAGGAGGGAAACGGTAGGAGGAGGGAAGAAATTAGCAGGAAAGGGCAAAACAGAAGGCAGAAAAACAAGCAGGAAAGGCAAAACAAAGGGCAGAAAAACAAGCAGGAAAGACAAAACAGAGGGCAGAAAAATGAGCAGAAAAGGCAAAACAGAGCAAAAAACTAGCTAAGGAGGCACAAACCGAGTGCAGCAGATAGGCAGCAGAGGGTAGCGGACTGCGGGCAAGCTGGACAGGAGAACTGTTGTAGGGGGGAGCTAGCACGAGGAATATGCATACATCCATCCATTCACCCATATAGCCATCATTTAACCTAGCCATCCATCAATACAGCTTTTCACCTATTAATTGATCCATTTGTCCATCCATTCATCCATCCTCTCAGATTTCCATTTACTTTGCCATCCATCCATCCTTTCAGATTTCCATTTACTCTACTACCCTTTCACACTCCAATCCATCCATCGATCCATCTTCTTTTTGATTTTCATTTACTCTGCCATCCTTTCAAGGACCCATCCATCCATTCATCTCAAATTTCTATTTACTCTGCCATACTTTTATCCATCCTCTCAAATTTTCATTTACTTTGTCATCCATCCATCCCGCTCAGATTTTCATTCACTCTACCATCCATCCAGCTTCTCAGATTTCCACTTACTCATCCATCCTCTCAGATTTCCATTTACTATGCCATCCATCAATCCATTTTCATTAGATTTTCATTTATTTTGCCATCCTTTCACCCACCCATCCAGCTATCCTCTCAGATATCCACTTACTCTGCCATTCTTTCACCCACTCATCCACCCATCCTCTCAGATTCCAATGTACTCTTCTAACCTTTCACCCTTCGATCCATCCATCTATCCATCTATCCATCCATACTCTCCTATTTCTATTTACTCTGCTATCCTTTCACCCATCCATCCATTGTCTCATATTTCTTACTTTGCCGTACTTCCATCCATACTGAGTTTTCTATTCACTCTACCATCCTTTTACCCATCTATTCATCCATCCTCTTAGATTTCCATTTACTATGCCATCTTTTCACCCAACCACCCATCCAGCTTCTCAAATTCCCATTTACTCTGTCATCCATTCATTCATTCATGCCCATCAAGCCATCCTCTGAGTTTTCCATTCACTCTATTATATTTTCACCCACCCATCTATCCTCTTAGATTTCCATTTACTATGCCACCTTTTCACCCATCCATTCATCATTTGAGATTTCCATTCATTCTACCATCCTTTCGCCTACCCATCATCCTCTTAGATTTTCCTTTACTATGCCATCTTTTCACCCAACCACCCATCCGTCCATCCTCTCAAATTCCGATTTACTCTTTCATCCTTTCACCGATACCATCCATCCATCCTCTCAGATTTCCATTTACTTTGCCAATCATCCACCCATCCAGCAACCCACCCATCCTTTTAGATTTTCATTTACTCTGCCACATTCTCACTCAACCACCCATCCTTCCTCTCAATTTTCCATTTACTCTGGCATCCTTTCACCCATACCCATACATCCTCTCAGATTTCCATTCACTCTGCCATCCTTTCATCCCCCATTTATCCATTGTCTCACTGACTCACTCGTCCTTTCACCCACCCATCTTTTCACCCACTCATCCTCTCACCCACTCATCCTTTAACCAACCCATCCATCCTCTTACCCACCCATCCTTTCAACCACCCAACCATCCATCCTTTTACCCACCCATTCATTCTTCCACCCACTCATCCTTTAATTCAACCATCCATCCTTTCACCCCATCCTTTTTCCCACCCATTCTTTCACCCACTCATACTTTCAACCACTCATCCATTCATCCTTTCATTCCCCATCCTTTTGCCCACTCATCCATACTTTCACCCAATCATGAATTTACTCGATCATTCTTCTTCCCCATTTCTATAAGGCCATACTTCTTGTGTTAATTATGAGCTTTATCTACCAAATTGCAGATAAAAAGCCCCGTAAAACCCTGCACCCACTGTAGCTGCTAAAGCAGAGGGCGGGTTCACGACTCCCCTGAAGTCACATATACCTACATTGCAAACTTTCAACATAAAACCCACTCCCAACCACCATTCATACACATTCTTTACTCTCCTTGAAGTTTTATAAATGTCCCTGTATCTTGGTCACAAATAGAGGATATGGACAGGTTTCCCTTCATGCCATCTAAGGCCAAGGCATATGTCGACATAGAATCTCAGTGGCCTTCCCTGATCTTGCCATCTTTCCTCAGGACGTTCTTTTCTTTCAATCTCTTAATCTAGAACTTCTGTCCTTTAAAAACTTGGAGTTTCACTTGTCAGCCATTTTCAGATACAAGACCCGTTTATTTTTATTTGCAACGTCTTCTTCAAAAAATATCCCTGTCCCACTTGTCCATTTCTTATCTAGTTCTACATTTCACTGCACGCAAAAGTGCCTCCTATAAAAGTGTTAACCATAGCTCGTCTCACAAGCTATGTGAACTATTACGATGGTGCGGTCTGTAAAACTGAGGACAGGTGTTACTCTTATTGATTTCAAACAAGAGTGGTGTTTGCTTGTATCCCCTTCTGGCATCACTTCCGCAACCAGCTGACAGGTAGTGAAGCCAGATGCGATGCTGGAGAACAGTGTGCTCATTTGAAGACCATTATTGATTCGGGGAAGAAACCTGGCTTCTGATTCGTTAATAGGCTTGTTAGTCCCTCCTTATTACCGCCTTGTCTTCATTTGTAACCTTCCATGAGGACTGGCCTTTTTACTTCTGTTGTTACACGGTATGTCTTATTTAGTCTGTAAGCACTATTTTCTTTAATGCTTTTCTCCTACTGCAGGCACGACATGCTTTCCTGCAACATTCAGCTCGCCATTCGCATGCTTTCAGTTTCCAAGCAGCCCGGGACAATGGCGGCCACTTCTTTGAAATGAAATAGGTCTCGCATTTACAAGAGTTTAATTTATTGCCATTGTAAATGTATCAAAACAGATAAATAAAAGGCATTGTCATTTACAATGCCAGTAGCTTAAAAACTCTCGCAAATGCGAGACCTATTGCATTGCAAATGCTTGTTTACTGATGCATCAACTGAAACTTTTGTACTGCGGAGATGCTTTGTTTTTCTTGTAGCTGTAAATCTGGGGTGCAATGTGCTCAATGGTACAATTGAATATATCATGCATATTCCTTAAACCTGTGTACGTTTTGTCAAATCCGAATCGGCTTACCATGAAACCCTTCAAGGTTCTGTAGTGTGGGTCCAGCAGCAGGCCTGCTACGGAGCACACCTGCGCGGTTCTGTCCCAGCCGTCCGAGCAGTGCACCAGGACACTGGTCCCTTCCTCTGCCACTGCCTGAGGAACAAAGAGAACTCGTTATAAAGTAAAAATCACCGTCAGTAACAGGTGCGCGTTGCTCCTGGATTGACTTCTCCATCAGGGTGGGGTTGAAAAGTGAGAGACAACTCACAAGCTTGAACAAACGAGTTGATAACCTCAAAAACAAGAAACAATTTAACATGGTAAAACACATGGCGACTGATGTGCTAAAGTGGTCATAAGTGTTGCCCGTTCATAAAGTAGGCCTGTGTGTGGCTGTACTAAACTTCCCTTTCCAAGTGGGAGTCACTTGAGACTTAACTGACGAGTGGCAAAAGAAATATAAGAGGTCAGAATATACTAAAAAGAAGCACAGTTATGCCCGTTTCCTTAGCACTGGTTTTGCACGTAAATACGAGAACCAGATGGTGACATTTTTTAATCAGCAAAGTAGGACAACGAGATCTCTTGAAATATAACATGATGCCCTATTTTTTGTACAAATGCTTCTTATCTTCTCATCCTCCATCCATCCTGTAAAAAGTGGGTTAACTGGTCACAGTCTTCCAGTACCTTTCACTTGTAAAACAAGTGCAAAGAGAAGTGTGGTGAATGTACTTACACGTTTTTAAATTCCCTCAAAGTTTTGACTGAGTTGGAGTGGATCACATGTGCATAGGACTTGGGTGACCACTCTTACTTCTCCTTAATATGACCACAAATGATCACAAGAGAAAACATTTTGAGTGCACACATACAAGTTGCACGCTCTCATTTCATTTTTTATATACTTAGGGTGTTGAACCTCCTCACATATGGAGTAAATCATGCAGTCAAAAGTACCCCTTACTTAATGATGCAAGACCTGCTTACGTCTAAATCTACTTTGTAGATCATGCCAAAAAACCTGTTACACATACAACTAAAAGAACTGTGCTAAATAGAACGAATTCTATTTTACATTCACACTATGTATGCGACTCAAAATAGAACTGATGACATTTGCTTTGTACAAATAGCATCCTTAATGCTATTTTGTAACTAAACATGTATCATATCTGATGCATTCAAAGTGACAGCGGATTAATGTGAAGTTAGAACAATATGCAGAAACATACAAAGTATCTAGAGAGCTTTAAAAACCTTATTATAGTGGGGTCTTTGTGCGGGTGAGACTAGCTCATGATCCTAAACTGGTCTTCTCCATTTGTAAAAAATCCCATATCTTAGGTGTTAAAATATGTGTTTACTACATGTTGTATGCCCAGCATTATTAACACTATTCAGGCTCTCTAAACTACGGGCTATTAAATTAGTTGATGGTCAGTTTGACCAGGTTTCTTCCTTTCATACCTAGCCTTCTTTCGGACACATTCATTTACTAATTATTTAAAACCTTGCACCATATGCCACTTATTCCAGTGCTATCCTGTTGTTGCCACAGAGTCATGGCTGAGTAGCAGTTTAAGAAGGAACCCAATTTCAAATTAGAGAAGGTGGCCATCAAGGGGAAAAGGGTCCTGTAGATGACCAAAAACTCTAAGGTGAGATTTTGGATAACCGGCCATGCTAATTTGTCTCTCTCTGCTGAACATGGTCATTTTCCAGAAATGGAAATCACCCTCCATTCAAACCTAATTTTGCCCAACTTGAAGACTGAGCAGAATGATAAGCTATGCATAATCAAACACATTTATATCCACATCAGTTTTGCTACAAGTTTCTCAATAAATAGTTCACACTTGGCCAAACAGGTCTAGCTTTGGTCATTATTGGGACTTAAACCTTCTTCTGTTGGCCTGTGGGTGCAATCCAAAGTAGATTGTCCAAAAGGAAGTAATGTAGTCTTCTTATGGTATGTTTCTGACATCCATTACACACTAAATCTCCTCCTCTCACTGTGGAGTGCTGGGTGATCTTTAGTGCCACCAGCTGCCTCAATTACTGTGGAAGATTACATGCTAAGTACAAATCTTGACAACGCAACTGTGAACTTTCAATAACCAGGTCTAGGCTACATAGACTGCAGACAAGGAAAACTAGTGTTTCCCATAAAGGGATATCTGTACCACAGATATAGAAATTATGACTAGATCTATGCCTATACAGATACAAGTCCTATGTGCTAACAGACAATCATATGCAGTTACATCATATTCCACTCTATTTTCATACTCATCCTCAATGGAATCGTCCCAACTGCAGGAGACTAGTGGGTCCTTTTAGGCAAGGATATGTATGACTGTCTAGGGTTTTGTTGCACATAATGGCATTAGTGTGTACTAAAGAACCAAGGCTGGAAGGGAAAGCAAGGAAATGGCCTGTGCAAAACCTGCTAGGGCTGATCCACTGCTCATCCAGAAGATACGGTCATGCTGAGAGCCAAACTTTGACCACACGCAACTGCTCATTTATACACTGTTCCTAAATCTAGGGATACACCAGTAGGACACACCACCAGACTACATCATAGTTACACCAGGATGAAAGTGGTGGAGACAATGAGCCAAGGGGCAGGTAAACTCATCCGAGCAGGAGGGGAAATCAAGAACAGTGCCCATCAGGGAACAATGAAAAGGAGGAACCCATATCTAGTATAATTAACATTCTTTTGGACCTTGACATCTTAGGACTGAAGCTGTTGAACATGAAACATGCAACAGAAGATGGCAAAGTAGGTTGAATTTGCCCTATGTACCAACACCTTCTATCCCTTGTAACCACTGGCACCAAGCTCCCTCCCACAGAAGGCCTAGAGTCTACTTCATTTCCTGTGCCTTCCCACTATCAGTATACTCCCTCCCTGCATCCTCAAAAGGCTGCATCAGATTACACTGTGCTAAGCAGCAAGCTGTGATTGCTCCTATAGACAACATGACCAAGACCCCCGGTTACTTCAGGACCGAAGTTATAAAGAACATAGGTGATGCTAGAGAAGAAGTGACTAGACTACTGGTCAGCTGCAATCACAGCCTTATGACCAGTTCAGAGATGTGCAGAGATGTGACAAATGCCATGTTATTCTGGGCTGCAACATGATCCCAACATGAGCCCCACATCACTGGGCTCCTACCAACACCATAAGCTTTTAGTTTCACCCACAGATTGTGACTGAGCCATGGAGTGCAGATGGTATACAAGCCATCACTGGAAGAACTGGAAGTAGTGAAGATGGTGCTTTCTTTAGGTATTGGGTAGAAAGGAAGGAAGATGCGGTGGGAAGCAGCAGATCTTGAACTGTGAAAACACTTGGCTATCTAAAGTTATTGAAGAACACATTTGTCTTTTTACACATATTTTAAGAGATCTCCTTTCTTTTTCTTCTTATGCAGCTTTTATACTCCCTTTCATTGGTTAGGATCTTACCTTTCATTTAAAGTCACTCTTTCATTCCTATTCCATCACCATTGTGTTTCTTCTTACCTGTCTTTAATAAATCTCTACTCTTGCATGGTAGTGCCTTCTACATGCCTTTCTCCTTGCATTTGAGATGTATTTCACTCTTTTACATTTTCAATGCCTGTTTTATGGCATACTCTATATGTACCTTTGTGATATTGTGAATGTGCCTGTAGAGAGAGAAGCTAAGTAGGTCTCTGATCTCTATTTGTGGATTTGACACACAACGAGTAGGCATGTTTTTGCAAGTTTCAACATGTTAAAGTGCTTTTATTCCAATACTGTTTTGCAGGTGAAATTATGAATGGTGCAACAGTGTAGTATAAGAAGAATTGGAGTAGAGTAGGACATAAGTGTAATTTACATTGGGTGTTCAGAAGTGATAGTGTGCTAAGTTAATGAGTAGGTTTTTTTCTAAAAAATATGTTTTTATTTACAATCTTATAGTTGCATTACAAGGATAAGGAAAAACAGGTAATTAGGCCAAACATGATTTCGTACAGTATTAGTATATGCAAAGAGGGTGCAAACCAGTCCTTCAGTCTGTTATTTGGCTGGATCCGGTCGAGTCTGTCTCCGCGTCAATTTCCGAGATTATCTTCTTATGTAGTAAATCAAAAAGAAAGAAACATTTACTAAAGATAACTACCCCCAACCCGTTCCCCTAGAAACTCACCGCCACATGTGGATGTCTACCTATTTATGCTATATTAGGGGGATGTAGGTGCTTGTAGGGTGTTCATGGGACCATATAGCCAGGGAGCAAAGAGGTGAAGTAAAGGACTGTGATGTTGTATGCTTACGTGGATCATAGGAAATAGGCTATGACATGGAAGGGGAGCCATCTGAGGTGGCTCAGTGTCCTCGTCGGGGTAAGTAATAAAGTCAAGAAGGATCACATCAAAGTGTGAAGTTAAAGGGTATTTCTGGAGGCTAGGCCTCTCCTGCCTTCAAAGGGAGGTACTCTTCACATGCGCCCATTTGATTACCTCTGTTCGCCATGGTGATAGAGACGGGGGCAGTGGTGACTTCCACTTAATTGCCATGCCCGCTTTGCTAGCAGGAGGGTGAGGTCCATGAAGTGGGTTGCCGCTTTTTTATTTTTGGGGCGAGGAAACAGACGCAGAAGACATTGTTGGACTGTGTCCAGTCTGTCTCTCCCTGTTGCTCGAGCCATGTCCCACAGTACCATGTCCCATGAGTTCCCTAGCGCTTTGCACACCCAGAACATGCGAGTCATGTCTGCTGGACCTGTTTTACTGCAGGGGAATTCGTCCGGATCAGAGGGGTAGATCTGATGTAAATGCTGGGGTGTCAGGTAGGCCCTGTGTAGGACACAGAATTGGATATATCGAAAGCGGGAGTTGTGAGGTATTTTTACTGGGATATTCCAGGACTTTAAGCCATTCGGTGCCATGAAACGCTTGTCCCAGTGAGTCTTCCTAGATATTGCGCAGTTTGGGTAGTGTGGTCAATGGGTCCCTCACAAAGGCCCGGTACAACCACATCACCAGCCACCTGCTAGGTACTTCAGAGTGCAGGACGTGAAGCAGTGGGTCTTGAGTAGACTCAGATCCACGGGTCGCCCAGTGTCATTGTAGCATTGTCCTAAGCACCCCATAAGTTACGAAGGCTCTGCGGGGGGAGGGCGTAGAGATCGAAGAGATCCTGGAAGGACATCATCCCCCCGTTATTAAAGAGGTCGCCAAGAGTGTAAATGCTGTTTCTCCCAGCCCTCTAGGGCGTCGCCAGTGAGGACTCAGTCTCCCACTGAGAACCCTCTTAGCGGGATGAGTTGCGTCATATGGTCATAGCCCCATTCCTTCTCAGGTATATTTTTGTTGTCCGCAAGAGGAGTGACTCTAGGCCCCTCAGCCAATGACCAGGGATTAGTAAGGAATTAAGGTGGCCCAGGCGAAAATCAACTCGGGAAAGTGTTACCTTGTCTGTATAATGTCCAGCTAGCCAAAAGGCCACCCACTGAAGCTGGGCAGTGTTAGAAATGGGATTTCTGGTTGGCTAGGGCATGCGCCTAAGCCAGGCAGAAACCACCACTCTAGTCAGGGCAAGGGAGTTACACGCTGAAGATAACCTCTGCTCACCCCCTTGGTAGCTTGGCAGAGAAGTCAGGCTTATCCCAGAGGCAATGTGTAAAGCGTTTGCGCAACACACTCACACAGCAGCGACACTAGGCACACCACAAAAGAAACTCCACACAAGGTTATATCAAAAATAGCCTCTGTATTACTCATAAAACACATTAGAACTGATCACATATATACACGGTGCCACCAGGCACTTTCATGTATTCACAGGGATCACATAAGTCACCAGGCCAATCGGGCCACTGTTATTGCCATCAGAACTCACAATTAGAGGAAACAACCAGTAACTACTGGTCAGGGTATACTTAGCATATACACTTTAGGTATGAACATCCCGGCATTACCTAGTATAGCATATTATGCAGAACATAATCATCAGTAGTGCAGTGCATCAGACCCATAACCCATCATGCCCCTTGTTAGAAATGGGGGTCTCTAGTTGGCACTGGCTGGCGCCAATGTCCAAATAGGGACCCTTCTTCCTAAGTAAGGGCAAGTGGGCTACCCCCTTTGATAACCCCTGCTCAACCCAGTGGTAACGTAGCACAAGCAGTTAGGCCTATCTCAGAGGCAGTGTGTGAAGCATTTATGACCATGCACAATAAGGCAGTAACGACACCACAAAAGGACACAACTCAAGTAGGTATAGAAAAATAGTATCTTTATCTAAGGTTTAACACAAGACTGTGTTAAACCAGCCACAATGCACGTAAATCAGTAGGGACTTAAAAAGGCAATAACCTATTCACCAGAACGTGGCACTGACTGAGTTCAAGGCCTGGGTCTACGCGACCCGTTGCGCACCAGATACCTGCTGTTGGACAGGGACACAGCACGCAGCTTCTCGAAGAAGTGGAGACTGTGACAGGCGGACTCCCAGCGACCACAACTCTTGACTGCAGTGGTCCACAACGTGCACTCACAATGATTCGGGCACTCTGGGATAGGCGGGCTCTCAGCGGCAGCAGCACGTGGCTGCGGCGGCCCGGGCTGGTGGTGGCGATGACTCTCGTCGTGCAGCTCCGTGGTGGGCTCACAGCGGCAGCAGCTCTCTCTTAGCCGCGGCGGCCCACAGGACGACTCACGATGATGCAAAGTTGGCAAAGGTGCGGGCACTCAGCGGCAGCAGCTCTCTCTAGCTGCGGCGGCCCACAGGACAAATCACGATGATGCAAAGTTGGCAAAGGTGCGGGCACTCAGCGGCAGCAGCTCTCTTAGCTGCGGCGGCCCACAGGACAAATCACGATGATGCAAAGGGGCAAAGGTGCGGGCACTCAGCGGCAGCAGCTCTCTTAGCTGCGGCGGCCCACAGGACAAATCACGATGATGCAAAGTTGGCAAAGGTGCGGGCACTCAGCGGCAGCAGCTCTTTCTTAGCTGCGGCGGCCCACAGGACAAATCACGATGATGCAAAGTTGGCCAAGGTGCGGGCACTCAGCGGCAGCAGCTCTCTCTTAGCTGCGGCGGCCCACAGGACGAATCACAATGAGGCAAAGTTGGCCAAGATGCGGGCACTCAGCGGCAGCAGCTCTCTTAGCTGCGGCGGCCCACAGGATGAATCACGATGCTGCAAAGTTGGCCAAGTTGCGGGCACTCAGCGGCAGCAGCTCTCTCTTAGCTGCGGCGGCCCACAGGACAAATCACGATGAGGCAAAGTTGGCCAAGGTGCGGACACTCAGCGGCAGCAGCTCTCTTAGCTGCGGCGGCCCACAGGACAAATCACGATGAGGCAAAGTTGGCCAAGGTGCGGGCACTCAGCGGCAGCAGCTCTCTCTTAGCTGCGGCAGCCCACAGGACAAATCACGATGATGCACAGCTGACACCAGTCCGGGCACTCAGCGGCAGCAGCTCTCTCTTAGCTGCGGCAGCCCACAGGACAAAGGATGATCTCGACCAGGCTGGCACAACGGCGGGCACTCAGCGGCTACAGCTCTCTCAACTGCGGCGGCCCACACAGATTCAGCGAAGGTTCCGAAGGTTCAAATTAAGGCGGGCTCTCAGCGGCGTCAGTTCTCTCTTAGCTGCGGCGGCCCACACAGAGTTAACAAGGGTTACCAGTCCGCGTTCCTCACAGTAGAACTAGAGGCTCCGGATTACTCGACGGAGGCCTCACCTGCAAGTAGAATCCCTCGCACAGGAATTCAGACGGCTGACGGGGTGAAGTCTAATGTCCCTGAGACTTCAGCAGGAGGCGCTCTCAATTCAGGCCCTCGGGTAGTTTCTTCAGCAAGCTTGGTGAAAGTTTCAAAGTCCTTTCCTCTGTTCACTCGGACAGAGTTTCGTCTTGACATCCAGAAGGAACACACCTGAAAAAGGTTTCAGCGCAGCGTTTTATACCTAAAAAGTCTTTGTTCTCTAAAGTCACAAATCACTGAATCCAGCCAGAACCAGTTCGGTGGGGTCGGGGAGCACTTGGTTTACGAGGAGACATCCTGCCCTTTGAGAATCAGGGGGTCTGCTATCAGATGCCCAGTGGGAGGTGGAGCCATCATTCACCTTGCCAGGCATGGCCCTGCTCAGATCAAAGAGTCACCCCTCCCCAAACTCTAAATAACGATCTCTCTCTCCAGCCAGGTCTGACCCAGCTGGCCCTGCTGCTCCAAAACCAGACGGCCAATACACACACTAGCAAAGCCTACGGGAAAGCTTAGGCAAGAAAATACCTTGTTTCTAGAAGAGGCATTTTCGAACACGGGCTATGCAAATGATCCTTACTAAAAGATGTATCTCAATTTGATAAACATATCAAATTCGAATTTCCTATCAGGTTCCTGGGGGCAGGTAGGATTATGGAATGTAATACTCAGCCTGCCCATTCTGGCCTATGAGAACGGATAGCCTCACAATAGTAAACGGTGAAATGGAGGGTAACTCGCTATTAGAACATGCTACACAGACATACTTTAAAAGCTGCTTCGGTGGGTAGCGCAAATCAGCGATGCAGGCCCACCAGCAGTATTTGGTCTACCAGCCCTGGGCACACACAGTGCACTTATACTAGGGACTGACAGGTAAACCAAACGAGCCAATTATGGTTATCCCAATTCATACAGTCATCTTTACACAAGGAGCATTCGCGCTGTGGCACTGATTGGCAGTGGCACAGCGCCCAGAGCATCTAAATCCAGCCAACATAAAAGATAGGAAGCGAAAAGAGGAAGGGAGACCCGCGCCAATGATGCCAGGTCTAACACCCCTCTTAGGTATAAACCTAACTGCACCTTATGCCACACATTATAACCACATCAGCGGGACAATAGCCCTGTACAGTATGGCATAAGCACAATCAGCAGCAGTGCACATTATAGCATTATTAGCATGCACATAGCCTCAGCACATCAGGCCCATAACTGCGGGGAGCCCTGATTCACCTAGAGGGCATATCCACTGTCCTGGCCTCCTCATCGCAATTAGGGCACCTCACAGGCCACGTGCCCTTACATACGGATACAACATATGCTCATTCCTAAGCGGGAGCCCAGTCCTGGGCTCGCCCCGCAATACTTCCCCAAAAGGGCAGCGCGATGCCCCTTAGAGCGGGAAGACCTCACCTGGTCCCCCCTGTGAGAAAAAAAAGATGGCCAAAAAGCGGCCGCCCACTTCTCCGCGGTGCGGCTGCCTCCGTGTAGACAAGGGAAGGTGTTGATTCCCCCTCCTGTCAGCCCCTCCGGACTCACCCTCACTCCGGGAGCCTGGAAAGCTTCTCCCCGCTGTGTCTGTCAGCCTATCCTGAGGTCCTGCAATCTCCGTGTCCTCGGGTGGAGCCCTCATGCTCCAGCAACACACGGGCTCTCCGCTTCCTGGATTAGAGCCCTGCCCACAATCAGGCAGCTGCCGCCTGACTGGCGTCCGGTTTCCAGCTTCGATCGGTTGCTGGCCAACGCTTGCAGCTCCGGCGGCACTCTTTGGGGGTTAGGGAGGGGGGGGAGCACTTCTCGGTCACAGCTCCTCCCTCCGGTAGCAACTTTCTGCACTTGACTGGCACATACAGGGCACGAGCAGCGCTGCGTGCGCTAGCTCCAAGACTTCCTCTTTCTCCTTGGAGCTCCGCCCACAACCAGGCAACAGCCGCCTGGCTTCCTGTTCTGTGGCTTCTCTGCCACGGTGCGACAGCGCCCACTGTATTCAAGGTCAGAGCCCCCCTCCTCAGGCTCAGGCAATGAAATACAAAGCACTCACGGGGCGCTGGAAAGCAGGAGCCCCCTTCTAGGGCCCAAAGGGCAGTGAAGATGAAGCGCTCACGAGGCGCTTAATTGCAAAGTCTCATAGGGCACGTAGGGACTCCCAGGAGTTGGATCCCACGGAGGTTCCTTCTGGCCGTCCAGCAGTCCTTTCTGCGAGTAAGCACAAAGTTCCACCTTTACATGGGGTCACAGCCCCAATAGTTATACCACTGCTAGTCTTTGTTCTGCCCTGGCACAGGGCCTTGGACCTAGTCCAAACCAGTTCTGGGGGGCACAAGTGCACAACAGTCCCCATTGTTAGTGTAGGCTCTGGGCCCAGACACACCACAGGGGGGCAGAGCCAGCATTGTGGAAGGCAGGCACAGTCCTATTCAGGGTCAGGTGCTACTCCTCCCACTACTCCAAATGCAGTTCGGCCTATTCAGCCTAGCGCTGACTCACCCAGCCCCTCTGGAGCCACTGCACCTCCCCAGCCCCTGCCATCCAGAGCCAGACATGCAATACACAACAGGCAGGCACAAAGACACATAGCACACAGAAATGCCCACTTCTAAAAGTGGCATTTCTAAAATAGTGATAATAAATCTGCGAACACCATTATGCAGCATTTATTACCACTATTCCAAACATACCAAACTTGATCACGCTACTCCTCTCATATCAGGATTTACCACTGAAACACATATCGGGGAATCCCCAATGCATTCCTATGAGAGGGCAGCCTCACAGTAGTGAGAAACCAAAATGGCTTGTCACTACCAGGACATGCCACACAGTTAAGGCACATGTCCTACCTTTTACCTACAACGCACCCGGCCCATAGGGCTAGCTGGGGCCTACCTTAGGGGTGACTGATATGTAGTAAAAGGGGAGTCACAGACGTGGCAACCACTGTTATGTCCCGTATAGAGGCCCTAATGTAGATCCGTCATACATGCCCTAAAATGGACGTATTTGTATTTGCCCTAATACGGTCATATTCGTACTTGCCCTATTATGGTCAAAGCCGCATATGCCCTATTACGGTCATAACTGTACATGTCCTATTATAGTCATGATTCCTTATATAGGAATGATCTTTCACCTACATTGGTCCTCGCTAGTACACAACGAGCTCTGAGGGCTGAACGTTATCTAGTCTGTGGTTTTGAATACAGCAGGGTTTTTCCCAAACACAGGCCCACACTGTACTCATCAATTATGCATGGCTCTCTAGGAATACACCACCTGCATAATATGCATGTACAAAGTTCACCCCTGACGTCTTCCTCAAGTCTAACAAGGGCCAATACAAACCATACAAAGCAACTAGAGTCTTCAGGGTATAAATACACCACATCTTACCCCGGTAAGACAGAGGGAACCGAGACTTCCATGCTGACACACTGACCAGAGACGCTGAGGCTCCTGCATACAGTCGCTCCAGCTGACAGCGGTCTAACACAGCCCTTGCGGGGTGTCCAACTCGAGACCAGGACGGGGTCCCACACTCTCTCTATTCAGGTATGGGGGTTCGACTAAATCCTAGAAGGATTCTTGGCTCTTAGGCTTTTAGACCTACACATATACTAGGTACACTCAGGTACATCTAGTTAGGCATCGTAGGAGTACGCGCACTTTCATAATGCTTTTTATACTCATGTATGTATTCATGATTATTGCAATATGGTAGAACTGTTCTATCCCTTTGCTTTTATCGTACTGCTGATAATATATCTCTGCTATTGTCTGCTGGTTACTGCAGCACATATATTTTACACTAGAATAACAACTGTTCAATAAATACTTATTGAAACACCCCGACTGTTTATTCTGTGTAACTCTGAGACAAACCGAATAAGTAAGCACGAGTGACTGAGCGAAAGGTAGTACATGGTTTCCACGATTCTGAGGAATTTGGGTTGTCATGATCTAAGGTTGCCAGAAACTAATCTCTCCCCGATAAGAGGAGATTCTAGTGGCACTGTGAGCTAGCTAATGCAAATCAGGCTAACATATGCGATGGGGGTGCACAGAGTCAGTCTAACACCAAGCCCACGGTTTAGGTTATCCAAACGCGCAGGTCCTGCATGGGTACTATAGGAAGTACACAACATGGCGCCCAATGTTGGTTGGGTACTTATTTAACAGTAGAATCTGAGTAGTTCAGTCGTGCTATTCTCAGAGAACCTACTCCCAAAACCCCAGAGACGTCTGGAGTGGATGGGCACAAAATCCGCCACAGCTGAGTAGTACGAGAATACGATTTATTGGCAGTTGGTTAATCAAGCTTGAAGGACATTTAGTTCCTAAAAATTGTGCATAACACCTTATCTTAGTTCCTCTTGGAATACTTCTTCTTCTAAACATGTCTGACAACGAGGTAAGGACAGACAGAGTTGAACTGAATTTTTCAGAAGAAGAAGATCCTGAAAATGCAATACAGACTGCACCAAAATTCAGAAGGACAGTCACCCTAAGACTATTAGAAAATGGTTTACAAGCAGGGGGTGGCATGGTAGTTTACGTGATTGAGGCACACAAATCAAACAAAACAGAGGTATTCTATTCATGGGTTACATTCCCAGCAGCAAATGCCATAACAAAGACATTTCACTACTATTTAAAGGAGATGCACCACATGAATATGCCCCGTTTGAGGACATAGAGATTCCATTCACTTACCAGGAACATTATTACTGGTTTAATGGCGCCCTACCCCATGTACGAGGAAGAGTAAGATTAGGCCCGCTCGGAGGAGACGTGGCCACATGGCCAATACTAGTGGCTTACACACCGCATCCTGACATTGGAACAATGCCACAGCCAGAATTACTCGTACAACACAGATTTAATTAAAATCTACAGAAACCTGACAATTCGTCATGAGGACTTTAACAATCCAACCTGCACCAGGTGCAGCAAATAGTACTCCAGCTCAGGGTACAGGAAATAAAGCTACTCCTCAAACATTACACGCGGTAATGGGCAAAATGCCCGCAAAACGCGAACAAATACCATTCTGGATAGCTCAGAAAATAACTCGGCTTGAGGCAGTATTCCCGAATACTACCACCAATGAAAAACACAGAATACTAACAATCTGATTGCCCTTGGGGATCACACCACAAGTAGAGGACTGCACCTCTTGGGGTTCAGTCTTTGCTGTCATATATACCAGAACACATGGTATCCCGTCATTAGCAATAGTACCTGACGTATTGAGACAGATACAAAATGAGTACGGAGCAGAGCCTGCCCTTAACTTAGGGATGAAGTTACTAAATACCTTTGACCAGGTATCAGCCATAATACTAGCTAACATTAAGGGGGAAGCAGCTTCAGTGGCGATCTGCCAACGCCTAAGGGAGTTCGGTCCAATAGATCAACAACACGAACTACCCAAAATAATTGAAACTGCATATGCAGAACTAGGCAGAGACAGTCTAGGTGGGAAAGCATTAAAACCACAACTGGTGGGCAGTCCTGAAAAGGACACTACAAAGCAGACACCTACTTCTTCTAAAAAGAAGTGGGAAAATAAAAAACAACAAAAGTCTAAAGACAGCAGATCTGAATCCAGAGGTAGGTCTCCTCAACAGGAGCCCTCTGAAAGGAGGTATAACCTCAGGAATAGGGATAATATTAAAAAACCTGACGGGTAACAGGATACTGATACACGTTTCTCTCGTTCCTTCCAGGGTTCATCAAAAAAGTCAGAGAGGGAAGGACGGTCAGAGGAGCGTACAAAGTCCAGAGACATGCAACGCACTGCGGACTATGCACCTTAAAAAGAAGATAAACAAAAACAGAAACCTCAGTTCAAAAAGAAGAAGGTAGCAGGTCTCAAGATCAGACATGCCCAGAATTCTGAGGACACATCTTCTGAACGGGGAATGGGCTCTGATGATGCTATACAGCGCGGCAGAAGTAACGATAGCTCGCCAGGACCTGAAGGAATTTCTGGTGACAGCGGAGTTGAGTGAGTATATCACGGTGGAAACACCTGATACTCGGGTAAGTGTCCCACATAAGTTACATGAGATAACACTCCGGATGGAGGGGGACAAAGCCAGAAAAATTAAAGGTCTCTTTTGGAAAAATCTGTCATCTGGTTATGACATTATATTAGCAGAACAAGACTGGCCGCCAGCATTCGTCATGGAGTGCCCTAGGGGAGAAACGATCGTTTTTCCAGCCTTTTCTGACCTCGTTCCCATACATTTAAAACATGCATATGCGCAGGAGTGGGCGGTTGCCCTAGCTCCAGCATTGTACAAAAATCATGTTGGTTGGGATGAGGATTCAACCCACCACGTGATCCCGTTAAAAGTTTCCCCAAATGCTCAAAGGCAATACCCTATAAAGCAGGAAGCTAAAAAACAAGTCAGGGAGATCCTAGATCAACTTGAATACCAGGGGGTGATAGAAAATTGCACTTCACCTATGAACAATCATTTGTTTCCCGTAATGAAACCCGACAACACATCGTTTAGTTTTGGATTACAGACATTTAAACGCCTGCACAAAGACATTTGCAGTTCAAAATGCACACAGTGCCGCATTAATGAATAACATTGTGCGCAAAAAATACAAAACACTTGATATCTCAAATGAATTTTTCTGCCAAAATATAGCGCCTGAAAGCCGGTATCTGACCGCATTCAGTGCGTTAGGGTCCCAGCGACAATTTTGTCGACTAGCCCAAGGGTATAAAAATAGCCCCGGGGTATTTTCAGCAAGAGTAACAGAGTTACTCCAAAATTTGGATGAAGAAGCATTGTCCTATGTGGATGATATTTATCTGACGGACGATGACTTACCGAGGCACTTGACCAGGGTGAGCACCATTATTATGGGATTCGCCTCTGAGGGCTATAAATTTAATTTCAAAAAATCAAAAGTTGCCCACCTCAGTGTCCTATTTTTAGGGTATGAGCTGTCACGTGAAGGAAAAAGCCTAGCAGCTAACTTTTTAGAAAAGTGTGTGCTGCTCCAACCTCCAAAATCATTGAAGAATTTACAATCAATTCTGGGATTCCTAAATTTTGGTGGAACATACATTTTTGGATTATGCAGAAAGAGTAAAACCTTTCTACGACTTAATAAAACCTGATTTTTCAATCAGACAATGGACACAGGAACATACAAATATCCTGCGTTCCCTACAGGAAGACATGATAGCTTCTAAATATTTACAGACACGCGTAAACGTACGCAACTTAGTGATCCGAGTAATAGCGGGTCAATGCGGGTACACTTATTTGACTTTCAATGAAGGAGAAACAGTACCAATCACATATAAATCACATCTGTACACAAACGCAGAGATGCGTTTCACTTAAACAGAAAAAATCCTGACAGCAGTGCAGACCGCTGTAGCAAGAGAAAGAGCTCTGGCTAAGGGTAAACGCATAATTGTCGTGACCCCAGTACCAGCTTTAGAAGCTGTTACAAAAGCTAGCATTCCAAATGCGAAAGCCTTACATCCCAGATGGATACAATGGGCTAATTCTCTTACTGCAACGGATGTTGAATACAGATTTGATCAAAGTTTAAAAACACAAGCATTCCTGCAATACGAACAAGAATATCCTCTTCCAAATGAGATTTTGCCTCTAGATCAGTATGAATACATTATTTACACTGACGGATCTGCTGAACCAGCCATAGGGAGTAAGCAAGCTTACAGCGCAGCGTGTGCGATAGTTAAAGGTCGCATGCATGATGGAAAGTTCCATCCGAGTTGCACTAAAATGCAATCTCTAGGAGACTGCACGGCTCAGTTGGCAGAGTTAAAAGCACTGATACTGGCACTTATAAATACGGAACACGAATTCCCACACTAATTGTGTGTGATTCCTTTTACTGTGTACAGTCGTACAATGAATATTTACATAATTGGGAACAAAATGGGTTCAAAGATGCAAAAGGTGGCACAATTAAGTTTAAAATGCTATGGGAACAGGTAGTGGAGTTGAGAAACGAACTACCAAGGGCTCATGTGATGCACACACTGAGTCATCAGCGTGATGGCGTTCACGTTGAAGGGAATTCATTGGCTGATGAAGCCGCAAAGGGGGATGTACGCACAGCCGCCGTAGCTGCAGTTACTCGTTCAAAGACGAGAGTAGACGGCGAGATTATGGTAGCTGTCAATGCTTCACGCAAAGGCAGCACAGCAGTACCAAAGAAATTTCCACTCAAGTACTCCTACAAGTTAGCTGCACAAAACATTCCATATGCTCAGATTCCTGGAGTGGGGGATAGAGTAATACCAAATATGGATCGTAGGAAAGGCTTAATTCTAGCAGCACACGAGGGTTTGGGTTCTGCGCATACAGGCGTTACAGCGACTATTTCTTTATTGAAACAACGCTACTGGTGGCCAGGGTTAACAAAGCAGACTAAAGACTATGTCTTGAAATGCGACATCTGCCAGCAGATGAAAGGTTCCACCGTAACACGCCCAGCGCAGACACTATTACTGAAATCAGACAAACCTCTCGCATGTGTGTATTTGGACCACTGCGGACCCCTACAATCTGAGGGGTCCAAGAAATATATCATGGTTGCAGTGGATTCCTGTTCTAGATTCCTATGGGTTTGGCCTCAGCGCTGTGCTGACGCTCGAACTGTTATAAAAGATTTGCGAGTCTTTATCGGCACATACGCAGTTGGCACGTTACATTCTACCCGTGGCACGGCGTTTAGCTCTCGGGCTTACAAAGAGGCCATGGAAGGAATGGGCGTAGCATTGCAGTACTCCTCTCCGTATCATCCTGAGGGAAATTCGGTTGTGGAGAGGAAAAACCGTAACTTAAAGCAATCTTTAACAGCTAGGGTATTAGGCAAGGGCGGTAGATGGGTCGATCACTTATATGGGGTACAACGAGCGATTAACAATCAGCCAAGAAGCTCTCTAGGGGGTGTCACTCCTTACGAGATCCTATTTGGGACAAGAATGTGGGTACCTGATCTTGATTGTGAAGGCACAGTGGCGGATGAAAACCATTTGATATCCATGATCGTTTGGCTGTTTTACAGGATCTAAATGAATCCAGAACACAACAAAGTAACGTGCTCCAGAAACAGACCGCCACTGAGGAAGTCAAGGCAGTAACGGCAAGACCTGTCTGGATCCCAAAAGTCAGGGATCTGGCCAGAGAAAAGATTGCAGACAAGAAAGAATTTGGGCCATCCTACAGAAAGCCTGTACCGGTCCTAGCAATCCAAGGCACAAGAACTGTACTTCTGCCGCCTCTTGCCAGGAAAAAGGAGAAAAGATTTGTCTCAATCGACTTAATCAAACCACACTATGTGGCCGATTCTAAACAGTAGGCCACGTGGACTCCACAGTAGCAGACGCCCTCCTCTCGCTACAATTCAAGAAGTCCAAACAGAAAGACTCATCACGTTTGAAGAGTCACCTGTACGGAATGAAGGACTAAGCAACAATGCTATGGAACTCGTTCCACTTCAACAAGAAATTCATCTTCAAAATGAAAATCAACTTAACAACCAAGTTGCAATCAGACAGACTACAGACATCTACGTCAACATGCCTCGTCAAGAGCAAAATCCGATTTCAACAAATCGCGATGCAATTCCAACAATTGATCGAACTGCTTCTAGCTATTTCATGAACTTTGATACGTTTTCACTGGATCCAAGCAAGCCGGAAACGACGCCAGCCAAAAAAAAAATCACACAAACAGAAACTCACTGACTTTTTGAACTTTTTTAGAAAGACTTACCTGGTGTCACCTTGGATTGAACAATGGTACATCACTGGGATTTTATTTTATCTTTTCTGGCTAGGTTTAATAATAACTTTTAGTATGCTTATTAATGGACGATACCTCCACCAGAGCTCTACAGCCCAAAGAGTCAATTTGATTTTAAAACCACACCAGTCTTCACATCGTGAACCAAGAGACTTGTCTTCAGTGAAGATCACAGCAGTTCCTATACCGGACGGTATAGTATGGGACAAGATTGATTATGATATATTGGGTCCGACTGAACTTTTAAAGCTTAGACATGTATTTAAAATTTCTTTAAGTGATATCATTACCTCCAGTACATTTTCTGATGATTGGGACACTGAAACTGTAAACAATTTAATGTCTGATCTAGAAAAAACTGCAGCATTTCCGAACAATGAAATGTTAGAAGGTACTTTAGACTATGATACATTGTAATGTTACCAACATTATGGTCATCATTTCTTGCACAAATCTATAACACCTAGAAATGTATTTGAATACCACCAGTGGGAACACTGCCCAACTCCTCCAAAAGGTAGTTCACAAACCTTTGCACAGAAATTCACATACTTTTCAGGGTTCAACACATCTGACCCAAAGTCATTTTATTACAAAGTAGCAACAACATCAGCACAGAAAATTATGTTGACTAACAGCAAACAGATTTACTCTGCTTCCTTTATGGCCCAGTTGTCTACACAGGGTTTCGACCTATGGAAGGACACTATAGATTCAAAATCAATCTGGGGTTCTAGGGACTGGCAAGTCCAGGGAACAGAAGCGCTTTTTAGAGCATGCCTCATTCCACAGCAGATAATATTTCTAAATGACACTGTGCAACAGACATCCTGTCTTGGACTAGCCAAGAACAAGGAAATGAATACACCGGGGTTTCCAGCACCATAACAGATGGGTGGGGGGCAGAATTCAACTACACAAGGGGTAGGATTAGAGGACATTCTCCAGTACAACAGATCAGATCCTGATTGGACGAAATGGCTGATTTGGCCCATTGACACAAACACCTGTCAACAGAGATTTATGAATACAACCGAAGGGTTTAGTATCCGTAGGCCAGATACACTCTATGTACAGAGACAACACCCAGGGGTAGTGACATCCTATAGTGTTGGGAAGTTGTGCCTTGATTGGCTAGAGACCTCAACACTCACAGAAGTGAAACATCACTTGACCTTACTCACACCTGATGTAGACCTTAAGGATTTTTTACTAGGCCCAAGGAAAACACATCAGAAACGTTTCATATATGCCGGCATTTATGCCTACTATAATGAAAACTGGAAAATATCCCAACAAGAGGCCGCAGAAAGAATACGGAAAATAGACCGTATTAACCTAGAGAAGGCATTAGCTGTAGTGGATAATGGGTTAACAACTTTGACCTCCAGGATTTACTCCTTAGGCAACATTGTGTCTTCGGCAATCGACATATTAGAACAAGATCTGGCCTTGTTACAACACGGGCAATCTCAGCTACGTTCTATTATGATGCTAAGCTGGGCGCTACAATCTTTGCGTGCAGGCTATGTGCCCTGGCGTTTTATAAACACCACGTCTCTGTTCTCAGAATACAATCTAACTGATAGACAGAAATGGCACAAAGGGGAGCCAAATATACAATGCTGCGTATTGAGAAACTGGAATGGTTATCGTTTACTGTAGCCGAATTACCATCAACTGAATGGCTAATTCATGGCCAAATCACTCTGCCGGTCACTACGTTTCAGTTTCACTATTGCCTTGAGCAAAGGCAGGCAGGCACATATGAAAAAATGGGTAATGGATACATTAAGGAAACTTGGGAGTTACCATATAGATATCGATGCCGGAATGGGGATCGAGAAGTATTTCTGAGTGGTACAAACTGCAAGAACGCTTTAAGCGGTTCTCTCATGTGTCAGGATATTTCACTACACGGAGCCTGTAGCGGTTCAGTAGCAAACCTATCGTGTCACATGACAGGGACCCCAGTGGCCATGATCACACCGGTTTTTCAGCTGCTCTCGAATGGGAGTTACTTGATGCTAAATGATCAAGGTTGCTGTGGGATGCTTCCGGGCGTCGCCTATCTGGTCACTGTTAACTCCAGGGTTACTTGCTGTATGCAAGTATTGTTTCCACCACTGAACACAGTCAGGAAGGCGCCGCTATGGCCTTCACTGAACGTTTCTTTCATACAATTTGATACTCTGAGCAGACTGCAAGCCATGCTTTTACAGCAAACCGTGCCCTT
Organism: Calotriton arnoldi; assembly: GCA_963921515.1. Taxonomy (NCBI): domain Eukaryota; kingdom Metazoa; phylum Chordata; class Amphibia; order Caudata; family Salamandridae; genus Calotriton; species Calotriton arnoldi. The sequence goes on along the minus strand of CAWUFW010013829.1, from coordinate 275,914 downwards.
AACTTCCGCTCGAGAAACCTTTGAACTTCAAGTTGCAAGGACCTCGACTGAGATACAGGTGCTTATACGTACAAACTGCCCCTTTCATTTCGTAGAAATGGTGGGACGTATCTTCAATATGTCTGATACGAGCGGTATTATACACCTATTTAAGACCATATTGTCAGGACTGTTAAGCACCTTTCAGACAGTCCTCGGAGTAATCCCAAATTTTATACACTCCGTATTGGGAAGCATATTTGGAGGATTCCCGCTTATCCTATTGCTGGTTGCAGGGGTACTATTCATAATACTACTGCTATGCAATGGACGGCCCAATTCCCGAGGGAATGGCGAAGATGCTCCTGGAGCGGAAATACCGTGAACGCATGGTACAACTTCTGGGCATTTCTTGCCTGCGAGAACTCAATGCCTCCTGGTTTCTATCCTTTCGACCAGTCTGGGTAGACTGCATCTTACCTGTTCTTCGATGCCTGTTTTGCGGAGAAGAATGCACGTTGGATCTTTGTCTTACGTTTCCATCAGATGCGCCTCCGGACACGGGTGCAATGCTGGACCCCATAAAGGCCCACGCTCTGCATTGTCCCCAGCGGCTTCCAATTCGGATGAATGCATTCTTGGAGAATCCACAGGTGCCGTTTGCTCCTGCTGGGTTAGGTGACTCCTCCACAGGCACCCAGGTAACAACTGCCGCACAAGCTGCCGCAGCATCGACTGTTGTCAGTGCTACATTCCATCTATGTGCGATTGACTCCCTCTGTGAGGTGTTGGATTTGTCCTCTGCAGTAGCTCACACAGATAATGTTGTGCTTCCCAGCCAGGACACTTAATCTCGAATTGGCTCATCGCGTCCTGGGAAAGAATTCGGCTTCTCCACTCGTTTTCATAATAAATTAGCAAATTTGGAACATTTCCTAAATTGACACTTTCGCTTGAGAAAAGCATGGCCTTCTTCCGCTTTGAGTGAAGCAACTTATATAAAGAAACAAAATAGACATTTTTTTTTTAGTGGCAATTGGAAATAGCTGAATTGTAACATTTTTGAAATTTTTTTTTTAACAATTTTAAAACCATGTTTTTACTTGCTTTTAAAATGTTTTTAAACTGTCCAGATGTTAAGTATGGTCATTGTCATCCTATTCGGAAGAGGAGTGGGTGTTATGTCCCGTACAGAGGCCTTAATGTAGACCCGTTCATACATGCCCTAAAATGGACATATTCGTATTTGCCCTAATACGGTCATATTCGTACTTGCCCTATTATGGTCAAAGCCGCATATGCCCTATTACGGTCATAACTGTACATGTCCTATTATAGTCATGATTTCTTATATATGCATGATCTTTCACCTACATTGGTCCTCGCTAGTACACAACGAGCTCTGAGGGCTGAACGTTATCTAGTCTGTGGTTTTAAATACAGCAGGGTTTTTCCCAAACACAGGCCCACACTGTACTCATCAATTATGCATGGCTCTCTAGGAATACACCACCTGCATAATATGTATGTACCAAGTTCACCCCTGACGTCTTCCTCAAGTCTAACAAGGGCCAATACAAACCATACGAAGCAACTAGAGTCTTCAGGGTATAAATACACCACATCTTACCCCGGTAAGACAGAGGGAACCGAGACTTCCATGCTGACACACTGACCAGAGACGCTGAGGCTCCTGCATGCAGTCGCTCCAGCTGACAGCGGTCTAACACAGCCCTTGCGGGGTGTCCAACTCGAGACCAGGACGGGGTCCGACACTCTCTCTATTCAGGTATGGGGGTTCGACTAAATCCTAGAAGGATTCTTGGCTCTTAGGCTTTTAGACCTACACATATGCTAGGTACACTCAGGTACATCTAGTTAGGCATTGTAGGAGTATGTGCACTTTCATAATGCTTTTTATACTCATGTATGTATTCATGATTATTGCAATATGGTAGAACTGTTCTATCCCTTTGCTTTTATCGTACTGCTGATGATATATCTCTGCTATTGTCTGCTGGTTACTGCAGCACATATATTTTACACTAGAATAACAACTGTTCTATAAATACTTATTGAAACACCCCGACTGTTTATTCTGTGTAACTCTCTGAGACAAACCGAATAAGTAAGCACGAGTGACTGAGCAAAAGGTAGTACATTGTTTCCACGATTCTGAGGAATTTGGGTTGTCATGATCTAAGGTTGCCAGAAACTAATCTCTCCCCGATAAGAGGAGATTCTAGTGGCACTGTGAGCTAGCTAATGCAAATCAGGCTAACATATGCGGTGGGGGTGCACAGAGTCAGTCTAACACCAAGCCCACGGTTTATGGTATCCAAACGCGCAGGTCCTGCATGGGTACTATAGGAACTACATGACACCACTTTAAGTGCCACGTCACAGCAGCAGTAAACTGCGCGCGCAGGCCCTGCAATGGCAGAGGCCTGAGACAGGTCTGAAAGGCTACTTTGGTGGGTGGCGCAAGCAGCGCTGCAAGCCCACCTGTAGAATTTAATTTACTGGCCCTGGGTATATGAGATACCACTTTACAAGGGACTGATAGGTAAATGAAATACGCCAAACCGGTGTAGACCAATGTTACCACGTTTACCATTGAGAGCACATGCACTGTAACACTGACAGCAGTGATAAAGTGCCCAGAGTCCTAAAACCACCAACGACGGGTCAGACAAAATACCAGGAGGAAGGCAAAAAGTTCAGGGATGACCCTGCAAAAAGGGCCAAGTCAAACAGGCAGCAAGATAGTACTTAAGGCACTACTAAGAATTCCAGCTTAGCCTGTTCTGTTACATGAAGTTAATCTTCAATACACACTGAGGAAAATGACCCTTATTTAAGTGTGACCCCCTATGGGGGTCCAGGTTAAAAGACCTGCAGCGTCACTAAAGATTACACTGCCATCACTGTCAGTCCACACATATCCCGAGTAATGGAGACAGTATTCACCTTCTCAGAGAGGGATGCACCGTAAGCACCCCTTGATACAAGAGTCAGCTTTGATAGCAAACAACTGCAAAATGAGAGTACCTCCAGTGAAACTGAATGACTGTTGAGTGCACTGTTGAAACTAATAGGTTTATCCAGAAACAAAAATGCAATAGCAGTGCTTCACATAGTCATGCATAGGATTTTTGTCTCAACACTACTTTTTATGTAGACCACAACACATCCTTAGTCCAGCATCCATGGGAACATATAGAAAGGGGATACAGCACCCCCAGATTCCAAAGGAGCATTGTGATTAGGTGTGCTGGCACCACTTGTTTGCTAGGAGGTATGGCTGTCGATTGATTCATTAGTATTAATACGTTTTCGGGATTTCTCTCTAGAACAAGTCCCCGGAATGAGTTTTGCAGACCCACTGGCACAAAGGACTTAGTCAGTGCACCAACATGAGACAGAAAACCCAGATTACTGCAAACTCCTGCAACCCACTGAGCATTACACAAGTAAGGTACGTTTTAGGTAACGATCAGGCCTGTGAGACTCTCAGGATTGATTTGTGAAACACAAACTTTATGTAGAGTGTTTAAGATCAGGCTAAAAGAAATCTTCTGGGAATATGTTATTCACCAGATAAATCTCTCTAGTAGAGGTTCTCGTTGAGGGACTTCTGAGGCCAAACCACTGTCCTGGTATGAACCAACTCTAGATGAAATCACTCCTCCATTGGCACGCAAATATGGTTTAGAGATGTTATTGGGAATGACCTATGCCCAGTCTGCAGAGAGGCTACAGAACCATTGGCGCATATTGTTCTTTTGCCCCGAGTACTGCCCTCAAAGGATCAAGTGGTTAGTCCCCCTGTTCAGGAATCTGGGTACTGCCCGTTATTTGGAGGCATTCAGAATCCTCTTCACAGACCTAAGCAGATTGATGGTCTTCTCAATTTCCAGATTCCTTTTATCTGTATGGCTAAGGTGCGCAAAGCTCATCAAAAAGGCACAGGATAGCGCAGAGCGCTGATAAACCTCTGAATAGTGTGTGGCTGTATGATGCAAGCTATATTGTGTTGGCCCAGCTCCCAATAGCAAATGTGCATATTTTGCGATCTAGCACTTTAACTTGCATCAGTTACTGCTGATAAAGAAACAGGATTTACCCTTGTTTGGTCTTTAGTTGTTTTTAATGTTTTTAGATTCCAAATTGCCTTGCTAATGTTGATCTTTCTTTTTATCGTTTTGTATGTGTTGATCAATCGCATGATATGAAATGTTTATTCGACCTACTTTGACATGCATGTATGCCTCAGTGAGGAAGTTTTTATTTGTATTATTTTTATGTCGTACTTTTATGATCTTAGTATATCGAAATAAAGTATTTAATGAATGAAACACAAGCCCTCTATCATCATGAATGGACACATTCAAGAACACAAAGAACTAAGGAATATATTTCAAAGTTTTATTAAAATTAAAATCTTATTCTAGTGTACACAATATGAATAGTAACTATTGTGAAAATAAACAAGATAGTGATGATGATATTTGTCAAAAGGCAGTACAACAGAACATATTGTAACCTTAGGATGGTATATTATTATTTATTCGATCAATAATATGATCATTTACATCATAAACATTTCATACATTCAAGACATTTAAATTTTTTTAAATATACAAGAAAATACATCATAAAAATATGATTTAAAAAGTTTTAAGACAACATCTCTAGGTAGTAAACTATACCCTGGATCAACCTAGTACATGACAAGTCTTAAGAGCTAACTAGTTCCCATGACCATAAAATAAGTAGCTATTAAAAGCATTGCAAGGTTCTAGTTTCTAGCAGCAGAGTGGCGTGCACACAATCAATTGTTATACAGTTTTAGATCAAATTATCGGGTGCATTTTAGTCGCTTTTGATCTTTTCCACCATGCAAAAAGAAGAAATCTTGAGATTGCGAACACTAACCACCTTGTAGTATCAGATTTAAAAATGCGTAGGGCTTCACTGGGGCGTTTAAAAGATAATAGTCGACAGACTGGAATAATCCAGGTTCTCCGGGAGTCAGTGTAGGAAGGACAAAAAAAGAAAAAATGATTCAAGGTCTCAGGAGAAGAATGACAGGAAGGACACAGAGGTGATACAGACACATTTTCCCAAGTGCTTCTTCTAGAATTTAGTGGGAGAGTTCCATATCTAAATTGGATATACAATGATCTTGCCTGGGAAGGTTCAATGTCATCCATGAACAATTCAAACCGCCATTTTATAGTTAAGAAACTAGAGGTCAAGGTACCATGTACATGACCTTCAATAGTTTGTGTGTCCACGAACTCCCAGAACCTTTTTATGAAAGCGGGAACCATTGATTTCGTTATGGACCCCGGGTCCTCCCACAGCCGCCCCATCCCTAGTTTAAATAGCCAGTCCTTTATCTTGTTAAACCACTTGATTCGTCCTGTTTGTTTGTGTAGAATCAGTAGCTCTTCCAGGGCCTCCTTTACCGGGACCTGTGTGTGACTAGTCCATGCCCTTATCCAGAACAGGAGAGCCCTCAGAACAGCTTGATGATTAATGGGTTTAAGTCCAAGATCAAGTCTGAGCGGTAGAAGTGGGGTGCTCATTGGTAAGTTTAAAATCGTCCTAATAAATTTATTTTCAGCAAGGACAAGTTCGGCAAGGTTCTCCAATCCCCATAGGTCCGCCCCATAGAGGGCTGCTCCTATGCCTTTGGCTCTATGTAGTTCCAAAATGGGTGATAGTGGTCGATAAGGGGATGCTCTGGCCCTCCTACCGATTGAGCAATCAGCATGTTGGAGGGACAGGGTACTCTTTACAATTTGTGGCGTCCAGGCCATCCGGTCACTAATTCGCACTCCTAAATAATCGAAAACATTGACCTGCTCCAGTGCTTGCTGGTCCAGCACTAATCTACCTTTATGGGATTTGTTAGGGTTAAAAATCATGTATTTGGTCTTTGAACAGTTTATTTCCAGACCCCTATCCTTACATGCTTTATCGAATTTGTTCAGGACATTCTGGATCCCCCTAGGGGTCTTAACGATGAGAAGAGTATCATCTGCAAATAGCAGGCAAGGCACCGATGAGCCTGCTAATTTAGGAGGGTCACCACCACAGTCATACAGTTCCCCTATAAGCCCATTTATGTATAGTGTAAATAATGTGGGGGCGAGTACACAGCCTTGACGCACACCTTTATGCACAGGGATTTCACTTGTGAGACCACCTTCAGAGTTCCACCTGACCCCAGCAAAAGTATCCGAGTGCAGGCGGACCAAAATATCTAGTATATAAGATGGAAGTCCTAATTCTCTTAGGGCATGCCACAGTTTGGTGCATTCAATGGAATCGAAGGCCGTTTTTAGGTCCACAAACACCACGTACAAGTGACCACCTTTTATGGTCACTTCCTTCCATATTCACAGCAAAATTCTAAAAACTTGGTCCGTGGTGCTTGTGGAGGCCCTAAATCCTGCCTGCAGATTTGAAAGAACATTATTTGCCTCAATCCATGCTTGTATCCTAGTTAGAATGATTTTGCAAAAAATCTTTTGAGAAACGTCAATGAGGCTAATGGGCCTGTAGTTTGCTGGAGAACCTTTGTCCCCCTTTTTATAGATGGCGATAATTTCAGCGCCCTTCCAGGTTGCTGGAATACCACCACACAGGATAGCATTAAAAACCACTTGAAGCAGAGGTCCCCATATGGTGGGCTCAGCCCTGTACATGTCTCCCGGCAGCCTATCTAAGCCTGGGGGCTTTCCCATTCTGTAGTAACTTAATGGCTAGAGTGGTTTCATCTAGTGAAATGGAGATATCATCAGTTAGTATGGGGGCTGGGGATCCTGATTTCAAACCTAAGTCACAAACAACCCCATCGCCTGCATATAGTTTCTTGAAGTACTCCTCCCAAACTTGTGGCTGTAGATAAAAATCATTTTCTGTTTTTATTTTACAAGTCCCCTTGGCTATGAAATGCCAAAACAATTGGCTGCTCTTTAGCTTTGACGCCTCTACAAGTGCACGCCAGTTTCCCAGCTCCCAGTCTCTTTTTGCCCTTTCTTGTTCTTGTTTGTACTGCTTCCTGCTGGTTTTAATATCTAAAGGAGATTTCGCCTTTACCGCCATAATTAAATCATCTTTAGCTTCCTTACATGCCTTATTGTACCATGGAGCGGTTTTCCGCATTAAAAGATCTTTATTACACTGCTTTTCAAAAAAAGGTTTAATTCTATTGTTCAATTGCTGGAATATTGTCATAATATTATCTATATTAATGGCAATATTATTCATTCCCAGAAGGATCCGCTCCATCTCTGAGTAGATTTTGCTGAGGGTAGTTGGATCAGCCATAATTAGTGGCCACTTAACTCGTTTATTATTGTTTGTGGTGATAACAGGTGCACTCTTAGCCCCAGATGTACCATATGCAGGTACTAGGTCGTGCAACATAAGGGCCAGGGCGTTATGGTCGCTATCTTCTCGAGTTACCACAACCATGTCTTTGACACTTGACCAGAGATCAAGATCGACCATGATATAGTCAATCCTGGTCTTAGTGCCTCCCCTCTTAAATGTGTGGCTTGCTTCGATGTCCGAACGTGTCCGGCCATTACAGGCTCGAATCCCATGATTAATAGTGAATGAGAGAACCTGTTGGCCCACCCTAGTGCATTTCTTGATGGGGGGGGGGGTCTGGAGCTTCACAACTCCATATGCCTCATCTCCTTCAGCTACTAGCTCCTGAATATAGTCTACGGGTTCAAAAGTTGTGTTAAAATCACCCGCAACAATGAGTTTATAGTTCCCTTTACCTACATCGAGATAATTTGTTAGTGTAGTGATCGTGTCTGATGGCTTATGAGGGCTACTAAAGCGGTTATAGATGTTAAATAGCCTAACTTGGGGAATCCCTTCTAATGAGGACAATTCAAGCCCAAGGATTTCCTCAGAACCAAGATCCAACACCTTTATACTACATTTTAGTGTGTTTTTGACCCATATTATAAGACCGCCAGCCGAACAGCCAGCTGTAGATTGCCTGGCTTCAATACTGTAGGTGGTATACCCCACGCTATGGACCTGCTCTACTACCCAGGTTTCCTGTAAAAAACATACGTGAAAATCTACAAACTTGCCCCATTCCGGATCAATTAACTTGGACTTAATGCCAGCAATATTCCAAGATAGGAGTTTTAAATCATTTATTTCCGGGAAGGATTTCTGCAAGTCTCCTGGGGTGCTAATGTCTCGCACAGTATCAAGATCGTGCAAATAAACATGAGTCATGGGTGTTAGACTACCAGTGACAGAATCACTGTTCATATGAATCTCGAAGGGATTTTCCAACTCCATGTTCAAAAGCTTCCCAACTACCTTTTGCGGTGTAATGGCTGCGGTGAATAGTCAATCTAGGGAGTCTAGGTCGGTTAGTATTTGAAATCTGTTACTTAATTCCAGGGAGAGGTGGTCCTGTCTCCTGGGAGGCTTCATAGCAAGAGGCTTGGCAAACAGGTCATCCCGACCTCCGCATTCAAGATGCCTGTAGAAAAACCCAAGCGGTACTATGTCGACCCCATGGCCCGACCCCTGACTAGATGTGGTTGACCCCCACCTGAGCAGTTGACTTGCTAGCATTGGAGACTTGCAATTTATGATAACACAGTCTCCATCATAGGACTTGCGTAATGGGCCAACCCAACTTACCCGCCTTAAAAAGAGGAGGTCATTATACTTTAAGTTTGAGTAATTGGTATTCTGAGTTAGCCAATAGCAAACTTTGTTCTTTAGTTGTTCCTGTGATTCTATCTGGTTTTTATGTAGGGGGGGTACATTAACAAGAATTGCCACATAGGGGCAACAATCAGGAGGAAGATGGAGAACCACCTTATCTTCACACTCGGTTTGGCCATTTTGTCGCTGCAACCTTCTAGGTGCCTGATTGTTAGTATCCATCAAATTTCTAGAATGAGTTACCTGGGGGGGAACTAGGCCCGGTATTACTCAACAGGTGCCTTACATCCCCCGGCTGCCCAATGTGACGGTGCCCCGACTTCAATTGCGGCCCTGCACTAGTGGTAGCCTTATCCAGGTCAGTCCGCACATTACAACCCAATGAGTCAGACTCCGTTATGTCAGTGCCCTCCTCTGGATTCCCACCCCTAGAAAGATCTACCGCCCTTACTACCGATTTCCTTTTTGCCCGTGCCCCTGTTGAAATATCAACAACCAATTTGTGGATTATGTCCACGTTTGATTCTAGTTTGTCAAGCCTAGCTAGCAATAGTTTGCTCTATGCACGATGTAAGAGTTACAATAATTTGAGCAGATAGTTCCTCGGTGTTGGGAGAAGTAATTAGGTTTGGGCCGCTTGCGGGAGGTAAGGTGTCAGCAAGGACTTTAGGAATTGGGTCCTGAATCTTTTTCCTAGATGTAGTCCTTGTATGACGTGGGGGCTCCGTTTGTTTGGCCTTTCTTTTCCTTCTAGCAATTGTTCCATGCACCGGAGTGACTTCATTAGGTGAGTCATGAGGCTGGACTACTGGTGAGGCTTGGGTGTTTCTGTTTGCTACATCATTGACCTGAACAGGGTTGCTTATTTTTATCGTCTGTGCCGCCCCAACAGCGTGACAGTCAGATAGAAGACCCACCAAGCCCCCTCCGCCTCCTCCTCCCAGCGACAGGCGGCGTTTAGTAACTTGAATCTCTTTATCAATGGCTTCAGAGGCCCACAGAAGGAAGCAGTCAAGTGTAGAGTTAGTGAGGGCTTTTGGCGTGGCCACCTTCCCTCCAATTTGTCTCGTTTTCCCCGCCATTATAGAGCAATTGGGTGCGAGTTATAAGCACACTTACTTGGATAATAAAAATTAGTTCTTATTCCGCGATGTTCAGCAACCAGTGCTTCAATTAGGCGGGTTACCCGCTCCTTGGGCCAAGGGACCTGGCCCCACCCGGCCTCCTCCTGCCGCTGACTGGCGCAGACGGGCCCACCCTTGGCCCGGGCACAGGCTTTAACGCGCCTCCGGGCGCGAGAACAAAGGAGTCACTGGCGGCCCCTCGGGCTGCTGGGGGATGGAGTCCTTACTGCTGCTGGCCGTTCCCCTCACGGCGTGGTCTCAGGCGTCCCGCGCTGCGGGAGCCGGGCACAGGCTTTAACGCGCCTCCGGGCGCGAGAACAAAGGCGTCACTGGCGGCCCCTCGGGCTGCTGGGGGATGGAGTCCTTACTGCTGCTGGCCGTTCCCCTCACGGCGTGGTCTCAGGCGTCCCACGCTGCGGGAGCCGGGCACAGGCTTTAACGCGCCTCCGGGCGCGAGAACAAAGGCGTCACTGGCGGCCCCTCGGGCTGCTGGGAGATGGAGTCCTTACTGCTGCTGGTCGTTCCCCTCACGGTGTGGTCTCAGGCGTCCCGCGCTGCGGGAGCCGGGCACAGGCTTTAACGCGCCTCCGGGCGCGAGAACAAAGGCGTCACTGGCGGCCCCTCGGGCTGCTGGGGGATGGAGTCCTTACTGCTGCTGACCGTTTCCCTCACGGCGTGGTCTCAGGCGTCCCGCGCTGCAAGAGCCGGGCACGGGCTTTAACGCGCCTCCGGGCGCGAGAACAAAGGCGTCACTGGCGGCCCCTCGGGCTGCTGGGGGATGGAGTCCTTACTGCTGCTTGCCGTTCCCATCACGGCGTGGTCTCAGGCGTCCCGCGCTGCGGGAGCCGGGCACAGGCTTTAACGCGCCTCCGAGCGCGAGAACAAAGGCGTCACTGGCAGCCCCTCGGGCTGCTGGGGGATGGAGTCCTTACTGCTGCTGGCCGTTCCCCTCATGGCGTGGTCTCAGGCGTCCCACGCTGCGGGAGCCGGGCACAGGCTTTAACGCGCCTCCGGGCGCGAGAACAAAGGTGTCACTGGCGGCCCCTCTGGCTGCTGGGGGATGGAGTCCTTACTGCTGCTGGCCGTTCCCCTCACGGCGTGGTCTCAGGTGTCCCGCGCTGCGGGAGCCGGGCACGGGCTTTAACGCGCCCCCGGGCGTGAGAACAAAGGCGTCACTGGCGGCCCCTCGGGCTGCTGGGGGATGGAGTCCTTACTGCTGCTGGCCGTTCTCCTCACGGCGTGGTCTCGGGCGTCCCCGTTTATTCGACCTACTTTGAAATGCCTGTATGTCTCAGTGAGGAAGTTTTTATTTGTATTATTTTTATGTCGTACTTTTATGATCTTAGTATATCGAAATAAAGTATTTAATGAATGAAACACAAGCCTTCTATCATCATGAATGGACACATTCAAGAACACAAAGAACTAAGGAATATATTTCAAAGTTTTATTAAAATTAAAATCTTATTCTAGTGTACACAATATGAATAGTAACTATTGTGAAAATAAACAAGATAGTGATGATGATATTTGTCAAAAGGCAGTACAACAGAACATATTGTAACCTTAGGATGGTATAGTTTTTTTCTAGAGTAATAACACCAACTCTTCCCTTGGCTAAGTAAGCTGATCTTAGAACCAAAATGGACTTAGTCGAGTCTCATGGATGGTCAGCACCCGAATACCTTTTCTAAATAATAGAAGCAGTGTTCATTAAAGAGTCAAAAGTGTGATTTTGACAGGTAGAAACAGTTTTAAAACTGCTAAGCTAGACTGCTGTCAACCCAGAACAAGGGGACCCTTCTAGTCAGAAGGGACCAAGGGTAGTAGTAAGTTATCAGAGACAGCGGTCCCTTTCAAGAAGAATATAAACATGTAACCACAATACTCCTATCAGGATTGGGTCTAAACGTGTTAGAATGGAAAAATAAAGATTTATTATCAAGAATCAAAGCATAAATATTACAAAAAACAAAGTGAGCAGGACGTGACGGGGTATCTGGAAATCAACAGATTTCCTTACCTCAGGCATAAAACTTAAAAGTAACTTAGTAGTGAGAATAGGCAATAACAACAGTCACGATAACAAAAACATCTTGTACTCCGCATAAATCTCAAATACAGGTATGAGTTAAGATGTGGTTGTCAACGACGTTTCGATCCCCAACAACGGTTATGGGATCATCATCAGGACTAAACAATCAAAAGATGCCTGGGAAGTTGCAAAGAATGAAGAGATTAAGGCAGGGAACAGTGTCCCAACCACGACTGAGGAATTAGCGTATCCTAGAATTGGCCAAGTAGCCAAGCTTAGTGAGTCAAGGGGCGAAGAACACAGGCCCGTCCAGGGTGGCTGGTACGGGCTTGCCAGGGGTCCGAGTAAGCCAGGCGGGAATAGCAGGAGAGCATGGTCTTGACACCACTGGATGAGTGGTAGGAACGGGATAATGCAGGTAGTGCAAGGTTGCAACTGAGGTCTGGCAGTGCGGAAACAATATTCAATGAGGAGGGGGCCTGCAACATAGGCACGAGGCACTCCGTGCGACGGGGATAGAAGGAATTAGCAGGAGGGGAGGGAACATCGGGATACACTCAACGCACAGGTTTCATTGGAGGAGATTGGAGAGGCCATACAAACTCTAGCGTCCGAAAAGTCACCGGGCCTGGATGGGCTGTCGGCAGAGTACTACAAGGCATATCGTGTCTCCCTTGTGCAGCGCTTGCACACTGTGTATACCACTGCATTGGCGGCCCAACAACTCCCGCACTCTATGCGTGAGGCACACCTGATATCACTGCTGAAACCTGATAAGGATCCAGTGGAAATGGGCTCCTATAGGCCCCTGGCCCTGCTCAATACCGATTATAAGATACTTGCGAGGGTGCTGGCAGATAGATTGGCGCAGGTTGTTCCAACACTAGTCCACATAGACCAAAACGGGTTTGTGCCGTCCCGCAGCACCTCTCTTAATCTGCGGCGTTTTTTTAGAGTGTCCTTAAATTCAATATTTTTTAAATGTTCTGTTATCAACTGTTTTCTTTTTTCAAAACTTCCACTACAGACTGTAGAATGAGTGGCACATTTGATAGCCTACCTAGTAATGGCACACAGGAGCATGATGTTTTGGTAGGTCTTACCTCTTCCTGGGCCCAGTTTACCAGCATGTTCCATTTGATCATTTTCAGTCAATAGGTAGTAATGAGTTCTAGATTTTGTCCATTATATTAACTTGTGTTTCCTAAATGAGAGTTTGTTGTGACATTGCTCTTATGTCAAATAATGACTGATATTTTATACCAATTGGTTACTTCACCACATTTGAGTTGGAGCATTTATTGTGGTTCATAGAAATGTATGATTAATTTTTCCTTCAGGATTCTGATGAATGATTATCTAATATAGTTGCCCGTAGAGTGTCATCTGGGAAATCAAATTAGCTTTATTATTGGGATCTGTTTTTTTGTGCTATTCTTCAATATAAGGCTCATCTTGAAATGGTCCTACTTGACTTAAATCAATGGTGAAGCGGAGGTAGAAGGTAGCTTCATTATTAGTTTAAGACGCTTCAAAGGATTATTTGGTCTGGTCTAAAGTGAAATTGCTTGTTTCAGTTGTTTGGCATCTATAACTTTTGTCTTCTCATCACTTCGGTAGCTAATGTGCGTTTACTGCGCTATACATATTAGAATTTATAGTTTGTTGTGAAAATAGTTTACATTCTTTACCTCTACTGTTCACTTGGTCTTATTCTGTTTCTACTTTATTGCATTCAAGATAAATCCTTCTTTCAAAACCTATAATGGCAAGTTCTTATCGTCCAACAAGATTGTATGTGTCTATATCTATTGAAAAACCACCAATTGCAACTTTCTGTAGATTTGACTCGCTGGTTTGTAGATTATTCCTTTGGGTTAGCCACAACCACTGATTTTAGTTTTTATTTGCTTTTGGGAAATTGTTCGTTGGATTTGTTGATTTTATCATGCTGGTGAGGCTCATCATAAGTTGGATAGATGTAACTTTTTTGAGATGTTGATCTCTAATTTTATAGAAATATAGTGAACTCACAGATACTGCACAGAAATGATTACAATTATGAGCAGCTAAGATTATAGTTATGATTGCAAACTTAGGTACACTGATTCACATTTACTTTGTTGTTAGTGCTATATTGTCACTGCATTAGTGCCCTTTTTAGGTTGAGCTTAGGCAGCGCATGCGCAGTCTCTTAAAGACATGCTATATTCACTCTGTGGGCTTACAGCCTGCCCATGGCCTTTTTATTCTTCCCTTTGATTGTTGTTCAAAAATGCTTGCTTGCTAGTGGTTAATCCTGCCTCTTTGCCACTTGTTTTTGTGTTAGGTTTCCTCCCACAGAGCACAGTCCAATTACTGTTAAGATGACACTTCTGTGTTTATCTGTTGATTTGGGGGGGGGGTGACTATTTTTTCTTTGATTCCTGCTCATGTCACTGTTTGCCCGTCTTAAGTGGTTCAGCTTCAGCGCCCATCACTTAATCTCTCCGTCCAGTTCAAATACTGAGATGAAATGTCAGACGCTTCAGACACCATTTTCGAAATCACCTCTTCAATTTTCTCTGACTTCAAAGTGCGAGGATTTCCCCCAAGCCCCTTCTGCTTGTTGCTTTAGCGAGCCTTTTTTTTTTACATTTTTTTAATACATTTTTATTGGTTATTGCAAAACATAGATAACAAACATACCAGGCTGGTCATATGTAAACATAGCAGCATATAGTACATCTTTAACATTCTGTACTTATATTCCGACATTTGGTATATTGGGACACACCCAGAACATATATATTCACATCGCATCTCCCTTTAGCATATCAGGATGGGCTCTTAAGTAGATTGTCAATGGTTCCCAAAAGATTGCAGGCTTGGAAGCCGATGGCAGCTCTTCTGCATATAATAGAAAATTATCTCTGCAGTATATCAAGTCCATTACCCAGCGTTCAACTGTGGGAGACTTTTTACTGTCTCAGTGCATTGAAATTCTTCTCTTTGCCAGTAGCAATGCTATAGCAGCAAATTTCTTCTTGATGGATTTCAAGTGCTTCAAAAAGCCCAATAAACAGTCTCATTGAGCATTCCACGTTACAGTTCAACATGTCCCCTAACAGTTGCACTACACGTTCCCAATATATACTGATTTTATCACAGTACCATGCAAGGTGCACGAAATCCGCATTGCCTACCCCACATCTGCGGCATTTGGCTTCTTCTCGTAAACCATATTTCTGCAGCTTAAGTGGTGTGTGGTATGCTTGATGTACGTGCTTATACTGTATGATACATAAGTTGCCATTGGGAGTCAACATTTCCGTTAATGCGTAGCAAGATTGCCAGTCCCTGTACTTCTAGTGGGGTGTCCAGCACTGCATTCCATCTCTCATGCGCCTTTTGCCTGTCCCTCCGATTAGTTCAGTCTGCATGTCCCTGTACAACTTCATTACTACGTGAGTGTTGTCAGGGTTTGTTATTATCATTTGTAACGGTGCTACAGTGGGTGGCTTATTTGGGTAGGTTGGATATAACTTTTTAATAGCCTCACGCAGTCTGTGATACGTGAATCTGAACAATAGCGTCTGGTTACTTACATGGAATTAGCAGGAGCAGCGAGGCTCCGGGGATCGTGGTTCGGCTGAGGTGGGGAGGGATACACATCAGAATCGAGGAAGACACCATTATTATATAAATCTCCCATTACCACTAGGCCCACCTGCTGCAGCAGTTCCATACTGCCTTTATTTTGTGTTACAGAAAGTGATGGATGTTGATTTAGTGGCATACTTGGTGCATACAACGGGCACTTATTGGCCATGCGGCCCATTTGTTGCCATGCTGAGGACGTGGTTTGTATTGTATTAATTTCATTTTTGGATATGTGGGGGTCTATGGTGTGACAGTATGTTGCTAAGTGGGATGGGATTGGCATCCCCATCCTCTACCGCCAGGTGTGGCATATAGCGTACCGGGTGGTACCAATAGTGTGCATATTGTGCCTGTGCACATAAATAATATAGTAATAAGTCTGGTACTGTGAAACCCCCTGTGCATGTATGGTAGGGTCAGTGTTTGTAATCCTATGCACGCCTGCTTCCCTGCCCATATTAGTCTAGTAAGGTTCGCGTTTAATCTCTTGAAGATTGGGGCTGGTGGGGTTATAGGAATGTTAGTGAATAAGTACAGAAATTTGGGTAGTATTACCATTTTTATGAGAGATATCCTATCGACCAGAGATAATGGTAGTCTAATCCATCTATTGATTTGCGTTTCAAGTTTATCTATTGCTGCCCCGTAGTTGGCCCTTAGTACCGTTTCTGGATCTCTATGTATCCATATTCCTAAATATTTAATTGGTTCCTCCTGCCAGGCTAGAGGGAATTCCATGCGATGTTGATTTGTGATCTCCGTCAGCGGAAGAACTGCGGATTTACCCCAGTTGATTTGCAGTCCAGATTGCCTCCCAAATTTAATATATTCTCTCAATATGGGCGACAGATTGACACGAGGGTCACGTATATATAGGACCATTTCATCCGCATATAGTGAGATACCCATGGGGCGTAGATGAAACTTCAGCGCTGTGTTTGCATGTTGTTGTCTTATTTTGCATGCTAGGGTTCAAGTGCAATGGAAAACAGTAAGGGAGATAATGGACATCCTTGTCGTGTCCCTCTCTGTATCTGTATGACGTCCGATACGTGCCCGTTTACCTTAATACGTGCTATCTGTTTTGTATAGAGGAGTTTGATCCAATTTAATAGGATAGGTGGTAGTCCTATTCTCTGCAGTAACACAAACAAATATGTCCACTCTACTGAATCAAACGCTTTAGCTGCGTCCAGTAGCACAGCTGTGGCCTCTAGCTTGGGGTTTAGCTGGTGTAGGAGCGCAAATATGGTACGTATATTATGTTCTGTTGATCTCGTCGGTATGAAACCAGATTGATCAGGCAACACAATGGCTTGCATGAGTGGTTGCAACCTAGCAGCTATAATCTTGGCTAGTATTTTGGCATCTGTATTGATTAGGGATAGCGGCCTATATGATTCGCTTTGTTCCGGATCTTTGTCTGGTTTTAATAATGCCACTATTAATGCTTCGCGTAGCGTTGGTGGCAGGATATGCTGATTACAAGCGTCATCATACATTTCGGCGATATAGGGACTGAGCAGTTCTGAATATTCTTTATAGAATTCTCACGTGAAGCCGTCAGGGCCAGGAGTTTTGCCATTAGGTAAGGCTTTTATGGCATCTTGTATATCTTCAACTGTAATTGGTTGTGCCATGTATTCCCGTTAGCCGTCCGATAACCATGCAAGCGCTATGTCTGTTAAATAATCCGTAATTTCTTGCACGTCCGCTGTATTACGTGTTGCATATAATGTGCCATATGTCCCCAGTATTCCTTTAGTGTCGTAATGCGTTGTACCATTTGGGTCTACAATTTTTAGGATAGTCTGCTGTTTATGTTCAACCCATATTTTTTGTGCTAATATGCGACCTGGTCTGCCGCCCTCACCCATCACTCTAGCTGTGTGACGGCGCGACAGGTATTTCAGTTCACTGTCAGCCAAGTTTGTGTAGTTGGTTAGTTCTTCTCTAATGTTTCCCAAGATGTCTGCATTGTGGGTGCTTTCATATTCTGCTTCTAGTTTCTTAATAGTGTTTTCACACTTCTTTAAATGTGTGTGTATATCTTTTAATATCCCTGCATTAGTACTGATACATATCCCTCTTAGTGTCGCCTTGAACGCTTCCCATAGCACACTCGCGCTTTCTACTGAGTTTTTGTTTAAGTTAAAAAAATCTTCCACTGCATTTCTGATAGTTTTGTTATATATTGGGTCTAATAGGGCTTTAGCGTTAAACCTCCATACATATGGTGGCGGGACGCAAGTCGGGATATCCAGAGCTAGGAGGACTGGTTTGTGGTCAGAGTGTTTTTGGGAGGTGCGTAACCTCACGCGTCCATGTACCTACTACATCTGTCATTAGCCAATAGTCAAGTCTAGACCAGCTCCCGTGTACTGAAGATGTGTGAGTACTTTCATGAATGTGTGGATTTCGCATTCACCATATATCATACATATTAAATTTCGACATTCCACTTAGTATAGCTGCGGCTGCTCGCTTATAGTGGTCTATTGTGGCGTGTGATCTATCTTGGGACGCATCCAATGCAACGTTCAAATCCCCTCCCCATATCAATTCCATTTCTGGTAGCTCCCGCAGTTTTCTCCATATGGATGCATAAAATTCAGGGTCATCTACATTCAGACCGTATGTGTTAATGAGTCCTATCTGCGAGCCTCTTAATATGCCGGTAATTATCACGTATCTTCCTTGCATATCTGTTATTATTTGTTCTACTGTGAACTGTACTCCTTTTTTTATTAGGATCATGACCCCCCCTGGAATATGAGGAGTATGAAGATGTGATCACTAGCTCTGCCCAACGTTTCCCTACCCCGTCTGCTTTCTGTTTGGTTAGGTGTGTCTCTTGAAGCAGGACTATTCCTATTTGATGTCCAACTAGGTACGATAGTACCTGCCTAATCTTTCTAGGATTGTTGAGCCCTCTAAAGTTCCAGGTAAGTAAACGTATTGGTGATGCGTTATTACTATTACTCAGTAGACCTGCTGTGCTGCTTAGATCTAGCGAATGTTATGTTCGCATTCCTATAGTCTATAAGTACCTTTCGGCTGCTGATAGGGTGGTGTAAACTTTGTACATGTGTGAGTATTTTTATTTTTACAACCGCAATAATATGACGTGCCTGAGAAAAAACATACAACCCATAATTCCCCCCACCCACTTTAGCATCCCAAACATGCCAAAGACATACCCATAACTGAACTGCTATCAACATCTTAACTTCGTTGGGGAATACCCGTTAGGGGCGTCTAGATACCCGTCCTACCATCCGCCAGGCGGATGTGGCCAGAATACCATAGCAACTATGGAGATCTTGAGCAAGATGGCGGCTGACTGATCGCCGGGAGAGAGCTGCCCCTGTGTCCTGCTCCCACCCCTTAGAAAAATTCCCTTGTGTGCTGAGTTATCAAGTGCAAACCAAACTAAAATAATGTCAGGCTTGGTATAATATCGAAACTCTGGAATGCGAAGGGCTGATCAGTCATACCAGGCTGGGTACAGCACCTCAGCGTGGCGGAGAGGATTGCAGTGGCTAGAGCAACGTGTCACTATCTTTATCGCAGGTACCATAGGGCTAACGATCCGTGCCTACGGGAAGCTACGGTCGGTGGTGGATATGGCCCCCAAGGTGAATTGATTGGCTAAAGAAGTGGTGAAGGACGTAGGAGGAACAGTGACGGGCCGTGGTCCCCGGCGCAGCAATCTTACCGGGAAAGTGGAGGATGCGGATCCGAAGCCTGTCAAGGAGCGGATTACGGATGTGCGAGCTGGCCGCCGAATCGTCTCCGGAGACCGCGCTGGACAGCCTCTCATCTCGGGAGGCATTTTCTGGGAATATAGCGGCAAACAAGGTCCCCCTGCCTCCATCTATGTCCGTGTCTTCGCCTCTTCCTGCCACGATGGGAAAGGAGGGAATCGGAGCAGACTCTTCCATCCCTGACCCTGTGGCCTCAGCCCCAGCAACAGATGCACCGGCACAACCATCGGTAGCAGAACGATGCGGAGAGCAGAGTGAGGAGCAGACGGAGCAGCTTCAACTTACCCAGCAGGAGCAACATCACTCACCGAGGCCACAGGAGGAGAAACTGAGAGGAGATACATTGCCAAGTCAGACAGGTACTGAAAATTCTATGTCTGCCCCAGATAGCTTGATTGCACTAATAGAAATAGACCCTGCTATTGGAACTAACATTGTGGATGAGGCTATGAGTAAAATTAATGCACAAGACACCCCTGCAGCCACTTATCAGAATGGGGCAACAGCGTTTCAAGGGCAGCTGGGCGAAGTTTGGCTGAACAATCCAATGGGAACACCGGATCAGGGGGGGGAGAAAAGTTTTATTCCCTCACAGATGAGTCTGAGCTCTCAATGTCATCTCCTGGGCTTACTGAGGAAGAATCAGGGTCTGATGATTCTACAATTAACAAAAGCCGGGATAGAGCAGCTACCCTAAAACGCAGATCGAAAGCTAGGGGAAAAAGTCAGCGATTGGATAGTAATGGTGAAACTACTCATAAGCTAAAATGGGACTATTCTGCTACAAGTCAGATTTATAGTGAAGGCTCACTTGATAAGACTCAAATTGTATCTAGCGCCTCTCCTACCCCGAATGTTGCGCCCTCGATGGAGTTAATTTATGCTACTCTCAAGCAAATGCAAGGGGAAGCTCGCCAAGAGAATCGCAGAGCACATCAGGCTACAAAGAAATTACAGGGCTCCCTCCGGAAGGTGAGCAAAATGTGCTCGGACATGCAAGAAAGGGTGTCACAGGTCGAGGAAAGAACAGCGACTCTCGAGGGCGAGTTGGGAAAGATGCAGGAACATAAGGAGCTCCAAGAGAAACAGGCTGGCGACATGATGTGGAAACTCGAAGATTTCGAGAATCGCCAGCGCCGAAATAATTTACGATTCCTAGGGTTTGCGGAAAATAGTGAAGGCGGCGATGTAAGAACTTCAATGGTAGATCTTATGAAAGGAGCCTTACCTGAGCTATCAAGCTGGAACTGGGACACAGATTCAGCGGACTCACCGCTTCCCATTGACCGTGAGAAAAAATACTACGGTGGGGCAATTGGAACGGCCCAGAGCGATCCTAGTTTTTTTGGGGAACATTCTCCTTCGGCAGTCTATCTCAGATAAGGCGAGACCGGATGCAAAACGATCCCATAATGGTCACACTTTTTTCACGCGTCCAGACTTCTGTCACACTACGGTGGAAAGGCGGTGGAGTTTACGTCAACTAATTTCTCCTTTCCAGGCACTTGGCGCCGAAGCCTACCTATTGAGCCCTGCACGCCTTAAAATCATATACAGAGGAAAAATGAGGGTGCTATCATCAGAAATCAAGGCTCAGGAGTACCTGAAGGAACTACAGGAGACAAGAGGACAGGGCGCTACTGGGACAACAGAAAGATAGAGTGAGGTGGTATCACATTTGGAGACTGGATGATGAGGGGACAAGTACGGGTATTATATGATCAAATGATACGTGGGAAGGATGAAACATTCACTGGTAGAAAAACAGTTGAAAAATAGTAGAAAAATGTGGGATGTGTTTTTCTCTAATTATCACCCTGTCATTTTTGTAAAAATTTTAACGTCGAAGGTAGGACGGTATATTACTTGGTATTGGTTTAATTCATAGGGGCGGGGGATTGGACAAGGGGGCACTTCGGGTGGCCTAACAGGCGACATCACATGGGTCTCATTGCGACCCATTTGCTCAATGTTGTGGGAGGGGGTGGGTGTTAGGATGGAGTGGGAGGAGGGGAGGGAGGGCTAGGGGGGTGGTTCTGGGAGAGGGGGGAGAGAAAAACGGGAGGGGAAAATCGGTTCATGAGGATCATGAGAAAAGTAGGGGATACAATCTAGTTGTAAACAGCATAGGAATGAAACAAAGGGAATACATGGCAACTCTGGGAAATACAAAATTAGGGAATGCTTTTTCAAATATCACATGATGAATTTACGAATAGCATCAATTAATGTATGTGGTCTGAACGATCCAAATAAAAGGCAAAGGATTGCAATTGAACTGAAAAGATTAAGGGCTGATATCTTGTGTTTACAAGAGTCACACATTGAGGGTTCCAGGGCTAAACTAATGGAGCAGTTGGGGTATAACTTAGTTGTGAATACATTGCAGGGGTATAGGACTAAAGGGGTTGCTATATTGTCACGGAGGAGTGATTTAAAATGGAGAAATTGCCAAACTGACAAATTTGGACGATGGGTGATGGTAGAAGGCTGGTGCCGTGAGTCTAGTTTTACCCTCTGCTCAGTGTACGGATCTACGGGGGATGAACCAGAGGTCCTGCTGGAGGTGAACTCAGAGTCGGCCTCACGAGGAATACCGGTTATATTATGCGGGGACTTAAATATTAATGGTTTGGGCATTAGATGGGATGGGGGCACCAACACCAAATATACAGGCCGTAAAAATAAGGTCTGCAGGGCTTTGTCGTCGCTGGTTCAAGATAATGGCCTGACAGACATTTGGGCTTTGACCAAAGCTCTGGATCCTGGGAGCACGTACTACTCTGCACCGCACAAACTTGTAGCACGACTGGATTATTTTTTTACTACGTCCCATTTGGCCATAGATTGTGATATAGAAAAGCACCGCAGAGTGTTTTCAGACCATAATCCTCTAGTATTAACTGTTAATTTTAGGGGGGCAGAGAGGAAAAAACCACCTTGGACATTTGAAAGAGGTTTGCTAAAAGACCCAGACTATATAGCACATATGAATACCTGGATTGAGGGTTTTTTGGAAATAAATAGTGATAGTGCCAGTAGTGGGGTGGTTTGGGACGCATTCAAGGCTGGAGTCAGAGGTGAGACACTTAGCTACAGTGCCAGAAGGAGGAAAAATGAAACAGGGCGAGTTAAACTGTATGAAGCAATGGCTGCTTTAGAAGAAGAGTTGATTAGGGCAATAGCACAAGGTGCACCATTAGAGTGTTGGACGCATAAAATCGCGGTTACAAAAGCTGAGATCTGTGAAATCTCTTCGACTAAGGCAGCTGAAAAATATCTTGCGTGAGGGGTGCTATGAACTCAGCGAGCAAGTAGGGTGATGGGGGAGATAGTTGAAATACAGGATAAAGATGGGAAAATGTTCAAAGAAGCTACTGGTATACAAGAAGTATTTCATAAGTATTATAGTGAATTGTACCAGGAGGAATTAGAGTTGTCCCACCACTCGGTTAGTGATTATCTGAAGGATATTCAGATAGAGCAATTTGCCGCCCAAGATATAGACCTCATGGATATGGCCGTAACAGAGGAAGAAATATACAGCGCCCTGATGAGCCTCCCATCGGGTAAGGTGGTGGGTCCGGATCAGATCCCTTTGGAGTTTTATAAAATCTTTTACCATCTATTAAAAAGGGACATGATACAAACGCTCAGACAAGCACAAGGTGGGAAGTCAATCCCCGAGTCCTGGGCCCAGGCGGTAATAGTTGTTTTTTTTTTTTAAAAAGGCAAACCCCCGCACGAACCTGGTTCATATAGACCCATCACTCTAATGAATAGTGATTCCAAAATCTTTTCTAAAATATTTGCTATCCGATTAAGTTCCATCATCAGCAATGTAATCCATCCATGCCAGCACGGGTTTATACCCGGAAGAGGAACCACTGAACATGTACGCAGGGTAATAACACTCTTTGATGCAGCAGCAGTCTCAGGAGACCCTATGGCACTCATTCTACTTGATGCTGAGAAGGCGTTTGATAGGGTCTCCTGGGACTATCTGTGGGGCACCCTCGAACGACATGGGTTAAGAAAAGGATTCATTAGTGCAATCATGGGTCTATACAAGAGTCCTGTGGCTCGCATCAGAGTAAACCGGGAATACACTGAACCAATACTGATTTCAAGGGGAACCAGACAGGGGTGTCCCTGCTCCCCCTTACTCTTCGCTATATACATTGATCCTCTGATACGAAGAATTGAAGGAAATCGTACAATCAAATCAATGAGATTTCAGGAGTTGGAGATGAAAATCCTTGCTTATGCGGACGACTTGGCAGTCGTCACACCCGACCCCCAGATTGCACTTAATGAAATAGGTAATGAAGCAGCAGTATTTGGGATGGTCTCAGGGTACAAACTCAACCAGCAGAAGACCCAAATCGTTGTCAACAGTGCGTCTGGTTTTGGGGATACAAGGGTCACAAATATGGCTACATATCTGGGGGTAAAAATCACATTGGAATTGGGGCAATTAGTAGAGGCTAACATAGCTCCAATAATAAGAAAAGGGAAGAGAGACTTTGACAGGTGGCATAATCTCCACCTTACCATTGTAGGTAGATGCAACATAATAAAGATGCTGTTTCTTCCCAAGATACTATATCTCTTTAGGACCATACCCCTTGAGTTTGGAAAGTCTTGGTTTAAAGAAATGGAAAGTATGCTCAATAGGTTTATTTGGTCACATGGTAAGAACAGAAGGGCACTCAAATTTATGACTTTAACAAGGGAGAAGGGAGGATGGGGGTCCCCGATTTAAGACTATATTATTGGGTGGCCGCTCTTCAATATATGCGTGTGTTGCTGGGAGGGAAAACAGAAGAGCAGGGGATTCAACTTGGATCAGAGGATGTGTATGAATTACTAATAGGCGGGGCCGCACGGGGTTGTTTTCTGAATTATAGTGAGCCAAGCTATTATAAAAAAGTTAGGTTCAAAACCCTGCATGCAGCTTTTAAGATTTGGGTATCTTTTAAACGCAAAGTTGGGCTTGGTCGGCTGAACTACTATACGCAACTTTTTAAAAATCCAACTATGCCAGAGATCTTCCGAGATAACATTATGTCTAGATGGGATGAAGCAGGAATTTGTTCAATAGGAGATCTTTTAGATACATCGGGCGGGTTAGCATTTAGGGATGTACAAATCAGTTTTGGGATACATACTAGAGATTTTTTAAGTATTTGCAAGTCCGGAGCTATCTAACCCAAAAGAAAGGGGGTTCAATGGGTTTTAATAATAATGATTTTGTGGACGCGGTCCGCTCTGAAGAAGGGTGCACAATTAGTCAGATATATTCAAAGCTGATCATGTTTATTCAGGATGACCTCGAAAAACATGGGTCCAAGTGGGAACAGAGGTTAGGTACGGCACAGAATATATTTTTAGAGTCACTTGAATTAGGGAGGACGGTGCTTCGATCGGCAGGATTACAGGCTCAACACTACAAAACACTGTTTTCACTATATCATACCCCGGCTAGAATTGCTCAATGGGGCGGTCAGGATGGAATCACATGCCCGCGCTGTAGTAGTACGGAAGCCGATTTGACACATGTTTGCAACATGCCCTATACTAGGTACCTGGCTAGATGAAATTCAAAACTTTATGAATACATCATTGAAAATAAGATTGAATCTAACGGCCCAACATATATTTCTGGGTATTAGCGATAATGACGTTTTAGAGGACCATCGCCCCTTTCTTTTTATAGCAATGGCAGTGGTAAGAATCTGTATTGCATCAGCCTGGCTGGACCCCCTGGCACCTGGATTCCAACAATGGTTGGGTAGATATAGAACACAAGCACAGGTGCACCACACATTAATTACAAAATGTAAAAGTACAGAAATATAATCTATATAGTCTTTCCTGCCGTGACGTCTGGCGTGTTGGAAACTTGTTGATAGCCTCATACCGACTATCAACAACAGTTCCTGCACATATATTTTGCATTGGAACTGATAAGGCTTGGGTCTGCAGTATACGGTTTTGGGGCTGGTGATATGATACCTATGTGACTGAACCAGGCGATCATCAATAGGCGGGCAAGGTTCTAATCTACATGCACGCCTTGCCCCTTCATCTATTCTATTCGATACCCTTGCCTTTCATATTCTTTTAACATCGATAGCTCTGAGGAACATTGCTTAAACTTCTGATATGAAGTATTCTGGATAACCGTGATTTAGATGGGGAACGAGAGATAGGCAGTTTCTCTGGTTATTCTTTTGACTCTTCCTCCTTGTGGTGATTGACCTCCTAAAAGTTATCAGCGCCCTGAAGAAGTCCTCTAGTAGGACGAAACGCGTCGGCTGTGGCTGTATCACTGTGAAAATTTGATGCATATGATTACGTTTTTTTAAAAGAAAATTTGGAATAAAAAGAAATTTTGAATAATATTTGTATTGTATATAGATTATATTTCTGTACTTTTACATTTTGTAATTAATGTGTGGTGCACCTGTGCTTGTGTTCTATATTGCTATGATCCCATGAGGATTTGCATTGTGACGGTGGGTGCGTTTCAGTGTGCACACAAACCCCAAGAAGAACAGAGGGGTAATAATACTAGAGGGATAGCAGTTCAGGTGCTGTATTCTTTGAGGGTTCCACTGTCAGATTTTGGTTCAAATGGTTGGGTAGACTATTAGCCACCTACAATTTAGAAAAAGGGTATATGAAAAAAAGGGCCTAAAAGCCAAAAGAAAAGGGGAAAACATATGGCCCCTCTCAAAAGATGGAAGGAGGGTAACTAAAATGTATAAAAGAAGCATTAATATGTTATGTGATTGTATGAAAAATTTATTTTTTATTGATTTGATCACAAATTGGGTCTTTATGTTTACTTTCCTTTTTTTTTTCTCCCTTTTTCTTTACAATAATGATGAAGTTGTTATCCTGTAGTCAGTTCATATGTTTATGTTGCTGTTTAATAATCATTCTCATGAAATCCTCTTGTATTTAAAGTATTGGAGATGATTCAATAAAAAAATAATTTTTTTTTTTTAAAAAGCAACTATGGAGATCTTATGATACGAGAGGCAACATGTTCAAACACAACCATATTACGCATGTTGATGTACATGTCCAATGCATAACTTTGTAACGTGAGGTGTAGCATACTGCTACTACCTGCATTTCCCATATCTGGGTGATTAGCTAGGAGGTGCGGTAAGCTGTGTGAATACAGAGTACCATATTAAGTAATCGCATTGTTCATAGGTGATTTTAGAACAAGACCTTTAAACCCATTGGACAGAGCTTTGGTGTTGGGATCTTTACCAGGCAGGACATAGTTTCATATACAACATTGTACTACGACATGGAGTGCATCACACAGATAGATATATCCCCTGTCCTATGACCCAGAGTGTGCAGGTGAGGGAGATCTTCTGGAGATTGTTTGTTTCAACCTCACTTGCTTAAGAAATTCCTGAGCCGCCTTCGGTGTTGCTAGAATCTTTGTTTTGCCCTCATACACAACACGCAGTCTTGTAGGATATAGCATTGCATAGGTGATTTCCATTTCCCGCTGTTTCCTCTTTACAGGGCCGAAGTCCTTGCTCGCCATTTGGACTGAGATCGTGAAGTCTGGGTAAAACGATACCTCGCATCCCTTGTAGTTGATCTGCTGCTTCTCCCTTGCCAGTTGTAATGCAGTATCACGGTCTCTGTAGTTTAGAATTCTGGCCACTATAGGCCTTGGTGGGGCACCCGGTGGTGGCCTTGGGGCAAGAGATCTGTGCGCCCTTTCTACTATAAGCATGGGAGAGAAGTGTTCTGCGCCAAATATTTCTTTTAACATTTTTTCGATGTAATCCTCAAGCCGGCATGTGTTGGTACTTTCAGGGATTCCCATGATACGCAGATTGTTTCGTCGTGATTTCGCCTCTAGGTCTTCATTCTTTGCTTTTATTACCTCTAGGACTTTTTCCATATCGCTGCATTTTCGTGCTGTTGCATTGGATTCATCTTCGACCGAGGAGACTTGTTGTTCCACATTGTCTAGACGTTTGCCTTGTTTATCTAGTTTGGCAGCCATATTGTCCATTCGGATCGTTAGTGTATCAATTTTTCCGTCTATGGTTTGCAGGCTTTGGTGAATAGCTGCTAATGTGGCCTCCATGTTTGCTTCGCTAGCTTGCTCCGTCTCTGGTTCGGTGTCAGCATTCGCTCCAGTGAGTCTGGGGGGCCTGCGAGATTCGAAGGATAATTTTGTTTGCCGTTTGTCGGTTTTGCCCATGCTCGCCAGTTTATGAGCTTCAACCAGGCCTACAATTTGATGCCGCGATCTGGGGCTACTATATCGTGTGCGTCACTCACTTTAGCGCCTCCTCATGTTCTGTGATGTACCATGCAACTCTGTGTGACCCAAGTGCCGAGCATGACTGGTGTGCTCTTTAGTATGCGTTGTAGACTTTGTTGTGCACTGGTGTGCCTTTACACATATAAGGGTAGGGCTGTTGTGGAGTGTTGGCACTATTTTTTACTTAGTAGAACCGGTGACTCGCTGTAATCTGGATAGCGGACCTTTGAACGCAGTTGGCTGTCCGACTTCAACTCCGCCCGGTCTCAGTAGGGGGAATGCCAAGCGTGACTGTTGCACTGATATGTTGCGCTGCATTCGCAATTTAAGGACAACGTTCAGATAAGGGTATGCATTGCTCACAACTTTGTCACACGCCTACCTCACAACCGGGCAGCATTCTCTGAGGGCTGTAGGCCCCACCTCTACATTGCTCGTTGATTGATTGTGGCCCACAGTCCATACCCACACAACAGCGATTTGGTTTATCTGTTAGTGCTACTACCACAAGTATAAGCCCTTAATTGCGGATATATGTGTAAATGTTAATTGATTAGGTTTGCGGGGCAGCCAGTTTATCATACTTACTCATGGCCTTTCCGTATGCAGCCACGGACATTCACAGTCAGTTCAGCACTCTTCCATGAAAGCAAGCAGCGTAGCGTGGGCCTCAGTAGTATCACATCGCTCGTCGTGCATATATGCACTTTTCCTTCACATATGCGTGTCCCAAACGGTATATGGTTAGAACCGCTCTTCTCGGCCGGATGCAGTTCGCTAAGCAACGGGAACCGACTTACCCTACGGTTTCAGCGTCTATTCAAGAGTGCCTCCAACAAAGAAGCGGTCCATTACACTTTTGCATGGGCAATCACACGCACACACATCCCAGGGCCTCCCCACGCAGGTGATAGCGTTGATCAGCAATATCATACACCGCTGGGGAATCCGCCATCTATGTCGCGCGTCACTTGCCTGCGTTATCGGCGTGCAGTTAGGGGGTCTTCCTGCCCTTCTCCCTTTATCTGCACATCAGCGGAGAGCAGGACAGCGGATCCTCGTCGTTCTGCAACGCCTACTCCCGCAGGATGGTTACTGCCGTGCTGCTTGTCGCCATTTTGTTTCCTGGGAAGCCGCACGTCTCGCCTCTGTTTCACCGTTTACATACGGCGCTACTCACTCCTGTCGACAACAATGGACTGCACATGCGTTCTGATTGTGGAATCTGTCTCCGTCGCACATAGATGCCTCTCACATCCGCAGATATTTAATAGATGTTCATTCCGGCCGGCAGAGCAGCACTATCGTGCGGCCAACTTGCAGCGGGCTCTCTAGCGCCCCCTTGCTTTAGCGAGCCTTGGTCACCGGACCTTCAGCAGCCCAACCGTGCAGCACAATTAAGGGCAAGGCTTGGACAACTCCCTTCGCATTTTCTCTGACGTTTGTTTATATAATGTGAACTCAAGTGACACGAAAGTGTTGGAGCGCTTAACGCTAGTTACATTACACAATGTCAGATTAATTTTTGGGGGCGTTTTTAGAGAGCGTGAACTCATCTGACCCAAAGGAATTGAAGTGCTTTACAAAAGCGCCAGTTACATTACACAAGGTCAGGTTAATTTTTTTGTTTTTAGGTGCGCAGCGATTAAGTGATGTCAAAGCCGTCCCCGTTCATTCATTATTCCCCCTATACCTGCCAAATGGGAGCATTTTGTTGTTGTAATGCCCAGTGCTCCTATAATCAGGGGGCTTAGACAGAGGGCGGGGCTGGAGGCTTGCTGGTAAATGGATGGTGCGAGCAGTGTTTTTAATGGAAAACTCTGAAGATGGGTGCCTGGTGAATAGAGGCCAAGGGGAGGAGGGATGTGATGTTGCCGCTATTGGAAAGTACTTTACTGCTTTTTCCATAGGCTGTTAAATACTCTAGATTTGCAGTCGCACACAGAATGTTATAGTGCTGTTGACTTGCATGGAGGCACTTATCTTTTTGTCTGTGCATTAAAAAGCCTTGGAATGTGTTCACAAATGTTTCCCGAGGCAAGCATGTATTTCTGATTCATGCTGAATGACCCAGTGTGTAGTAATTGCATAGCTCTTCAATACCTGGCAGCACAGCACCCAGGATGTGTTGCATGGCTAAACACTTATAAGACCTATTGACTATGCCAATGCTTGTTTAACCTGTTGGCTGCTATAAATAGCTCAGTCAGAAATGTTGTCTGACGTTTTTGTATATTGCATGAATTCTTTTGTTACTGGGGCCAGATGATGAACGGGAGGTCTGGGCAAGGTAAGCCAGGTAGTGGTTGTTTGATTGTATATGCTCATTCACTCCCTCCCTCTCTTTGCTGCCCCTTTACCTCTTCCTGACAATGCTTGTTTTAGGTAAGGGGCTGATTGCAATATACTCTAATCTTCTTCGATATCACTCTGCATGTTAGCTTGCCACCTGTCCCTACAGTCCTCCACGCAATAGGCCAGTAGTGTGCAGCAGCCTCCATAAAATGGGCCTTGCAGGCGCGTCAACTTCTCAGCCAGTGTGGACGCGGGAATCCTGCAATTTTGACATGCTGAACTTCATCTCAACAGAAAACCCACAATTTGATGAAGCAGAGTCTGTGTGAAACCACAATTTCATGAGGCAATGTGTCCATGTGGTAAGGCACCTCCACCACATCAAAAATATAAGAAATACAATCAATTAAGTAAAAGGGCCCACTCAATAACTGAGCCCTAAACAAGCAGAACAGTTTTAAGGATTTATTACAAACATTATTTGAAAATGCAGTACGGAGTCAAAGCCGTGAAGTATCTCCGGCAAATAGGGCATTACCGAGAAACTGTCAGCAGGCAGCAAAATCAAGATTGAAAAGGACAGCATCCTAGTAGCATAGGAAAGGTCTCTGGTACGATCCCAAAATCAAGAGGTTTTATACATTATTTTTGCATATAAAATTTGTAAAACTACAGAATCCCTGTGGTGGGATCCAATGTGTGTTTTCATTAGCAAATAACACGGTTTTATTAAATGTCATATTGTCTTAACACCAAAGCACTATCTCACTATATAATTATTATTCCCACTCTATGCTAATGCCATCCAGATACGGTGGAACAAACTAGATACATAAACAGCAAGGTGTTATGAATGAATAGGGTACAGTGAGCTAATGGAAGACGTTGAAGTAATAGCTGCAGTTTTGTGACTGAGCCAGGGAAGATTCATGAACAATGGCAATGGAAATAAACAAATGGGATTCTGCTCGACTGCACACTGCAGGAATGACAAACAGTGAACTGTGCAGGGGAAGACAAGCGTGACATCTATTTCGAACACAATGGCTGCTGGGCCCAAATTGAGTCCTAGTTAACAAGGGTTAGGAAAATATATTTTTAGATAACATAGGAAATCTATATTAGTGTGCATGTGTCACTGAGTGTGAAACTACATTCTGCACTTTGTTAATGATGTACAAAAATATAAATGCACAAAATCCTCAACACTAGCACTGGTCTCAACGTCACCCATGGTAGAAATGTAGGCCAGATTCCAGGTCCGCAACAGGCACTCAGTGGGCTTCATCCTGCTCTGGAGCAGCCTTCACCGGTGGCCCTTCCCAGGGACATTCAGACACATTGACTGCTTTTTCGCTGGCCCCCCTTTCCCCCCTTCCCTCACACTACGGTAACGGCTGGTCATGGTCATGCTCAAAGGCAAGGAACTTTAGGGAGGAAGCCAGAGGTACAGGGTGGCACAGTGATCCTCATGGGTCTTGGGTCCTGGAGTTGGAATTATGGTGTCAGGGCCACGAGCACGTCCGCTGCTTTCACAGCCACCTGGCACAAAGAATCACGTGACCATGTAGCAGTGAAAGTTTTTGGAGGCTCTGGGAATCTCATATAGGCATACTCGTGAACGAAGCTGAGCTGCTCTATCGCATGAGGAGGTTGGACACAAAAAGGCTGACATTCCGGATCCAGGATAAGTATATACACACCTGAGCACGAAGGCGGAGACAGCCGTGGAGCGGGAGCGAGTTCGGCGGGAGTGGTTCAGCGTCTGAGGATCGCAGCAGGCTGTAAGCTGTACGCCCAGACCTAAAACCTGCCGTAAATCTGCCAGGTTAATAAAAGTTATAACGAAGAGTCCGGTGTGCTGCCTTAGGTGCGCTTACTGGACGATAATTAACTCCGCGCCCATCCAGGCAGAAGGCTGAAATCTGCGGCCAGGGCGGTACACCGAAGTGAACGTGGGAGACGCAGAGTTGCTGTTCCGTGCTCCTGATCCCCGTCGACCTTCAGCGGTGGTCGGACGGGGGATAAAGTATTTTTGCTCCCCATAGAGCGGGGACTTCCCCATAGAGCGGGCACAGGGATGCATTGTGATGCCCTAATACTTTAAGTGCCTGCGCCTGCACCTGGACCAGCGTTTGTACTTGGACCAACTCAAGACCAGCACGGGGGAGGACCACACTGTAGAGCATTGTTCTGGTGAGTCCCTATAACTGGCAGACTTTACATTATAGCGGGAAAGCGGCAAATAACAGCAAAATAGCAAGAGTGACTATCATCAGTTAGAGCTCGTTTTTATCCGCTCTTTACCGCTTTAATTCGTCTCGTGGACAGCTGGTTAAGAAAGAAAACGAGAGTGAGGGAGGAGGGTGTAGTGCCCCTTGGCGGAGCGTTGCCAGGCCCTCGAGGAGTCGGCTCAGTTAGGTCTGGGTGCGGTTTGTGGGGTGCTTTGGCGTGCGCAGCCTCTCTCAGCTGTTTGACATATTTAGAGCAAATAAGGGGTGAAGGCTTGTACAGTAAAAGGAGCAAATCTGGTATATTCATCACAGGTCCAGCAGCTTTTAAGGTCCTTGTGGACTCTGAGGATAACGTCACCAAGGCAGCGAAGGAAGCGATTGCGGAGAACTAAAAGCACAGGATTTAAGGGAAATGCCCCCAAAAGTGAAACCTCGTGGGGTCAAAAAGGTTCCGAAAGCTGTTGCACCAAGAAAGGGTAAAAAGGGCCAGCAACAAAAGGCGTTGGAGAGCATCAGTATGGACCCTTTGGATGAAACATCGACATCAAATAGACAGGATATTCCGCTACTCCCAGTAGAAGAAGTGAGCGGGACTTCTCTAGGGCAATCTATAAAAAAAATTGTGGGGAAATATTTTAAAAGGAATCTTGATGTATGTGAATACTCCCCGCAGTTGGGGGGAACTCAAGATAGAGATAGTATGAGTAGCCAAAGAACTACAATGGGTGTAACAATGGGTGCAATAAATGACTCTTTACGTCCACTAGATTTGGACCAGGGGGGGGATAAATGAAGGGGAAATGTTTGGGCTGGAACCTAGATTATCATCATCGCCCAGTCTCTCCTGTAGTGGAAGGGAAAGGGATAGCCCTAGAGTAGATAAAGTACCACAACAGGTAGTTAATAGGCAGGAGAAGGGAATCGTAACTCCCCAGCAAAGCTTTATCTCCCCAGATACCTTACAATCATCCTTGGCACTCGACATGATGGCGTCTTCGGAATCATCATTATTAGAGGTGATGTTTTTAATGCAAAAAACTCTCCAAGCAATATTAGAAGCCTTAGTTGAGAATAATGGACAAGGGAAAACCCATAAAGCTCAATTACAACAGATTGCAGAGGAGTTAAAACAAATAAATAACTGCATGCCAAATATAGTACGCCCAGTAGTGGAGACAAGGGAGCAGGAGGTATATGTACCTTTATGTACCGATGAGAACAAAGCTACACAGGTGAACAAAGCTATACAGATTGAAAACCCCCCCGACAGTATATATCTCAAAGTGCCTTATGCTGGTAATAAAGAGGAGGGCATATAAGACATCTAAAAGGTATAGACCCGAGTATAAGAGCAGAAAGATCAGAAATAAGTCGCAGAAAATGCTGGAAAAGACAAGGGAGGCACATCAAAGCCAGAGTAAAAAACAGGGTGTAGTAATATTAGGGCAAGAGAGACCACCGATAGATGAGATCACAAATAAAAAGGGATTAGGGAAGAATCAGAATAGAAAAGTTATAAGTACAGCAAAGAGGATGAATACCCTGTGCGGAAGCATGCAAACCCAAGGTCTTGCAATACAGAAGAATATAGAAAGAACGGGGAGTAGGGAGGGAGGTGAACCAGGGGGCATAAGAATAAGGGGAGAGCCCCCCTTAGATCGAACAGGATGGGTAAGAGCCGACCCACAGTCTGAGCGCTCTCCTATAGTTAGGAGATGCGCTAGGATGTATGATAACAGTGAGGAACTATGGGTATTTATGGAACCATGGGGACAAAAGTTAGGGAAAAATCGTCAAAGGAAAATAAAACCACTAAATCGTGCAAACCTATTGCAAATACTGGTTAAATGCCCTACATTGGGGGAGGTTACATCTGAAGATATAAGGCAAATAGGCTTTGTAACAAATTTAGAAGGAAACGAGGTAACAAAGGTGCTTTTTTACTCAGAATTTGTAAAACAGTCGGTGGTAAAGGCAGAGAGAGACTTGGAAAAGGAGGGAATAAGACTTGTGCATGTCAACGAACTTGGGAAAGAAGGGAATAATTCTGGGAGCTCTGGGACCCTTAATTACCATGCAGGGCTATGCCCGGAGCAAATACAGTATGATGCATTAGGTGCCCAATATAGAAGAATTTGCACAGATAAAGATCAAGGAGGGCTAAAAGTAATAATAGCAAATACCGCTTATGAGCCAAGGTTGAGTAATCGATTTGATCTCCTAGCCGAATCCCCAAATAGTTGGGAGGGCAATATGACCGATGTGTTGAGTGAATTGGACTAGGACTTAGGGTACTCGCACAGCCTACGGACACTGTCTTGGAATATTGGGGGCTATAAGAAACAGCTAGCACAAGACACTTTTAGAGAAATGCTGGGTAATTATGACATCTTGTGTCTGCAGGAGTCCTGGTTGTGTGAGGTACCCGATCCAATAGATGGTTTTTTTATGGTAACCAACGAGGCAGTACGAGTGAACTTAGGCCGACCTTCGGGGGGCTTAATTACACTGGTATCAGTAAAAAGAGCTCACAAAAAAACCAAGTTAAAAGTGAAACGTAGGTGGTTATTAGCTTGTCAGGTAGAACTTTACAGTGGGATCTGGGCAAAAAGACAAATTATTGGGGACGCTCACCATCACTGCAAGGGGGTAACGTGTCAAATCCTGGCGGAGGCAGTCTTCATCCAAACCCCCTGAGCCCTTGTGACCTTGACCAGCATCTTTCCTGGGCCACCGCGAGTACACCGCGGCAACTACCACACTCTGGTGGGACTTCTAGTCCCAGAGTGCAACGCGTACTTCCCGCTCCCGATGCCTGCAGGTCAGCTGAGAGAGAGGGGCCAGCGCAGCCTTCATCAGCACGGCTCGCATCCCGCGGCACGGGACGCTCACCATCACTGCAAGGGGGTAACGTGTCAAATCCTGGCGGAGGCAGTCTTCATCCAAACCCCCTGAGCCCTTGTGACCTTGACCAGCATCTTTCCTGGGCCACCGCGAGTACACCGCGGCAACTACCACACTCTGGTGGGACTTCTAGTCCCAGAGTGCAACGCATACTTCCCGCTCCCGACGCCTGCAGGTCAGCTGAGAGGGAGGGGCCAGCGCAGTCTTCATCAGCGCGGCTCGCATCCCGCGGCGCGGGACGCGTGCGGGCCGCGCCCAGGCGAAGCCCGGGCCAAGGGCGGGCCCGTCTGTGCCCGTCCGGGACCGACAGAGACCGGGCCGGGCCAATCCTCTAAGCCTTTAGCGGACTTGCCCTGGGACTAAGAACTATTCGTCCAAAAGTAAGTTTGTCGAGTGCATTGTGTGCTGTTAAAAGATTTTAAAAATGCCAAAAAGGAAGCTGAGCCATGCAGCCAACATAGTAAAGGCACCAGGCCAAACATCATTGCTATCCTCTCTCTCCGGGGCTATGGGAGCTATTGAAGAACAGATTAATACAGTAGAGGAGTCTCTATCCAAGGGAAGGCAGGGCCTGGCAAAGAAGGGGGGAGGTCATATTCCAAATGATCCAATACACCCAAGTGAGATCCATACAGCACAGGGTGCCCAAAATGGTTGCATACTAGATATTTCGGACAATATAGATATAGACAGGAGTGATGTGTGCGACTCAGCTGAGGAGTCACGACGCCCGCTTAAACGTAGTAAAAACTTAGAAACTTTAGAGGAGTCCCCAGTCCAGAACAGGGGAGGGGATACCTTGGTGAAGCAGTTAAAAAACACAAAAAGGAAAAAAAGGAAAATCCCGGGCAGTCTTTAGTAAAGCCATTTACACGCAAAAAACCTACCAATGTGGATAAAATCATCACGATTACCCAAATGGAGGGCCAGACACGGGCATTGGAAAAAATATCACAAAGTATGGACAAACTATACAGTTATATGGTGGGAGCCTTGGAAAACCTGACAGAGTAGCAAACTTGGAGGGGAATTTAATGGGAAAAAATAATAATAAAAAAAAAGTGGGTAAATCCCAGTCTACGCAGACAGGATTAGACTTAACGGGGCCCACCAGTAAAGATCAAAAAGCCACTCCAAAATTAACAGCGAACAACACACCTATTGGACCCCCACCCCACGGATCCATCCCATCCATGTCAGTATCACATAATAATAACGCGCCAAGTAATAGGTTTGCAGACAATCTTAGACCTAATAATAGTGTGAGATCCACTGCTGCAGGTCCAAGGTCTAACCCGGGGCCATTATTGTGTAATCATCTTGACTTGCCCCCGGCAGCTACGCCGTATGTCGTAATTCTGGCCAATGTCCCTACTCTATTAAAATCAGAGCACGAATCTTGGAGTGAACTCCGTAATAAGTCTCTACATTGGCTGGGAAGGCCCACTGGTTTTCATGACGCGTTATTCAAACATTTTAAAATGGTAAGACGAGTTGCTTGGCTGGGAAAATAACGGAAAGAATTCCAAGGAGACTGTATAGTCCTGACCTTTAGCGATCCTATGCTAGTCCGAGCTAATTTGACTAAGGTAGGGAATGTTTTCTATAATAACGAGGAAATTAACGTTTTACCACTAGGAGCTTTCTATCCACCTCTCCCACCTCCCCGTAGGATTGACATTAGAAAATCTACAGGGGACTTCCATGCATTACCCTTAACTCAAGGAAATGTCCCACTCCGCAATCGTTTTGAACCTTTAACCTCGCTAGAGGAATTAGATTGACTAACTTCAGGACAAGAGGCGGCTTCACATCTGTTAACCTCTATACCACAGGCCAGTGAGTCTGTGAATCCTCCCTCTGTAAAACATTCATCTCTGGATGGCCACGAGAAAATTTTGTCGTGGAATATTGCGGGCCTAAAATCAAAAAGGGGTATCTCAGATTGGGAAAAAATGTTGGCAAACCATCACATCATTGCCCTTCAGGAGACTTGGGAGGCAACTGATTGCTTTTATTTAGACGGATTTAAATCTTTTTGTAAAAATGCCATCCCCATAAATATGGGTAGAGCACGAGGGGGTCTACTTTTAATGTTCCCACTTAAGCTCTCTTGTAAATTCCGAATGGTGGAATGTAAATCTCATCACCTGTTAGCGGTAGAACTTACTTTTAAAAATCGCGCTACTCTGCTAGTAGTGAATTTTTATAATTCTCATTCCAGAGTTAATGAGTTGGAACATCTGCTAGCCTTAGAAGAGCTCCTTGAAAATTATGAGGAGGGTAAATCTATATATTATGATTTAATAATCCTAGGGGATTTTAACATTCATATATGTGCCTTAAATTGTATTATGGAATTAGATCAAGGGGAGTTTTCCTCTAAGCTAATTCATTTCGAACATACACCATCTGG
Organism: Calotriton arnoldi; assembly: GCA_963921515.1. NCBI lineage: Eukaryota > Metazoa > Chordata > Amphibia > Caudata > Salamandridae > Calotriton > Calotriton arnoldi. The sequence goes on along the minus strand of CAWUFW010013829.1, from coordinate 238,480 downwards.
CACTTTTCTGGAAAATACCCTCTCGACCCATAATTTACTCAGCTCCGGGAAAACAAGCAATTTGGAGTCAGTACCAACTTACACAGGGAACGGACGTCTTAGTACTATTGACTATATTTTTTGGACTTCGCCAATAGTCTCAAATATTGTGAAATCAACAATCTCTTGGTCATGCTTTAGCGACCATAATCCCCTCATCCTTACCATTTCACTTTCTGCGACTGATTCTGAGGTGACAATCACTCATATTACAAATAACGATATATCAACTAAAGATAAAAATTGCAGGCTAAAATGGGAAAGGATTACTTCAGGTAGCTTCCTTGAGAATCTTTATACTTCTTGTGCCGCGGAAATTAAAATTTGTCTAGAACCATCGAGGGATAATCATACCATTCTAGAAGCTTTCGAAACACTATCAAAAAATATTTCTGCTGACCTCACCATTGTGAGTAAGGCCAGCTGTCCGAAGGCCGAAAGATGGTTTGACAGTTTATGTTCTACTACCCACAAGGAGCTCTTACTGGCCATTAAATGAATCCCCAGAGATGCAGCAGAAATTAGAGTCAAAAGGACAGCCTATAAATTGGCAACCCAGACTAGGAAAAAACAGTTAAAAGAGCAGGCGTGGGAATCCCTGAGTGACCTAGCGTACTAAGAGATAGTGCAAATTTTTGGTCAGTAGTTAATAGTCGCTTTCTTTCGGATTCCCAAAATTCAAATATTGAGTGTTTAATTCCAGCTGACCAATGGGTCCAGCACTTCGCCAACATCTATGATAATGCTGGCATCGAGGGATCCAAAGTCCCTGTGGAGATCGAGCATACCAGGGCAGGGCTCATTTTTACTGCAGAGGAAGTCCATAATGCAATTTTATCTACAGCGGGGGGGGGGGGAAGGCTCCGGGCCCCGATGGGGTGCCAGCAGATCTGTTTAAAGCTGACCCCATGGTCTGGTCGAGAATTTTATCACACGTCTTTAATGCAGCATGTGCACATAATTTTCCGCTATCTTGGGGAAAAGCAGTCATTGTCCCTATTTTTAAAAAAGGGGCTCGAGATGACCCTATGTGTTATAGGCCAATCTCCCTTCTAGACTCGGCTGCTAAAATTATGGGCAAAGCTGTACTGGAGAGATTGACGACCTGGTTAGATCCCCTAAATGTTGTTTCTGATTTGAAGTATGGCTTCAGGGTAGGTAAAGGGACCCTGGATCAGTGTCTCAATTTACATCTAATTATAGGAAAGTACACCATCGCCAAAAAGGGAGATTTACACTTGGCTTTTATGGATCCGACACAAGCGTTTGACTGCGTAAATAGGTCCAAATTATGGATAATTTTAAGGGTCTTGATCCCGAGCTGGTGGCTTTTTTATTCAAAATGCATGAAAATAACACTGCTGCAGTTCGATATAATAAAAATGGCGACCTGACAAGCACTTGGGATGTAAAGAGGGGGGGTACGTCAGGGATGTATATTGGCCCCCCTTCTTTTCCCCCTTTATATAAATAAGTTGGGGGTTTTCCTACAAACTAGCTGCATAGACATCCCCAGGGTAGGCGACAAGAAAATCCCCGCACTGTTATACGCTGATGATACGGTGTTACTTGCAAGAACTGCGGTGGGCCTTCGGAGATTACTAGATGGTTTTATAGCTTTTATGGATTCCTTAGATTTATCAACACATTTTAAAAAGGTCGCACATAATGACCATTGGCTCCCGGAAATCTACGAAGTTCAAATTTTATTGCTAGGAGGTTGAATTAACTAAAAACCCAACTTTCCCATACCTGGGGGTACTTTTTGATGAAAGGGGATCATGGGGAGCACAAATTACACCAAAAAAAAAAAAAAAAAAAAAAAAAAAAAGGAATACCCTCACCAGGGCCACAGGGGCCACCCTCAAGTTTGCCAAGAGATTAGGAACTAAACCCCTACCCGCTCTGTTAAAAGTCTATAAAGAAAAGTGTACCTCTATGGCTTTATATAGTAGTGACATCTGGGGCTATAGGGAAGGTAAGGAGATCCAAAGAGCGGAAGACAAGTTCTTACGTAAACTATTACCACCCCGGCGTTTATCCTGCATGAAGAGATGGGGGTGGGATACATTGAGGACGAGATAGCGATAGCCCCCTTGTTACGATGGCTTAGGGTATGGGATAGTCCTAATACAAACTTAAACCAAATAATAATCACGGATTGCTTAGCTTTGGATAAAGCCATGCATATCCCATGGCTGAAGTATGTAAGAGACCTGACAAAATGGCTAGGCTGCCCAGATTTATACATCAGACCAAAACCGATGGGGAAGCCTAAAATCAGAGCCATAAAATCACAGTTTCTGGAGAAGCAACAGGGCCTTAGAGAGGAAAAGGAGCTAAGGAAACCAACAGTTAGAAGATACATTATGTTACCTTTGTGTAACCAAATTCAACCATATTTATTTATTGTAAATACTGTATTTCACCGCTATGTATTAACAAGGTTCCGATTAGATTTGATTTCTTGGTTCTTAGCCGTCCCTCAAGGTTTTACAAAACAAGGTTCTCGCCAACCTTGTCTTTGCGACAATTTCTCAGAACAAGACACCTTACATATCATCTTTTTCTGCGATTTTTATGTCCAGCTGCGTAAAAGATTTATACTTCCACTTCTTAAAGACTGCCACTTCTCCCAAGTTAGGCCAGCTTTGTTATATCTTCAAATGTTATCTTCGCCTATGGTTTGTTTTGGTGTGGCAAGTTTTTTAATAGGTGCCATCAGAAAGAGAAAAAAATTGTCATTTTAATAACTTATCTAATCATCACTTTTTTATACAATTACGTTCACTTGTATGTCTATTGTTAATCAAATTGTAAATCTAGCATGTTGCATTTTATATTTTGGGGTCTTGTACGTTCAGGATACCCCCCTTCGTTCCATCTAGTATCTCTAATCCTGTATCGCTTGCTGCAACTGGGGAGCATCAAGATTCATCTTTTAATATTTTAACATTTGTATAATTGTTTATGAAATTGTAAATGTAGTATTTTTCATTTTATTCGTTAGTATTTTAAATGTTAGCTTTGCGCAAGATAGGAATTCGAACATGTTGTTCCGACGGCTTACTGTAATGTGAATTTGGTATTATGCACTTTATATGAATCCCCCTGCTCTACCCGATATCCTTAACTCCATTCTTTTAATTTACAAAAAATTTAAATATGAGGTCTATATGTAATGTATTTTATCCTGATGAAATGCCTTTTTCGCATGTTTACTTTTATGGCATTGATTTGTCGAATAAAGTATCTTTTGACTTTGACTTGACAAATTATTGTGATCAATGTATATATTCAGCCAGGAATAATAGTAGATTATGAAGTACAACTGTGCTTGTTAGAGAAAGATCTGGAATCTATTTGTACAACGAAAGCAGCATATTTGATAATGATCTTAGGAGACTTTAACCATAAATTAGATCCGTCCCTTAGTGATAAACTGTTTAAGGAGCTCTTAGCCATTTCACAGATTCCTCAAGCAAATTTTGTTGGAGTAGGTAGCGCCGCACGAGACAAATATTTAGTAAAGTTCCTTGGATCCATAGGATTATTCTGTGCTAATGGGCGGACGAATTTCGACCGTCCAGCAAAGAAGACGTTTCGTATAGGGAATCAGAATTGCCCAATTGATTATGCTTTTATAAATGCATGGCATTTTAAGGACGTTGAACAATTTGAGGTATTGCAGAGTGAAGGCAGTGACCATTGGCCTTTAGAATTGTTAATTAAGATGGAACAGGAGTCGGAAAGAGAAAGAGTGATCCCCTTACAGATTGAACATCCTAAACGCATAACCACCCGTATAACCGAGGAAAGCCAGCAATTGGTTAATAACTTGTTTATTAATTATACGGTTGTTGGTAATTTACCGCAAAAAGAATTTTTTTTAACATGGTATGAGCAGACGATCGACCAGATGGTAAATTGCCTAAAAATAAAAGTAAAAGTAGGACCCACCCATAAGACAAAAGAAAGTATAAATGGTTGGTTTAACAATGAGTGTAGGAATTTGAAACTGAGGGTACGGAAATGGGAAAGACAGTTAAGGAAAAAACCAGATAAGGGGACAATGGAGAGCCTCCGAGTGGCGAAACTGGAATACAAAAATAAAACGAGAGAAAGGAAATTAGAATATAAGTCCAAAAAATGGCAAACAATGTTAGAAGTGATAAACACAAATAATATAAGGCTCTTCTGGCAATTGGTAAAGGAGGGAAATGTACAAGGGAAATGCGGTGCTTGGTGGGCGAAGATGATTGGGTGATTCATTTGAGTAATTTGTATAAGGGCAAAGATTTGAAGAAGACCCTGGAATTAAGACCCGAGGAGTTAGAACAATTAAAGCCGCACTTCTCTTTTCAAAATATAAAAAACGATTCAATCTTTAAAGCGGACTAAAGCCGCAGGACCAGACAACCTACCTGCAATTATTTTGAAAAATAGTATTGATTGGTGGGCAAGCTTCTTAAAAGCGACCTTCCAACAAATTCTTGTTGCTGGGATTTTCCCAGAAAGTTGGAAGGGGGCAATTGTTAGGCCAATTTATAAAAAGGAGGATGCTACGTTGCCCCAGAATTATCGCCTCATAAGCTTACTGGATGTGGGGGAGAAGGTCTTTTCTAAAATATTGTTAGGGATAGTGAAGTCCTGGGCAGAACAGCATAATCTGATACCAATAGAACAAGGGGGTTTAAAGAGGGGCACTCGACTGTTGATCACTGCCTTAGTTTATGGGCATTAGCAAAAAGGCAATGGAAGTGCGCGGTAGGTTGTTTTGCTGTTTTGTTGATTTCCGAGCCGCATTTGATTTGGTAGATCGTAGTATACTGTGGAGTATGTTGGCAAAGCTCGGAATCAACAAAGCAGTACTTTCACTAATCCAGGAAATGCATTCAAAGAATTGGGCTAGGGTAATTTTGGATAACCTTGGAACTTTATCTAAGAAAATTCAGATAATGAATGGCCTGAGGCAGGGCTGTGTTTTAACCCCTTTGTTTTTTTCTTTGTTTTTATCCGACCTGCCAAATACGCTGAGCAAAGCTGGAGGTCTAAGCCCTAAGATGGGGGGAACCCATATATCATGTCTGCTATATGCGGATGATTTAGTGATAAGACATGACAGAATTAGGCTTACAAAAAAAATTGGATACCTTTTATGAATACTGTAAAAAGAAAAGCCTCACGGTTAATTTAGAAAAGACCAAAATAATGGTACTGGGGAAAAGAAAGAGCTCGTTCTACTGGAAACTGGGGGATGTTAGAATTGAAGAAGTGGATAAATATAAATATTTGGGCATGTGGTTCGATAGTATGTTAAATTGGAAGGACCACATACAGTCATTAAAAGCGAAGGCTCTTTCTACAGTATGGGGCCTTAAACAATTTAAACAGATGTATGGAGGCCCCTCGCTGCGACCAATACTATCAGCTTTTAATGCATTGGTTCGACCACAATTTCAGTATGGTGTCGAGGTTTTATTTATGGGGGGCAAATCGGATTGGAACTTAGAGGAGGGGAAATACGTGAAGCAGCTTCTTGCTCTCCCTTCGACAACTATGTTACAGGCTGTGCGAGTAGAATGTCATCTTACAGCCTGGAACTATCGGGGACTGCAAGCGACATTTAACTTCTGGAAAAGAATGAATGGAGAAGGCCCTCCCAAAATAGCATACCTCTGTAAGAAAGAAATAGAGACCAGTGATTTTAACAGGGCGGTCCATGCAAGGAATAAATTAGACAAGTTATGTGCTAAACTTACTCTAGAGCGAGACCAATGGAAATCAGGGCAGCAGATCCCTAAGCTGGAGTTACGGGCCATTATTAATATGAAGGCCCAAGAAGAAGATTTGTTATTTGGAGAGCAAATCGTCTGCCCGGTTTCTGATAAATGGGTGGGCCAATGATCATATCTTCCCCTATATTGAAGCTATGCCTAATCCAAAGCTCAGAAATGTAATATTGAAATTTAGGGTTGGCCTGAACCCATGTAACATCAATTGGAAGATAAAATCCTTCATGTCGAATGTCCAAGGTCTGTTCTCCTGTGGCCTACAGGTAAAATGTAGTAGTCAACATATTTTGTTGAATTGTTTGTGGTTTTTAGAAGAACGGAAAAAATAATTTAAACCTATTTTTATTGTCTATAAAACCTTTAGTAGGGACCAAGCACTTAGCTTATTGAAAAATATGAGATTTTTAAAGGTGGCATGTGCAATAGGAAGATTTTTAATTGCAATACAGGAGTCATTGAAGGAAATGGTAATATAGTTTGAAATGAACACGTGGTAGAAATTCGATCGTACCCATGATTTGTGGATTATCCTTGATTTTGTATAAATGTATAGCTAATGTATAAGCGACCCCTTTCTGCTTTGGTGATGAATTAAGAGTTTTATATAGGTGGGTGTCCAATTGTATATTTTAGTAGGTTTTTACTGTGTATTATAGTGTTTTTATGGTCAAACTGTTGGGACAACTCATATTTTAATTGTTTGTAATGTGCTATTTTTTTATGGCTAGATATGCCAAATAAAAATATATATAACAACATATAGGCATAACTTAGTGCCTCCATCATCAGATGGGTGGGAGCTTTGTGGCAGCAACCCTAGATGCCACTGAACCATGGAACAGATGCATGTTGTAGCACCTGTGGCTTTTATAGGGATGAGGTGGTGAACTGATCCAGGAGGGTGCTTTGGGATGTGTTTAGTCAGTTTATTAAAGGAACACTGCCAGAAAATCATTTTCACTTTGCCACACCAATATTTCCTTTGCTCCAAAGTGGTAAGCACACACTACTAACAATGTATCTAATATGAACAGCACACATCATCATGCCAGTATTCACACTGTCACAGTGTATAACTTCATAATTGCTGGGACAGTTTCTATATTACAACAGTATGTAAAAATTATTACCAACTCCACATGAATCTGTTATGACCAGACCTAACTGCATTCTTAGTACCATAACAAGCACCAATGTGAAGCTCCGGCAAACCAGCTACCGAGAGAGACGATGGGCGACACGAGATCTGCACTGCGCGCTACAGCAATGAAAGCCCGCGATGACCGCCAACGTGATGCTCTAGCAATGACCATCCGCGAAGCCAGAATGGATCTTAATGCTACAGTGACAACTGTCCGCGATGCCAGCCCTGCTCTTCGCAATTGAGCAACAACCATCCACGATGCTCTGCCGGCTCCTCATGGCCTCCTCCACTGCGAATGGAACTCTTCGCGCCAGACTTTAACAAGGTAACTTTTTCAGCTTGACTCATCTGGTCCTGTATCAGACCCATGCTCCATCATGGTCGGCCTGAACTGGTCTTTTCTGCGGTCTAGCACAACCAGATGACTGCGAGTGGTGCTTTGAGGCACTATGTCTACATAAATCTTTACAATTAAATATCTCCGGTTCTACTGATTGGATTTTTGTCATTTTGGTCTTATTTTATTTATTAAACTTTTCTCTATTTTTCTAAAATGGTTTGGGGTTTTACTTGTGTCGTGTTTTTTTACTTTATTACTGTTTTGTGTTGCATAAATACTTTACAATTTGCCTCTAAGTTAAGCCTGACTGCTTTTGTGCCAAGCACAAGTTAATTTACTGACAAGGATTGTAGTTATTGCCTAAGTGGGGCTTCCATACCCCTCAACCAATTACCCAATTTCTTACGTATTACCTAAGTTGCATTTGCAAAAATACCCAGGTACATACTGGCCAGCCTGCAAAGTAACTTAAGTAAAGGACGCCCATATCCACCGGAAAAAATACAGCTACATAACCACAAAGGAAGAAAAACAAGCACACACAAGAGTACAAAGGAAATCACAAATGTGTATACACATGCACAGAGGTGTACTCAGACAGGCATATGTTCAGAGACGAAACACGCACAAACACAGGCTGAAACAAACAAGCGGACTGTAAGCACACAAACTATTATTTCTCATCCTTCCATGCATCATGGACTGCAATGGTGTTCCATACCACGAAAAGCTAGCAGTGGTCTACAGAATGCAGCAGATGGGAATGCTCTGTGGACGGACAGGCCGACCCCAAGACCATAAAGGCATTCTGTTACAGCACCAATCATACAGAACACAAACAGCACAATACAATACATTAGTGACTCGCATAGACTCAGCCTAGAGTTACTCACTGGGGACAGCTGAATTTGGATTTGCCTGCTATGGAGAGATACGTGATGATCAATTGAATGTGTTGGCAGATTTCGAGTCCCTCGTATCTGCACAGTTAGGAGAAGAGATGGGCTGAGAACAGGCCCATACCACCTCATGTAGCTCTTCTCTTTTAGGCTCAAGTGGCAATAAGGGGAGCTAGTCAGTTTACACTGCAACAAAATGTGAACTGGATATTGCCTCAGTGCATCGCCAACCCTGGGAGGAGTCCACAACTACCACCAAGGCCCCTGGGAATTTTACCTTTGTCCAGGCCTTCAAATTCTTACTAGGTCAAAGCTGGGCTCGCCCACCTTTTACACCGGGGTTCAACAACCAACTGCTAAATACGCATTGTGCGAGTTTGACCATTGTAAGGCATTGCCCTTGTGTGAAAGTCCAGGAAGAAATAGTTGCGGTGGACAGAGAGTCCTCAGTTAACGGATGTTGAAGTACACGTTTGTCTCCAATCCAACTCCAGCAATGTGACGTCTAGAGTTATGGATGGGGAGCAAGCCCACCACATTTGGGGCACGATTAACGTTGTCCTTGTCACTTGTGCAAGCAAGGAAACAATGCTTGCTATAAATATCTTCCACTTTCCATATGACTACACAGCAGAAGGTGACCTCCACACAGCGTTGTCTACGCCTTAAAGTGTTTTGTTAATAGCGTTTTTACAAATGTGTTAATTTCCTGTTTACTTTATGCCAGTTTGCGCAGCCACCAATTCCAATAACACTGTCACTGTCACTGACAGCCACTTCAGCGACAGACGAGCCTGCAGCCCCTCATTACAGTGACATCAGTGAGAGCACCACCATAAGCATGTGCACGAGGAGGCGGTGGCACTGCACAGTGTGGCGCACCCCTTCATGCAGCTTCTCCTGGGGTGCCAGGAGACTGCAGACAAGAGTCACTGCATGGGCTCGGGTGCAGGTCATTAGCAGCAATCCCCGCCCCTAAAAACGTTGTGTACCAATGCAAAGAATAAAGACTGAAAATGTGAACAACTACAAAAGGACGTGGACTGTCCGGAAACGTGAAGTGCAATTCAAGCAAGCAAAGGCTGAGTGAGGGTCGCCCACCTAAATAAACTAGCGGCTAAAGGATGATGGCCCGAAGCCCAGTCGCTGCTCACGTTCATGACTTCTTCACTGTTCCACACCTAATGACTCCTTTGAGCCTACCCAGGAACGTAAACAGCACTGAAAAGCATACATATGCGAGTCCGATTGCCGACACAGAGCTTCAGAGTGACATTCGGCATATTTTAAACACGCCAATTGTTTTAGCAAATTTAAGAAAAGAAAAGCGCATTTAGATTAAATTGTGTGCACAAATCGCGAGGTATGGGCAGGTGAGGAAGACTGTATGTATTAGAACACACCTCCATGATACACAATAAACAATGTAGCTGGTAAACTACATAATTTGTTGGAGAACTATAGAAAGTAACATTATTAGCTCTTTTGTATTCGGGTACCGTTCGCCTGTCGGGAGAGGTTACAGACAAACTAGAAACAGAACCACCTCTACAGTCTCCAGGACCCAGGCAAGTGAATGTTGCTAGTATTCATCCTGCATCAGTGAAGCAGTAGAAGCAATGCACCCAAACTACATTTATAGTGAAAATTGATAAACAAAACTTGAATTCATTTTAGAACGAAATTAATCTGAGTGGTGGGGGATAAAAAGGGAGCGGGGGGGGGGCTAGAATCTCGAGCTGCACGAGGTATTCATACCCTTGCGCTCCTTGATTTGACGATCACCATTCTGTTTTAATCCCACTATAACTGATTGATTAGAAACCCCTAGAGATAAATACCTTTGCAATAAAGATGCCTGCATCCATAATGGCTTTGATGTGCTTCAGCCACCCCGAATTGTCCAGTCCCCACAGGAAGTCACCCATAGATGGCGATCTCAGCTCACAAACTGCAAAACAAAGACCGCTCCCCGTTATATGACAGCGGAACACAACTTGCCAAGATGAAACACGTGCAGTTATCAAATAGTTTGAGACCTAGGAGAAAAAAAACCTGAATTTAACAGAAACGGAATGCTCGCCTGTGTTAAAAGTAGTTGTCGTGACAGGGAAGAGATCACCAGATAACTTATGAGGGATTGTACCAGTTTATTAAGACAGTACGTCTTTCCAAGAAGGGGCCCAGGAGTAACTGACTCACAGAGCCAGAACACCTATGACCTCACTTCATTTTACATTCTACCTACTCAACATCACATCATCACACATCTCCCTTTTTATATATCAAATAAGATTGCAATAATATAGAGCATAAATAAATGTGGAACAAGAATACAATTTCATAAATTAAATTTCCGCCACCCATATCCCTTTGGGAAAAAAACCAAAACATTTCTTATAACATTTCTTAAAATAAATATTCGAAACTAGAATGAATACAGTAGCAAGAAACAATGTGAACGTAATAAGAAACAGTGGAAAAAATGTGCTGGACAATATCAAAACATGGATACATGACTTGGTGAACCACATCTATAACAAGAACTTCTTTGTGGTTGAGGATTTTGAAAATTAGGGGCCAGATGTATGACCACTGGAACTTGCGACTCGCAAATTGAGACAAATTTCGAGTCGCAATTTGCGAGTCGCAAAAACCAATGTACAACAGTGTCTGAGGTACTGTTTGTGATTCCCATTGGGGTCGCAAATTGCCTGCCTCATACATATTAATGAGGCTGTTGCAATTTGCAACCCCATTGGGATGGCTGGCACTCCCAGGGATGGTGGCCTACTGGGGTCAGCAGACCTCCATGTCTGGGACTGCTTTTAAATAAAGCAGTTTTTTGTTTTTTTTAAATTGAGCCCGTTTTCCTTAAAGGAAAACGGGATGCATTTAAAAAATAAAAATGAAACTTTTCAGTTTAATTTTTGAAGGGCAGGCAGTGGTCCCTGGGACCACTGCCTGCCCTTAAAAAATATTTGCTCATGCATTCACAAAAGGGAAGGGGTCCCCTGGGGACCCCTTCCCGTTTGCGAGTGCTTTACCACCCTTCTGAGAAGGGTGGTAAACTGCGAGTGTTTTGCGACCAAAACATTCTTACATAGGTGTTGGAGTCGCTATTAGGAAGTGATGTCCTTGGCAAGCCCCTTCCTAATAGCGAGTCGCTAACCCTATTTTGCGAGTCGCTAATTGATTAGCGACTCGCAAAATAGGGTTGGTACATTGGCCTGACATTACTTGCGGTCGCAAAGGGGTAGAAATCCCCTTTGCGACTGCAAAATTCGGTCGTACATCTGGCCCCAAATCTTGTCACGCTTTTACCTTTTTTGTTTTCTACTGGAGCTACAGATTTATTTATAACTGCCCCAGCAATGGAGGTTTTACTGTGGGATTCTTCTAAAAAATGTACATCTTCACAGGAACCTTCTATGCTTTTAGCTATATCTATTGCTTTGTCCAAGGAAGGATTTTTACAAGTAAGCATTCTTGTATTTTCTTGGAATTACATCTCACTACTAGTTGATCCCTAATTAACTGTGAAGTGAAGTTTTCAAATTCATACGTAGAAGATAAAACCTTCAAGGCTGTGACATAGGTATTTATAGTTTCAGAAGGTTTTTTGACTCTAGTGAAAAACTTAAATCGATGGACTACTAAATTCTTAGTTTTAAAAAAATATTTGTCCAATTGTGCAATCGCAGAATCTAATTCAAGTTCTTCTCCATTAAGATCTTCACATTCCGGTAAATGATCAAATATATTTTGGCCTTCTACCCCTAGATGATAGTACATCAAACCTTTTTTTCTTTCCGGTTTGAACTTAGTTACGTCAATTGCTATTAAGTATGCTTTGAAAGAGCGAATCCACAATTTCCATTCTAATTGTGGCTCACCTGGTTCTTGCAGAAAAAAAGTGCAGGCGGAGAAATACTCTGCATGGTTAATTTCTTGAATAACGACTTGTGAATAACACAACAAATCTGTTATTGTCCACTTAATTAAGAAACCAGACAGTAGAGCGATGACGAGATAAAACATGTAAAGATGTAGAATAAAATTCAAAGCTGTAGAAGCGTGCAAATCGCTGGTGACTTAAAATGGAATAACCAAACTTGCACAAGGTGCAAATCGCTGCCGAAATAAATATGAACATGTGTGCACATCACAGGTTAGTAAAACCTTGATATAGATGTGCACAAACGTAGAAGCGTGCAAATCGCTGGTGACTTAAAATGTAATACCCAGAATTGCACAAGCGTGCAAATCGCTGCCGAAATAAATATGAATATTTGTGCACATCACAGATTAGGAAAACCTTGAAATGGTTGTGCACAAACAATGAACTCAACAGGGATTCTGTGTGCTTATTTCAGTTTACAACGAAGCCTGAAGTGCAATATAGCATGCGGCCACAAGATGGAGTATAAGTAAGGAGGAGCACAGTGGCACAATGAAAACTCTATCGTTCTTCTTCTGGAGCAGAAATCCAGGAAGCACGGATGACAGAGCAGGATGTTTGCCTGTGAGAGACTTTGTTTGAAATGTACTTGAAAGAGACGAGATTGAACCTGCACGTCTCCGCTCCTTTTGATAATGCGAGTACTCGCGCGCGTCTCGCTCCTTTTGATAATACAAGTTCTTGTTGTGCGCGTCTCCGTTCCTTTGACGGCGCAAGTCCTTGTTGCGCTACCCTTCCGCAGTTGAGCTCACGGTCGCATTCGTTGCCCACAAAACGGTGGTAGCCAACCGACAAAAATATTACTGAAGTGTTGGCAACAAAAACAAAATTTTAAAATAAAGAGCAGGCTTTCCACACGTCGTGCCTTCGGTGCGATGAAACCCGCCTCCCGCTTGTCTCACCTTGGTCAAGGATGGGCCAAAGTACGGCTGATCGGCACCCGATCTCCTGCTCCAACGTCCAGCTGGTTGCTGTTTGGCCCCCTCAATAACCTTCACAAGGCAGCATAAAGTATCCCAACTCGTCGCCAGATTTGTCGTGACAGGGAAGAGATCACCAGATAACTTATGAGGGATTGTACCAGTTTATTAAGACAGTACGTCTTTCCATGAAGGGGCCCAGGAGTAACTGACTCAAAGAGCCAGATCACCTATGACCTCACTTCATTCTACATTCTACCAACTCAACATCACATCATCACAGTAGTACTATTGTTTTGTAAAGCCGCCACTAGAATGTAAATATATAACTTAATTGTGAAACAAGAGTTAATATTGGACGATACATACCAAGGCATGTATATGCTATGTATATATTCTGTTACGCAACAGCACAGCACATGCTACTCGACGGACCATGCAGCACAACCTTATGTGGATTTTGAACTGTAAACTGTTATGTTCTGTATCTTGCTTGTGTCACTTAGCATTATCTCGTGCACTCTGTTGACTTCGCGTTCCATAGAACATGGAACGCGAAGCCTGCAGAGACTGTTGGGCAGTGAGAGAGGAGACAGACAGCTTACCAGTTGTCATCTTGTACCTGCCTGCATTTATAAGAAATAAAGCTTATTTGAAGATATACCTTCGATGTCTTACTTAACAAGTGGCGACAAGCGGAATTTCTAACGAACTAATGAAGGATATCATTTCTTGAAAACACAGGCAGAGTTGACGCGACGCAAAGTGATAAATACTCTACAAGAGCTCATTTGTACTGAGCTGAAGAATTCACACAGCGGAAAACTTCAACGTGGCCTCACCGGTGAGCAGTTTATCAAAAATTAAGCTATTTAAACTTTAAATCCAGCTTGCTTCATTCTAGGCCTTACCGTTCAATGTTGGAACTCTCCGAGTTCAAACGGTAGCTGCCTAGCAACATGCTTGGTATTTGCTGCTCGCGACCGGCTTATGTCTGGCCTCTCAAGCCGTGTGTGATTCTTTGAGTATTCTGCTTACGCGTCACACGTTCCTAGAAACGGAACGTAGTGCGTCACCTGACGCACAGCGGCCATTTTAATTTGGGAAGGCCGAAATCGATAGTTTTAAGTCCCTCGTTTAAGATCAAACGTATATTACTTGTACTTCAAGGAAAAAGGAAATTAACCTTCGACGCTTGGATTCATGGATACAATCCTTAGATTCAGGTGATTTTTTTTTTTTTTCATTCCTATTTTTGACTTTTCGTTTTTATCGGACTTTAACAGAAGTGGTGAAGAAGGGACAGTGTTGTGCTGTGATTTACACTGAACAATTCCACTTTATTTTATTGCATATCAATATCTCTGGGAACTACATTCATTTTTTTTTGTGAGCAGCTATGAGTCAGCAAACCTTTTCTTTAAGTCCTCCTCAAGCATTTTGGCCTGGTGGTTCTGAACCAGTTCTTAAATGGACAGAATGGAAAGAGTATTTTTTAAATTATATCGAAACTGTGGACTCTGATGGCAAGATGTCAGCTCAACATAAGAAACGTATTTTATAACATTCTTTAGGCCCCCAAGGACTTAAAACATATAATCAGATGAACAAACCTGTTGTAGGGAGTGGTGACAGTAATGTTTTCACAGTAGCTTTGGCCAATCTAGATAAGTATTTTGCTCCCAAAGTCTGTATTGGTATTACTCGCTACAAATTCTTCCAAAGGAAACAACTGAAAACTGAATCTATTGATGATTATGTGAGTGAGTTAAAGAAATTGGCAACGGATTGTGCATTTGGTGGGTTGTTGGAAGATTTGGTTCGTGACCAAGTGGTCATGCATGCCAATAATACTGCTATTCAGGAACGTCTGTGGATGAATGGGGATGCCTGTCTCGACGATATTCTTGCTGTTGTCCGCAAAGCTGAAACATCCAGTAGATGTGCTAATGCTTTGAAAACTGAAAGTGTCGCTAAAGACACTGTAGCTAAAATAAGTTCTAACACTAAATTTTTTTTAGTAGTAAGCCAAAATCTGAAGGATGGAGTAAGTATAGACCGAACAGTGAACCACCTAAATGTTATAGATGTGGAAGCCTTGAGCATTTAGCATTTGCTAAATCTTGTCCTGCTGGAAAGGTTAAATGCGGTGCGTGTGGTATCTACGGACATTACACTAAAGCATGCAGGAGAAGAACTAAATCTGTTAAATGTGTTCAAGAAGACGTCGATTCTGATAGTAACTTTAGTAGTGATGAGCAAGTGTCAGAATGTTCGGTAGCTGTAAAAAAGAAATTACTTCTGAATATCAGTGATGGATGCTTACTTATTGAAAACAAACCTGAATGTTGGATTCACATAGGAGGTGTGCATGTTAAAATTTTTGCTGATTCTGGTTCACTTTATTCGATTGTTAATGAGGTTGTTTGGAAAAAGCACTTCATAGGTAAGGTGGGTACCAAGCTATTTTCCTCCGATACTGAACCTGAAGGTTATGGTGGCGAAAAAATAGATATAATTGGCTATCGCTGGTTCAAATTTGAATTTAAGAATCGCCATTCCTATGGTAAATTGTATATTTCCAGAAAAGGTCCATCCGTTCTGGGATGGAAAGATCAAAAAAGTTTACATATAATTCTTGACCCGAACTCTGTGGAACAAGTTCAGGTAATGGATGAGGGCACGAAAGTTGGTGAAAAACGTTTTAAAAAGTTTCCATCTGTTTTACAAAAGAATATAGTAAAATTAAAGGATTTTGAACACAAAATAATTCTTAAGGATAATGCCGTACCCAAAATTCATAAGGTTAGAAGTGTTCCAATTGCGTTAAGGAATGATGTTGGTGTGGAACTTGATAGGTTGGTTTCCTCTGATATTATCGAACCTGTGGAAGCGTCGGCATGGGTTTCTCCCTTAGTAGTGGTAAAAAGTAGTAATGGAAAATTGAGGCTGTGTGTGGATTTGCGCCATTTAAACGAGAACATTATTGTTGATCAATTTCCGTTACCAAAAATTAATGAAATGTTAGCTTTATTAGAGGGTGCCAAGTGGTTTACAACAATTGACTTATCTGCTGCTTATCACCAGATTCCCCTTTCAAAAAGCAGCAAGAAATATACCACATTTATTACACCGCAGGGTTGTTTCCAGTTCAAAAGGATGCCTTTCGGCTTAGCGTCTGCTGCGGCCATTTTTCAACGTCTTCTGCATCAATTGTTTTTTAACATTAAAAACACTAAATTTTTTCAAGACGATATTCTTGTTTTTGGTAAAAACAAAATGGAGCATGACAAAACCTTAGAGACAGTTCTATCCATTTTGGAATCCGAAGGATTAACAATTGTATTTTCAAAATGTACTTTTGCCAGTAATAATGTCACTTATTTGGGACAGGTTATTGATAGTGTTGGAATCAGACCCAAGTTTAATCTTATTGATGCTATTAAGTGCGCCCCTGCTCCCAACTGCAAAGATGTGAGATCTTTCATTGGTCTTGCCGAGTTTTGTTCAAAGTATATTCCAAATTTTGCATCAAGAACCTACAACATTAGGCAACTATTAAAAAACAGAAACAAATTTGACTGGTCACCAGAGTGTGAACAGGATTTTAATGATATAAAAGATTGCATTACTAAAGTTGCTTCTTTGAAAAGTTTTGACCCTGATGCTCAAAGTATAATTACAACAGATGCGAGTATCAAGGGTCTAGGAGCTGTTCTTGCTCAGGTTGGTCCCAATGGTAATGAACATGTTTTAGCATATGCCTCTAGATCTTTGTCACCTACGGAGGAGAAATACTCAGTCATTGAGAAAGAGACCTTAGCTTGTGTCTGGGCTGCTGATCATTTCCGGGCATTTGTTTGGGGTAAACAGTTCACTTTGCGTAGTGATCACAGACCTTTACTCAAAGTTCTAACCACTGAGGGCACCATAAATACATCTGCAAGAGTTGCCAGACTAGCCATTAGATTACAAGATTGTTATAAAATGGAATATCTTCCTGGAAAGAAAAATTGTATAGCCGATTTCCTTTCTAGAATGCCTAAGCAACTTGAGTGTGAGGATGAAATTTGGAACTCTTTTCAAGTTGCTTATGTGCATGATTTGGGCGATTCGGGCATTTTAAAAGAGAAATGGGAGGAAGAATACTCAAAAGATGATGAATTATCACAAGTCAAATTACATCTTGAACAGTCTTGGCCAAGGAAATTAAGCAAAGATCATACACTAAAACCTTTTTGGGAAGTTAGATTTGATCTTAGTGTTCAGGGTGAAAACATTTGGAGAGGTGAAAGAGTTATTCCCCCAAAAAGTTTGCGCACATCTATAATTACTCTGTGTCATGAAGGCCATTTTGGCATTGTCTGCTCCAGACAGTTAAAACTTCGTTTTGGTGGCCTGGCATGGATGGCGACATAGAAGCATTTGTACGAGATTGTAAGCTGTGCAAAGCTGCTGATAAATCTTTGGTCACTTTCAAACCTCCTTTAGGTGTCATGACTAGACCTAGTTCACCTTGGGAACATACTGCTATTGACATTATGGGCCCTATTGGAATTGAGCTGAAATATATTTTGGTACTGATGGATTTATTTTCAAGATGGCCTTTTGTCAAAATTGTCAGCAAAGCAGACACTGATACTGTTCTTCACTTTCTTGACCAATCATTTATAATGGAAGGTATCCCTTCTGTTCTATTAAGTGATAACAGTGTACAGTTTATGTCTAATAAAGCCAAGGATTATTTTAACAAACTGGGAATTAAACACAGAACTACCTCATTGTACAACCCGAACAGCAATGGTATGGTTGAGCTCTTTAATAGAGTTATTAAAAACACTATTCAAATGTCTGCTAAAAGTGGTGATTGGGAAACTCAGGTATTGAAAATGGTTTGGGCTTACAGAGTTTCAATTTGCGATGCCACTGGGTATCCACCTTTTGTTCTTATGCGTGGTAGGAATCCCAGAACAAAGTTTACACCAGGTTGGTTATTTAAATCTAATGTTGTGCGCTGGTCAGAAGACATTGTAAAAGAAAGAGCAGACGCTCTTCAAATCAAAAGAAAAGAATGGTACGATTCTAAACAGTGTGAAAAATGCTGACATTGCTATTGGACAATGGGTTAGAGTAAAAAAACCTGGTAAAATCCCTAAGGAGGACAGTAGCTTTTATGAACCTTTGCAAGTGGTTGAAATTTTGAACAATGCTGTACGTCTCACTGATGGAAAAGTTTGGAATCTTAAAAGGGTTGCTAAATCCTCTGCACCTTCATTGTGTACTAAAAAGGTACCTAACTTGTATGATTTTAATGACTTATTGTTTAATGGTAATTCTGTTAATGACACCAATGTAAATTCTCCTGTGATTATAGAAGATAATACTGTCAATGTTTCACCAGATCCAGGATCACTTTGTCTGGAAACTGATTTGGGAAGTTCTTCTGTATCTAATCAGGATGAACTGACTTTTGATTCCAGGCACTCCAAGCATGAAAAAAGACCTCCTGTTTGGTTAGGGGATTATATTTCAGAAAGTTTTCCCTTGTAACTTCTCAATTGCATTTCATCTTTTGTCCTAGCATGTTTTTTTTTAATGTTTTTTTTTTTTTATTGTTAAAAGAAAAAGGATGGGGATGTGTTGTTATGTTATGTATCTTGCTTGTGTCACTTAGCATTATCTCGTGCACTCTGTTGACTTCGCGTTCCATAGAACATGGAACGCGAAGCCTGCAGAGACTGTTGGGCAGTGAGAGAGGAGACAGACAGCTTACCAGTTGTCATCTTGTACCTGCCTGCATTTATAAGAAATAAAGCTTATTTGAAGATATACCTTCGATGTCTTACTTAACATAAGCCTTTACCTTCTAACATTTTTTGCAGGCTGCTTCTCATGACGTGGATGTTCTCTATGCCAATAAACTGAAACTTGATGTTGGAGTAATTGTCTTCATTTTCATAACCCTTTCCTGCAGCTCGGTTTGCCATCGCGTTAAGCTGTAGACAAAATAATTTTGATCAGTCAATTCACACATCACACAGCTAAACTGACTGGCCACAATAATATTTCTTTAACTATTGGCAAACAATTATTGACTTTATTTTGTTTATTCATTTAGCAAAATGCAAAGCTTGCCAATGAATGCCAAAAAGAAAGATTTGCTTACCACAGTTATCTGGGTT
The DNA here is from genome assembly GCA_963921515.1 of Calotriton arnoldi. NCBI lineage: Eukaryota > Metazoa > Chordata > Amphibia > Caudata > Salamandridae > Calotriton > Calotriton arnoldi. The sequence goes on along the minus strand of CAWUFW010013829.1, from coordinate 219,200 downwards.
TCGTATATCCGAGGTACCAAGTAACACGCTACAAGTTCACCAAAATAGCAATGCACATGCACATACAATATGTACCAGAGTATTTAAACAAATAGATCATCCTAAAGTTAGTGTGAGACATCACATTCATTCCACCAAAGTGAACAAATCCAAACAAATAAGGATATGCCATATCTTTCAAATCTGAAGGGATCCGCCACGGGTGGTAGCCAGGGCACAAGTCCTAAAAAAGAAGTGGGGAGACTAACCTAGTTAGGCAGTATGCAAGTGACATCAAAGCACACGAAATCACGGCGCGCGACATCACGGTGCATGACATCACAGTAATTTACATCATAGAAAGTGGCATCACAAGCCACGACTTTACAGGAAGTGGCATCACAAGAAGTGACATCAGATCTAAAGCCCTCACATATATGTTTAGCAGGTCTATCATGTGTACGTTTGAGCGCATTGCGAGGATAATAGCACAGTGAGCTATGGAAGATGATATGTGACTTCTACAACTTGCAATCCCCCAGTTTTATGTAACACATCCTGTACATTCATTTACAAACTTATATAATTTATTGTACATATAATATGCACATGTTGATGTAAAGCGCTCCGACACCCTGCATTTGGATGGGTAGGGCTATACAAGAAAAAATAGTGGTACTTAAATTATTCCAACGCCTCCTCAGGGGAAGTAAGCTCTATATAAATGCAATTTGTCTTGTGTAAATACTGGGAAAGACCCACACATCTGACATTCTTACAATGCATGCATTTCTCCTCAAGAGGGACTGAACAAAGTGAAAAGCTGCCTCTCAAGTATGTGTGAAGTGCTAACAAGGTGTGAGCCTTTGTTTCCCCTCTGCTTCATTTGCATCAGGTGCGAGTCTCCTGACTGCTCCTAGCCAAGAGACTTGAACAAAAGGAGGCCTGATGACCCCTCAAAATCGGCCTTTGTTACGGGCCCAGCAGGAGTCTAAAATAAGAAAGCCCCAGTCCCGTTGTTGCTTGTTGCAGATGGAAAGTAGACAATGTGCAGGCACTGCCGAGTGTGTCCCGGTGTTTGGAAATTACACCGGGACGAGTTCAGCACATTATTCAGTGGGGCCCAAATTTTTGGCACGGTGGACGGCGTACACCCTGTGAAAATAGTGGGTGGATACCATCCACCCGCTTGTGCACCTGACTCGTGCCCTGGTGGTAGTGATGGAGCAAGGTCTCGTAAGAAAGACTTGCTCGGAGGCAATCCACTCGTCTAACTCATTAACAAGTAATTAATTATGTTTGGTGAATAACTAATACGCACCACATGAACACGCGGTTAGTGAAGCTTGCTTATGTGTGTATTAATGCGGATAACAATGAAAACTGACTAATACCGCTTTAAACGGGGAAACTGTTGTGCGCATGCGTCAACTGCATCTACGCAGTATGACGAGGTAACGCTTGGAGGGAAATTCTAGCGCATGAGCAGAAGACACTAAAATGGAGTCTTGAAGACTCGCGTGCATGGCATCTGCGTAGCTGAAACTAAAACAAGCTATTTTACTAATGCTAATGCGGGAAAAGTATTAATAAGAAAACGGGAATAGAGTAGAGGTGAGAGGTATACAGTGTGACCATTTATTTGTGAAATTAATATATGTCTTTCTGACTTTATTATTAGTGCATATTTGGGCCTCTCATGCATAACTGAATGAAGCAGAGTGATGAAGCGACTGCGCATGTCCACTGAAAGTTAACCCGGAATGATGACTTGGAGGTTGAACAGGAGCCAAGGTCGCAAATGACATACCCTGAGAACGGATGGTGAAAAGTTCAACGATGAAGGCTCTTATTCATAAAGTTATAATAATGTTGCAAGTAAAACGTGAAACCGTATGGGAACCTAATACATGAATAAAAATTAAGGGGACGGGTTTGCGAACGATAGTTGAACTGATTTTAATGACATGTAAGCATGGTGTGATGGAGCTTCCCCTTGCCTGACCAATCATATTTCGTATTTTTACGATATTGAAACATTAGTGGGTGGAACATGAAGAAACGAAGGTATAACTAAGGTAGCTTTAGTTAGAGGAAGGAGATGCAGATGCTGCGAGTCGGAGATGTTGCTGGGAGAGATGCTGTGAGATACTGATGAAGAATCAAATGCAGACTCTGAAGAAGAACTTTCTATCCTAACTTAATTGGATTAGATCAGAAGATCGCTGAAGAATCTCGAGGAGGAAGAGAGTGTCAGAGAGGGGTGCGGCGCAATCGTCGGTATTCTAGAGAGGTCAACTATCCTGTCCTGAATCCTGTCCTGAAGTTTTTGTCTCCTGACCTATCCTGGGGGACTCTTACCAGCCCTTTGGCCAGGGGGTTGGTCTTTCACACCATTCTTGGTAACTATAATTTCACGTTATTTGCAAATGTTCTTTTCTCTCTGTCCTCTCCCTTTCTGAGCATTAATTATTGTACGAGTCCGAAATATATGCTTGATGTTTAACCAATTGAATTTTCTCTCCTAAGAATGATGGTGACTGCACTGTATTTTTGAAATGGTTCACATGCATTTAATTTAGATAAAGATTTTAAACCTTCCTGAGTCTGTGATCATTTATTTCAAACAAAAGAATAGTTAAGGGTTATGTTAATTATCACCATCAACTAGTTCAACTAATGGTCCATCGACCAGAGGAAAGAACTTTTTGATCAGTGAAAGGTTAGTTAGGAAAATTAAAATAACTAATCCTGGATATTGTGAAGTATAAATATAAAACTTTGACACTCCAGCGGTTTACTCAATTTGTATGTTTTATGGGCCCAGGTGAGTATATGGTAGTGGAGTATCTGTTGTTGGTATACCGCTGGATCAGTTTTCTGGTAGCAGAGTTATGGTTATTATTGACTAGTTTGGTGATAAATATTGATTATTGATTCATGTTTAACAAAAGAGTTAGCGTCTTGTTTTATGTTGTCTAGAAATCCCGGGAAAATGAATAGCGGGTGGTGACAGAAGCCACACTGCAGTGAGGTTACTCGTCTGTTGGAATAATACTGAGAAGCTACGTAGGGCTGGCAGTATTAAACTAGGGACTATTTCGTATAAAAGTAGAGTGCGGATGATAGCAAAAGGGGTTCGCTGGTGAAACTTTGGTCTCATTTCCCAATACGGGTGACACTGAAGTAACCGGTTCTCCTGAGCTTGAATGAAGAGTAAACAGGGGTTTTACTCGCAGTAGAAGAAGAGTAATTCTGAAACTCAAGAATAAGTTGAAATCTATCCTTTTGTTTAGTGGAACAGACAGAGTAGCGAATGTTTTTACGTTATTAACGAAGAATTTAATGAAAAGTATTAAGAAATAAATTTTTGTATTACCTTGTGAAGGGAGGGTCAGTTGCCGGAGTTGTACTGACGTCACAGAGAGCCGTGCTGGGATTGGTTGAAACAGCGGGCGTGAGACAGAAGCAGATTGTAAAGGAGGGGTCAGTAGTAAGGAGTAATACTGACGTCACAAAAGGCCGCGCTGGCATTGGTCAGACCACGAGCATGAGCCTTAGTCTGATTGGTTGATAGGTAAAAGCCGCGCTAGGATTGGTCGAAAAAGAATTGTATGTTGAGTCCTGATTTGACTGCGGGCGCGAGTCGTGCTGACATAGGACGAGACGTAGGCAATAGAGCTAGAAGATATACGGAAGACTCTTTCCTATATCGACCGTCTGAAATGTTCGGAAGACCGACGAAAATGACATTAATGAAGAAAATTAAAAAGTTCTTTAAGAAAGACAAACCTGTAATGACTAGAGAGGGAATTCCTATTCCGCCACCCAAAACACCACTTCATTTATGATGATGGAGAAAGGATAGCACACGTGTGTATGGTTGGAGAATTGGGTGGAGTATACTAAAGGTGATGGTGTTTTGGCTTTTCCGGAGCATGGTACTTTTAATTTAAAGGTACTTCAGAATTTGAGAGATAGAATGAATATGTTAGAACCAAATCCTAGAATGACACAGTATGAAGCTTTGGAAGAATGGGAAATTGAGGCATTTGATCGTGAAAAACACAGAAGTGGTCAGAGATTTAGAGGATTTTTACCTAGATATCCGTATGAGTCAAGTGGAGATCAAATGAAGCGTTGGAGAAGAGCTGTGGTGACCGAGGGTTTATATCCCGTATTAATGGCTGAAGAACAGTTAGGAGGAAAGTGTAAAGAAAAAACAAAACACATGAATACGATAGGATATGGCGAATCAGATGATGAGCTATTAGAGGATATTTTGATTAAAAACCCTCCACCGTACCAAGAAGCACCTAGTAAGGTCACCCCAAGTGCACCAGTGATCGGAATGCCTTTAACCCCACAAATCTTACATGATGTGTCACTTAATAGGGTGTTGCAGGATAATGAGAGAGAAGCTTTAAATAAAACTAGAGAAGAATTAGTTCAGAAAGTAAGCCAATTGAATTTAAATGCTGAAGCTTTGACAGTACCAGTGACTATTGGTCCTGTAATCCCATTATATGGAGATAAAAAGACTTGCCAGAAACCTCAAACTGTGACAATTCCGTTAACGAGTCCCAAAGAGAAGTAATAATTACAAATGATCAGGCCAGTGAAAGTGAATCAGTTATTTCATTAATGGATCTCCCGAATGTAGACCCTTTAACTGAAACTCCGAAGAGAATTATACCTGCAAATTTGAGAGAAAAGAGATCTTTGGCTCCGGTAGGAACTGGAGGTTCAACAGTAGTTACCCCTGAAGATATAGAGAGATGGGCAAAGGAAATAGAAAATCGAAACCCACAACCAAAGGTTCTAGATATCAGTAGATTGAAAGTAGAATTGGAAGAAATGATAACTGGTAATGTGAGCATAGAAAGATTGAACGTTTATAATGATGAGGAGTTATTATTCTTATGTAAGAGTATAACCAGAAGAGCAAGAGTATTTCATGAGAAATTAACAGAAGTTGCCTCAGAGATTGGAATAGATATAGGGAAATCGAAACTGTTGCAGAAACCATATCGAGTGAAGTTTACTGATAAAGATTTAGAAAGTGTAAATGCTTCTTGTAAGAGACTACAAATAAAAGAATTGATTAATATTTTGCGAAAATGGGGAGACATTGACAAATGGAGAATCAGGTGGATAAGAAAGAAAGAGGAAGTACAAGCGAGAGAAGCATCATCTGCATTTCCAGTGAGAGAATCAGATGAGGTTGAGAAAATGTGTCCAATGAGAGAAGTTCCTGGTGGTGGATATGTTCATGTCCCTTGGAGTAGACAGGATATTTTGTCATTTACTAATGATTTCCCCAGATTGAGAGAAAAACCAGTTGAATGGTATAAACAGGTGGAAAGATTTGTAAAGGTTTTGTTGAAGGATCTGGATGGTTTATTTGATATTGTAGTACCTGCTGATTTATGGACAGAGTGTAAGATCACAGTTGATTGGCCAAATGAGGAGTATGCTAGAGACTCGAAGACAGGAGCACCCTCAGAAGAGGTGATGAAGAAATATCACCAAGTAATTACTTACCGGAAAGGGAAAATCCCTCCTAAAGAAACAGATTGGGTAAAAATAGATAGAACAACTCAAGAGCCAAATGAGTCCGTACATGCATATTATGAGCAGCTACTGCAAGTGTTTAAGCAGTATAGTGGTTTTGAGAACATTGGTGATAAGGATATGGGACATTTTGTGTATCGGTTTGTGTATGGTCTGAAACCGGAGATTAGTCAGATGATTCAGCAGCACATGTTGTGTTGGCAGAGTAAGACGATCGATGAAATTTTGAAATATGCCAAGTATTGTGGAAATGATATTGAGGCAAGGCGTAGAAAGAGAAAATGATGTGGGCACAAGTAAAATTGGCAGAACAGCAGGAGAATAAATTAAACACCCAGACTGATAATCAGGTGAAAGAGCAGAGTCCGAATGATCAAGCGATGAATGGTGGTAAAATAAGAGGACGAATGAATAGAGAGGAAGCGAAGAAGAAGTTTCCTTGTCATGCGTGCGGAAAGCTTGGACATTGGAAGAACGAGTGTAAGAATATTCATAATAATAATGAGCCAAACCAAAATTTAATTCCACAGATGCAGAATGAAGTACTTATGAATCAGCCGCAGCAGGTAGTTACTCCACAGTATCAGGTGCCACCAGCTCCTATGTCAAACTTTGTGAACTCTCAAAAGTACAGTGCGAACACCGGATTTCACGGAGAAAGTGGTAAGAATAACAGAGTGGTTACACAGTATTTTTTGCAGAATGATGAAGAAAATTCGGACTACGTGCAATGACGGTACCTGAGGGGGGAGGAAGAGGAGTGCGTGCTTGGCGCATCCCTGCCGGTAGATCAGACAGGTCCATTTATTGATGGGAAAGTGGAAGTTAATGATATCACTTTCCTACTGGATACTGGTGCTCCCCGGTCTACTGTGAGAACAGCCGACATCCCAAACCTACCCCTATCGGGAGAATCTATCCAAGTTGCAGGAGTGTCAAATCAACAGATTAGAACCCCAATCACAAAACCAATGGAGGTACATATCGGAAATTTTAAAGAAATGCATCGGTTTGTAGTTTGCGATTCCAGTCCAGTAAATCTGTTGGGAAGAGATCTATTGTGCAAAATGAATTGCACGATCTACTGTACACCTGATGGTGTCGCTTTCCAAACCCCTGATGAAGATGTTATATACAAAATGACGCTAGCTAAGCAAGGTACAGAAGTAGACGAGATGTTTTCATTGATAATTGAAAGTGAATTGCCGGAAGAGTTGAGAACCACAGTGATTCCGGAAGTGTGGGATTTTACAGGAAAGGTTATTGGGTTGATGTCAAATGTAGATCCAGTTAAAGTGACGGTGAAAGAAGGTTTAGTTTATCCAAACACACGACAGTACAAAATGAGTCCAGAAGAGAAAGCAGGAATTGCTCCGGAAATTGACCGAATGATCAAACATGGCTTTTTAAAAGAGATAATGGGTAGTCCTTGTAATTCGCCAATAATGGGACTTAAAAAGCCTAGCGGAAAATACAGGATAGTACAGGATTTGAGGAAGATCAACAAAATTGTAGTGCCTTGTTGCCCAACAGTGCCAAATCCAGCAGTGATCCTTTATCAGATACCCTGGAATGCAGGTTGGTTTACAGTAATTGATTTGTGCCAAGCATTCTTTTCTATTCCTTTGCACCCAGACAGCCAGTATCTCTTCGCCTTCCATTTTGAGGATCGTATTTTGGCATGGTGCCGAGTACCTCAAGGGTACACAGAGAGTCCCTCAATTTTCAATCAAATACTGAAAAAGTGTCTGGAGTCATTAGTTATGCCCGGGAAATCAGTTCTGGTTCAGTACATTGATGACCTATTGGTGGCATCAAAAACACGAGAAGATTGTGTCACTGACACAATTGCATTACTGAACCATTTGGCCAAAGGAGGACACAAGGTGTCTCCAGAAAAATTGCAGTTCTGTCAACAAGAAGTTAGATATTTAGGGCATAAAATAGAAAGAGGAGTTAGAAAAGTGACACCGGAAAGAATAAAAATAATCAAAGAAATGCAGCTACCTCAGACACAGAAGGAGATGAGAATGTTTCTGGGAGTGGTTGGGTACTGTAGGCAGGGAATAAATAGCTTCTCCATGCTAGCAAAGCCATTGATACAATTAACTCGGAAAAGAGCGAAAGATCCAATTGATTGGAATGATGAATGTTTGGAAGCCTTTGTGAAATTACAAAACTGTCTATGTGAGGCCCCTGCTTTGGGCATGCCTGATTATTCAAAAGAATTTGCACTGTTTTGTTGTGAGAGAGAAAATTGTGCACTTTCAGTTTTAACACAGAGACATGGACTGAGCCGACGTCCAGTGGCGTATTTCTCTGCCACCTTGGATCCAGTGACCTCAGCCTTACCTGGCTGCTTAAAAGCAGTAGCTGCTACCTGTATGAGTCTGGAGCAAAGTGAGTCAATAGTGATGGGACATCCTGTAAAAGTCTACGTTCCACACTCAGTAGAGATTCTTTTGACAAGAACGCGAACACAACATCTCACTCCTAGTCGGCTGACTAAGTATGAGAGAGTGATTTTAGGAGCAGAAAATGTGACAGTGATAAGATGTACAATAATGAATCCTGCCACATTATTACCAGATCCATGTTGTGAAGAAGTGAAAGATAAGATTGATCATGATTGTCTGGATGTGACTGAATTGTGTACTAAGCCCCGCCCAGACATAAAGGAAACATCATTGAAGGAATCTGATCATGAATTGTTCGTGGATGGGTCATGTCTAAGAACAGAAGGAGGAGAATTAAGTGCTGCATATGCTGTATGGAAGATAATCTCTATCAAGAGCAGCACTTTGCTTATGTCTTTCAGAAGAGCATTGAAGACCTGGCTCTTCGCAAACAGACTTGGCGCATAATTTGCATTAAAACTATACTGTCCTACTGACTCTAGCGCCAAGACGCCCTTGGGCATTCGTGGGCTGTATAAATCCAAAAATCAAATCAAATGTTGAAGCATCCTGTTTACCGGGAATCAAGTCTGCACAAGTAGCCGAATTGGTGGCCTTAACAAAGGCATGCAAAAAGGGGAAAAATTGGAGAATAACCCTATTTACGGACAGTCAATATGGTTTCGGGTTGTGCATGATTTTGGCCAACTCTGGATGCAGAGGGGATTTCTGACTTCTTCAGGGTCTCCTATCAGAAATAGTAAAAATGTAAAGGATTTGTTGGAAGCATTACAATTGCCAAAAGAAGTAGCAGTTGTCAAATGCGCTGCACATCAGTCAGGAAATGACTATGTGACGGCCGGTAATAGATATGCAGACCAAATTGCTCGATACTGTGCAAGAAATACAATGTCAATTAACAGAAAAATTGAAACGGGTGAAACCAGCTGCCAACTTATGTTTTTCTCAGTTCCAGAAACATGGGATGAGGTCAGACCGTTACAAGAAGAAGTTGAGGAAAAAGAAAAGGAGATCTGGATAAAATCAAGTTGTACAAAAAGGACAGAAGATGAAGTGTGGGTGTACTTAGATGGCAGACCAGTCATGCCAGATTGTCTACTCTCACAAATGTCAAGAGTATACCATGGGACAACACACATTGGCAGGGATTCGATGATCAGATTATTCAGAGTTGGTACAATCCGAAGTTTAGGGTAGTCACAGAGAGCCTTTGCCAAAGATGCTTAATTTGTCAGCAGCAGACCCAGGCAGGAAGACAGTGGTTAGTTGGGGAAAGATTGGAAAGGCAGAAGGACCCTTCACCAGATTGCAGTTAGATTTTATTGAGTTGCCTCCTTGCAATGGATTGAAATATGTACTTGTCATAGTGTGCCTGTTCTCAAGATGGGTAGAGGCGTACCCCACTAGAAGAAATGACATTCTCACAGTTGCTAAACTACTATTGAGGGAGTTGATACCTCGTTTCGGTTTTCCAGTCACTTTGGAATCAGATAGAGGACCTCATTTTAATAATGAGATAATTCGATTAATCTGTGCTGCATTTAACATTGAACAAAAACTGCACTGTGCTTATCGTCCAGAGGCTTCTGGAATAGTTGAACAGCTTAATGGCATAATCAAATCAAGATTAGGGAAGGTGTGCGCATCCACAATGCTGAAATGGCCAGATGCATTGCCTCTTGTACTGATGGGTCTCAGAAGTATTCCTGACAGAAAAACGGGATTGAGTCCACATGAGGTACTCATGGGAAGGGCAATGAGACAAGCATTTATTCCTGGACATAAATTGATGAATATAACTGATGATCTGGTATTGGACTATTGCAAAGGATTGGCTGAAATGGTGCGTTCTGTGTTTCATCAGGTTGGAGAAGACGCAGTTGAAAGACAGCCGGACCAAGCGCATGATTTGAATCCTGGAGACTGGGTGTTAGAGAAGAAACACGCAAGGAAGTCGTGTCTAGCACCCAGGTGGGATAAACCACGTCAAGTCATACTAGTCACTACCACAGCAGTGAAGTGTGCAGGTTTACCTAATTGGATTCATGCTAGTCATACCAGAGGAGTTCTGAGCCCGTCTGAACAACAAGAACAGCCACTGACTGAACAAGCTGAGTCGTCAGAAGTTGAAAGTTGTGAAGCAGAAGAATCTGGAGTAATAGATTCTGAAAGACAACTATATGACGAACAGCCAAGTACAAGTCAGGAAGAGTGGATACCAGTGATTGAAATACCTGATGCTGTTGTCGAAACAAGAAGAGCAACTGAATTAAAGAGACAGGAAGGTAGAAAGGAAAAGACAGGGAAAGAAGAACACACTCAGGTAGAAATAAACAAAGCTATTCAGAAACCTGAGCAGGGAAAGATAGATCTAGAAGAACAAGTTCAGGCAGAAGAAGAACAAGTTGAAATAAGACCTGAACAGGATCAGATAGATCTAGAAGAACAAGTTCAGGCTGAAGAAGAACAAACTATATTAAGACCTGAACAGGTGCAAGTAGAGGAAGATTCAAATACAGAACAAAGACAATCAGAAAAAGAAAAAGAACAAGAACAGATTGTGCCCAGATTAAGTGAAAATAAAAGAACTTTAGAAGGGGACGGAGAAGGTGAAAGTGCAGTACAGGTCAAAAGAGTTAGAAAAGGAGACAATTGGCCTGCAGGAGTGAAGAGACTAAAATATTATCTAAGAAAACCAGAAAAGAAACCAGAGCAAGTAAATGAGGTTACGAGTCAGACACAATCTAAACAAACCTTAGTAAAACTTACACGAAGAAGCCCGAGATTGAGAATTCTGAACAGAAAATACAAGGCCCCTGAGTGGACCTATGTTATACTTCAAGAATTTGAAAACTTAGATTTATGTGAAGAATCAGAAAGAGTTCATGTTGCACAGATTGATGAAAGCAAATTAAGACCTCCTTAAAATAAAAGACTGGATTTTAAGAAAATTTAGACAAAGAAAGAAAAAGAGAAAATAAATTTTCTCTGATTAAAATGGCAGAAATTGAAAACAATGAAAGACCGAAACGAAGTTTAAAAAGAAAATGTTTAAGATTTTGTTTATGTAGTATTATATTAGTAGTATTAGTATGGTTATTCCTAACAATAGGAGTACCTTTGTTAATGGAAACAAGTAACAAGAATAGTACAATTACTAATGAGAAAGTAGATCGAATAAAGGGAACTAAAATAGAAATAGGGGTAGAAGATGAGATAAACTATCATAATGAATCAGACAATGATTCCTCTTTAAATGCATTTACTAAATTGCTATTTCAGTATGTTAATACGATGGAGATTAGTAATTGTTATGTTTGTATGAAGTTACCCTCATCAGTGTCAGAAGGGGTGACTTATCACCATATACCTTTAACATATGGTGTATCATGTAGTGTTTTATCAAGTTTATTTTACGTAACAGGGAAACTTCAGTATTTTTATTCAAACTTAGATGTAGTGTTTTCAGAATTGCCTATTAGGAAGAATATGAATCCAGTATTTAGTAGTAAAAATGCACAGTTCATGGGTGAATTCTTCTTAACAATGAGTTCAATAGATATAGCACAGGCACACAAGGATAATCTATCATGTATATTACGTGAAGAAGAAAAAGTTTTTAAATTTAGTAGAAGAAAGGAGACAGGATTTAACAAAGAAAGCTGCTGAACAGAAATCCCATGTACCTCCATGGGCTGAGAAAGAGGGAATTTATGCAAAGGGCGAAGCTCATGCTGCGATGTCCCTAGACTTTGTGAAAAGGGGAAAATTCTACCCTCATAGGTAAAAGACAGATTATAAGAACTATTTCATTGGTTCCAGTGAATGTGAACACAACTTCCTAATTTTAGGAGGGTGGGGACTAAAAGGGGGAACTGATCCTGTGTTTCCAGGAGTTTATTATGTATGTGGGAATAATGCCTATTATAGGTTACCTGCAAGATGGTATGCGAGCTGTTATTTTGGAATAGTTTTTCCAAAGATCTACCATGTAGACAGAATCAATGGAATCAATGAAAAATCTAATGGACTAACACGGAGAAGAAGAGCTAGTTTTTCTGAAATAGTAGGCGATATATTTAGTGCATTGATACCCTCAGTTGGAGTCATTCTAAATTCACGTAAAATCTGCAAATTGTCAACAATAATTGATCGTCTTTCTACAGATACTGCCGGAGGATTCTTAATGATCAATACAGAGATGGTTGCAATAAGGTCTATGGTTTTACAAAATCGTCTTGCTCTTGATATTTTATTGGCAAAAGAAGGCGGAGTCTGTGGTATGTTGAAAATTCAACATTGCTGCACTTGCATTCCGGACAAAAGTAAGGAAATTAAAGGGTATATTAGAAATATTACAAGAATGCATAATGACTTGACCCAACTAGAGGTTGACAGTGTATGGGGAAGATTAACAAAGAGTATAACATCAATAGGGAATTGGTTTACTAATTTTGGAAAGAGTTTTATAGGTCAAATAATCTTACCAGTAGTTGTGATAATGACAATAGTAGTGACCGTAATGATCACATGTATATGTTGCAGAAGCAAGGGAAAAAGAGGAATACATTTAGAAAGAGAAGGGAGAGGAAAGAAACGAAAGAGGGAATATGAAGAAATTTAGTTAGAGGAAATGAAAGGAAAGCTATATAAAAAGATGAAAGATTTAGAAGGGAAAGTAGTAACTGACAAAAAGATGAGAGAAGAAAGAGAAAACTGAGATGTGCTAAAGTTGGCATCTGGGAAGGGATGGGTAATTTTGTGATCGCTCAAAATGCCATCAGAGAGGGGATTGATGGAGCTAGGTCTCGTAAGAAAGACTTGCTCGGAGGCAATCCACTCGTCTAACTCATTAACAAGTAATTAATTATGTTTGGTGAATAACTAATACGCACCACATGAACACGCGGGTTAGTGAAGCTTGCTTATGTGTATTAATGCGGATAACAATGAAAACGGACTAATACCGCTTTAAACGGGGAAACTGTTGTGCGCATGCGTCAACTGCATCTACGCAGAATGACGAGGTAACGCTTGGAGGGAAATTCTAGCGCATGAGCAGAAGACACTAAAATGGAGTCTTGAAGACTCGCGTGCATGGCATCTGCTTAGCTGAAACTAAAACAAGCTATTTTACTAATGCGGGAAAAGTATTAATAAGAAAACGGGAATAGAGTAGAGGTGGGAGGTATACAGTGTGACCATTTATTTGTGAAATTAATATATGTCTTTCTGACTTTATTATTAGTGCATATTTGGGCCTCTCATGCATAACTGAATTAAGCAGAGTGATGAAGCGACTGCGCATGTCCACTGAAAGTTAACCCGGAATGATGTCTTAGAGGTTGAACGGGAGCCAAGGTCGCAAATGACATACCCTGAGAACGGATGGTGAAAAGTTCAACGATGAAGGCTCTTATTCATAAAGTTATAATAATGTTGCAAGTAAAACGTGAAACCGTATGGGAACCTAATACATGAATAAAAATTAAGGGGACGGGTTTGCGAACGGTAGTTGAACTGATTTTAATGACATGTAAGCATGGTGTGATGGAGCTTCCCCCTTACCTGACCAATCATATTTCGTATTTTTACAATATTGAAACATTAGTGGGTGGAACATGAAGAAACGAAGGTATAACTAAGGTAGCTTTAGTTAGTTAGAGGAAGGAGACGCAGATGCTGTGAGTCGGAGATGCTGTTGCTGGAGGATGCTGTGAGATGCTGATGAAGAATCGAATGCAGACTCTGAAGAAGAACTTTCTATCCTAACTTAATTGGATTAGATCAGAAGATCGCGGAAGAATCTCGAGGAGGAAGAGAGTGTCAGAGAGGGGTGCGGCGCAATCGTCGGTATTCTAGAGAGGTCAACTATCCTGTCCTGAATCCTGTCCTGAAGTCTTTGTCTCCTGACCTATCCTGGGGGACCCTTACCAGCCCTTTGGCCAGGGGTTGGTCTTTCACACCATTCTTGGTAACTATAATTTCACGTTATTTGCAAATGTTCTTTTCTCTCTGTCCTCTCCCTTTCTGAGCATTAATTATTGTATGAGTCCGAAATATATGCTTGATGTTTAATCAATTGAATTTTCTCTCCTAAGAATGATGGTGACTGCACTGTATTTTTGAAATGGTTCACATGCATTTAATTTAGATTAAGATTTTAAACCTTCCTGAGTCTGTGATCATTTATTTCAAACAAAAGAATAGTTAAGGGTTATGTTAATTATCACCATCAACTAGTTCAACTAATGGTCCATCGACCAGAGGAAAGAACTTTTTGATCAGTGAAAGGTTAGTTAGGAAAATTAAAATAACTAATCCTGGATATTGTGAAGTATAAATATAAAACTTTGACACTCCAGCGGTTTACTCAATTTGTATGTTTTGTGGGCCCAGGTGAGTATATGGTAGTGGAGTATCTGTTGTTGGTATACCGCTGGATCAGTAGCACAATCAAAGTTAAACATTTCTGCGCTGAAGTCGAGATAGAATGCACCGCATCTAGCCGGATCCATCCTAGATCTAGCAAATGGGAGATGTGAAGATTGAGAGGACAGAAAGTAAGGCAGGCAATGGCAGCAGCTCCTCTCTTGATATGAAACGGATTCATGAACTCTGAGAAGCACAAGCTTCTGAATCTTTTGCAGACGCTTCTGAATATCTTGAAGAAGCTGTCTAGAGAATTTCGAAAAACTTATTTGGTAAGCAGGGATGAGTGAAGAAAGGTTCAAGGTTGACTTTCTGATATTATTTATTTTCATTAACTATCGGTCTTGGGTGATGGAAGGCAACTCTGCTAGAAAGGAGTCGTGTGCCTCCTCCACACAGACTGAATGTTCTCTGATCAGTGTTTTGAAATGGTGCTGCCCTCCGCAGTGAGTTATACAGACGTTTTTAGCTGTATCTGCAGAAGTGATAGTTAGATAATCAACTTGCTTGGGGTAAAATTGATACTTAATACGGAAAGTATTAGTGAAAGGATGCTTTCCATTTGAAACCTGCCTGGCCTTGTAATCTCTGACAAAATTAGAATGTTCCCTTTTTATTGGCAGGTCAATATAGAACTGAAGGGCTTAGATATCATAATGCCAGTCGTGCATTTTTCAAGAATTTCTTCAGTCAATGGCACAGAGCCTTGTCATCAAAGGATAAATCCATGACCTTTTCCTGATTATCAGTACGTTGCAATGAAACAATTAACCAGCCATATCTGTTCATACTCTGTGACCCATTAATATCTCCAAATGTAATGTCCACTAGGCACTTATTCATTTCAGCTGCAGTAGCGCAGTTTTTTTGGCTTTTGAAGACCATAAGAAATGTATTGCCGCTTCTGGGGAACGAAATCTGTGAACTTCTCTATCAATCAATCAATCAAAAGCACAGCAAATCACCTGTGAGGGTCTCAACGTGCTAGAGTTGCTGGCTGCTGCTTGGTGATTAGTTAATTCAAACAACCAGATCTTGTGTCCTTTCTTGAATTGCAGGAACAATGAGGTGGTCCTGAGGTGTAGTGGGAGGTTGTTCCAAGCTTTGGCCGCCAGAGAGAGAAACGTCTTCCGCTGTTGGATCGGCGGAACCGGGCGGCATCTGCGAGGAGGAGGGAGGCGGAACGTACGTGTCTTGTTGGTTGGTGGAAGGTCATGCACTTGTTGATTTATATAAGTCCTATGTTGTGCAGGGCTTTGTAAGTGTGGGTTAACATCTTAAACCGACATCTCTTCTGGATCGGGAGCCAGTATAGTTTCTTGAGGTGGGGTGTGATATGGGCCCGTCTGGGGAGGTCTAGCATGTGTCTTTCAGCGGAGTTTTGAATTGTCTGTAGTCAGGTCAGGAGGCATGCGGCGATTCCTACGTAGAGAGTGTTCCCGTAGTCCAACCTGCTGGTGACGAGGGCCTGTGTGACGGTATTTCTAGTGTCGACAGGGAGCCAACTGAATATCTTGCTAAGCATGTTTAGAGTGTGGAAGCAGGTGGATGAGACTGTGTACCTGTTGCTTTATAGACAGTCTGCTGTCCAAGATGATGCAGAGGTTTCGGGCGTGGTCTGTAAGGACAGGGTGCGAGCCCAGTTCCATAGGCCACCATGTCTCTTTCCATGGTGAGGTGTTGTTCCCAAAGATGAGGTCTTCGGTCTTGTCTGTGTTTAGTTTGAGGCAGTTGTCCTTCATCCAGTCAGTGACGTTCATCTTATATCTGAGGAAGTTGGCTCTGGTGGAGGAGGGGTCTTCTGACAGCGAGAGGATGAGCTGGGTGTCAATAGCATGTTGAGTCCGTGTGATCCGATGATGATGGCCAGGGGGGTCATGTATGTGTTGAAGAGGGTGGGGCTGAGGGAACTATTGCAGTTTCAAGTGGATTAATCCTCAGCAGCTAGGTGATAGTGGCAGCAACCACTCCAGACTTCCTTGCTGAGGAACATATCTGCGCCAAGGCTTGACATCCAGGTTTGTTCCTCTTGGTTTCCCCGAGTGTGTGGGATGCTCGAGGGGGCAGGTCCACAGACCCCAGCATCCCTTGCGGCACAAGAGCCGCCAGCACCTGGTGGAGACTTCATCAGCCGCGGGGTATCCTGCTGTGCGGGAGTCGCTTTTTTGCAGAGGGGGCACCTCTGCAAACGCCTCCTAGTTCCAAGATAGCCATAATAGCTGTATTGATTGCATTATTCCCCTCAATAGATGGATCACTTTTCTGGGATATATGGGGGTCATAGGGAGCATATTCTCTCTAGCTCATTAACAGAACCCGATGACAACCATATAGGGCAGAGCTCCTTTAATATGTTACCACCCACTTATCAGGAAGTGGAAAAAGCCTTACACCAACCATTAGGAACAAAGCCTCTGGCCCAGATGGGGTCCTGGCCGATCTCTTTTTGGCAAACCAGGAGCTGTGATTACCAGTGCTCACTAATATTTTAGGCTGTGTTGCCAAGACTGGCCCACTAAACTCTTGGTCCAATGTGACCATAGTACCTATTTTTGAAAAGGGTGATAGGTCAAACCCCAAATGTTATCGTCCGATCTCATTGATCGACTTTACATGCCAATTAATGGGCAGGGTTTTTCTTCATCACCTCGAAGCTTTGGTATCTGATAGAGGGAAATTCTCATATATCCAATATAGTTTTAGTAGAGGCCTTGGCACTGTGGAGCAGTGTCTTAATCTTCACCTGGCTATAAGCAAGTATACGCTGGCAAAGAATGGTCCCTTCTATTTAGTATTTATGGACCCATCATCTGCGTTTGACTGGGTGGAAAGAGGGAAACTCTGGCAAAAAAATGCTCGATATGGATATTGATACTACTCTGGTCAACTTTCTAGCCCAAATGCATCAAAATGCGATGGGGAGAGAAATATGGGGCTGAAGGCGAATTAACCACACCTATCAAAATGAGGAGGGTGGGGGGTAAGACAAGGATGTGTCCTGGCCCCTTTTCTGTTTTGTTTGCATATTAATGATTTGGAGACTTATCTTAGTCAGGGGGGTGTTGATGTCCCAAGGGTTGGATCCAGAAGCCTCCCTGCCCTGCTTTATGCAGATGATTGGGTTCTGCTATCTAGAACTGGCATTGGCCTACAAATACTTTTAAACAGATTGAACGATTTTATGAGAGACATGGGCTTAAAAACAAATACAGCTAAGTCACATGTAATGGTGGCTGGAAAATCTCGTTCATCTTTAAAGCCTTGCTTTGTGGACAATGAAAAACTGCAATATGTTCCTACTTTCTCTCATCTGTGTGTTCAATTTGACCAAAAAGGTTCCTGGCACCATCTTATAGAAGTCAAAAAAGCTGTTGTCATCAAGTACTGGAGGCCTTACACAGGTTTACAAAGAAATTGGGCTCTAAACCAGTTGATGCGCTTATTAACATCTATGTTGCGCGTTGTTGCTCCACTATTATGCACAGAGCAGGAGTATGGGGTCCTTGTAATATTTCATCTTTGCAGACAATAGAAAACATTTTTTATAAGGTTTCTGGCAGTTCTTCCTAGTCTGCCAGCTATAATATGCCATATGGAACTAGGAATGGTTCCTTTATCACATTGTATACAAATTGCCCCTGTTATGCTTTGGCGGTCTATTTGCAAAAAAGAGGAACCCATACTCAACCGAGCAATAATACAGGATTGTTTAGGCCTTGAACATATGCATCAAAATACCTTGGCTTAGCTATGTTCAAAAGCAGCTTGAACTAATGGTGAGATTAGAGGTTTTCTTAAAGCCGCAAATTAGTGCAGCCCTCCCAAAAACTCAGTTAAAACGAGACCTCCTAAACCTATTAAGGGAGCAAGGGAATTGTAGGGAGTGGGGCAAGAAGAGAGTGGCGGAATATTTACCCCTGGTCACTACTGAGAGTTGAGCCTTACCTTTTGCTCCCTTATAGCCATTCTAAAAGGTTTTATCTGGTCAGATTTAGGTTTAACATCGCACATTTCTCGGTCTCTTACCCGAGCAAATTATATTCTCATTCCTTTTTAGATCCTTGTCCATGTGATTGTAACTCAGCTCAGTATGTGTTACACTTTTTCCTCTTTTGCCAGTTTTATTCCAAACCACAGAAAGACTTTATTATTCCGTTATTACGGGTACTAAATATTAGAAAATGTAGGCCGGCGCTTCATTATCTCCAGCTGCTTAATACTGAATATATATGCAAAATGGTACATAAATGTATTGCTACTGCTGTGAGAATAAGGAATATCATAGGTAAATGATTATATTGTTTGGTTATTGACTATTTTTTGTAGAGGTTTTATCCTTCTATTGACTTTTTATCTTTTATTCTGCACGGATTGTCCCAGACAGTTTTACAACTGCAATTTTTATGAACTTAACCCTGTATACTTATATGCAAAGATGTTATTGAGATTATATTTGACGGCTAAAATTACTGGAATTTATTATCAATGTCGGCTTTTAAATGTGCTCTGTTTTATTGTTACACAATTTGAAGAATGAACTTGATTAATTGATTATGTTGGAGTTACTGATGAGTTTTTTGATTTAGGCATAAGTCATCTTATGATAATTGGGCAAGGGAGATTGATCAGTTGATGATTTTTTAATGAATATTTTTATGCTGTGTATTCTTTTATGGTTTTTATTAACCGAATAAAGATCGATTGACTGACTGATCCTTGGGGTACGGCGCAGATGATCTTCTTGTGTTCAGAGGTGAATGGTGGGAGACAGATTCTTTGGGTACTGCCGATGCGGTACGAGGCGATCCATTTGAGGGCGTGTTGCTGCATTCTGATGTGCTGGAGTCTGTTGATCAACATGTGGTGGGAGAGAGTGTCGAAGACGGCTGATAGGTCTAGGAGGATGAGGGCTGCCGTTTCGCTATGGTCCAGGAGGGCCCTGATGTCGCAGGTGGCTGTGATCAGGGCTGTCTCGGTGTTGTGGTTGGCTCGGAATCTGGATTGCGAGGGGTCCAGGAGGTTGTTGTGTTCCAGGTGTTCGGTGAGTTTCTGGTTGATTGCCTTCTCCAGAACCTTCGCTGGAAAGGGGAGCAGAGAGATGGGTCAGTAGTTCTTCAGTTCTGCTGGGTCAGCAGATGGCTTCTTCAGGAGGGGCCTTACTTCTGTGTGTTGCTAGTCCTCCGGGAATGAGGAAGAGGTGATAGAGGTGTTCAGGACTTTCTTGAGCTCATCGGCAATCGTCTTGCTCCAGAGGTTGAAGACGTGGTGGGGAGAGGGGTCCATGGGCTCTCCAGAGTGCACGAAATTCATGATGGTGATTATGGCTTGAGTTGCGAGAGGGTCCCAGTGAGTGAGCAGGTGTTCGAGTTTGGTGCTCATGCGTGGGAGCAGGCTGATGCTGTCGGCGGCTTGGGGGTTCGAGCTTTTGTAGATGACTGAGTTCTTGTTATGGAAGTCTGCCAGGTTGTCACACAATTCTTGGGAGGGGGTGAGGTTGTTTCGGCGGCTGCAGGATTAGAGTACTCCTTCACAATGGCGAAGAGCTCCTTGGTGTGTTTTGTGCTGACTTCTATGTGGTCTGAGAGTGCTGTCTTAAAGACAGTAATGTCTACTGTTTG
The DNA here is from genome assembly GCA_963921515.1 of Calotriton arnoldi. Taxonomy (NCBI): domain Eukaryota; kingdom Metazoa; phylum Chordata; class Amphibia; order Caudata; family Salamandridae; genus Calotriton; species Calotriton arnoldi. Next base: position 199,180 of record CAWUFW010013829.1, on the reverse strand, counting down.
TTTGCTGGTGCGCTATTTCCTTTCAAGTTGTTGGCAGTTGCATTTGGTGGATTTCAGTTCTGCTGTGAACCAGATGGCAATTCTGGTGGGTCCTTTGGATTTGGCTGGCTCGGGGGAGGCGACAGTCTGCACATTCTGAGATACACTGGGAGAAATTCGTCGCATTCTTCTATGTTGTCTCAGGTATGCAAACTTTAACAGGACAAGACAATAACAAAATATTGTTGTTAAAGGATTAAAGAGGCATTCTAATATTTTTTCTTTGCACATCTTTCCAGCACCTTTTCTTCCGCATCTAGAATGGATAAACACACAACATTGGATCTTTGATTTTACTGATGACACTACAGCAGATTGTGGAAGCAAAGGTTCAGCTTTTGGATGCGATATTTAGCATCTAGTGTTTTGGACAATCCATGAGAAGGATGCAGGTGTTTTAGTGTGGAAAGTGATCACTTCTGAATTGTTCCATAGCTAAATTGGATTTTGGTAAGGCTTATATGGTAAGCCTGGAAAACAAAACAGACCTAAACCTGCAGAATTGAAGGGTGGAACCAAATCAAGTGTTTGGATTGCTCTTAGTGAGACTGAAAAAATGTTTGGCTGGATATGGCTGCTCCATGAGACGCACTATTCATCTCTTATCAACCTTACCTTTCTTAGGTGAAGTCCTTGTTAGGACATAGGCAAATTCCACCGTCTACTGGGTCTATCTAGAATAGGATCTAGAATTGGTTTCATATATCTTTAGTGTCGGCTAAAATTGTGAGCCTAAGATAACAAGCAATGAATTAGAAAAAAGGGCCTTAAAACATAACTTTCTATCTAAACAGCCATGGTAGAATCAGAGTAATTTTATTGTGAAAAATCTCTTATTCAGCTCATAATTAGTTGAATCTCCTGTGGTCAACACTGGAAAGGAGAGAAGCTAGAGCAATGTCCACAGATCACCAATGTTCACTGTATTATAAACACAAACAACACTATAAACTTAAGGGCTGTACATTGGCCAAATGACTGGCTGAGAAGAAAGGGGGTGTATAAATTGAGTTGAGCATTCCTTCCAGGAGTTAACAACAATTCCTTAGATGGAAAAGAAAAGAAATATAAAGGCTCCTACTCTATTCCTGATAGAGAACCTAAATATTCAATGATCACAGTTTATTAGGCTAGAAAGCAGTCTCTGTTATAGGATTAGAGGACATCAATGGTACACGTACCATTACCTGTTAGAGTACAGAACTGTGGGGCCCACCCTTTTTGTCATCTCTTCCTCTCTCTTCCTCTCGATGTTTTGTTTTTTATGGAACCCATACAGAGAATTAGAAACTTTGGGCCAGATGTATTATTTGCTGGTCGCGACCAGTAAATTATTTTCAAAATAGACTTATATACTAATAGGTTGGTTCCTAAAATTCAGAATTTCAATTGGTCGCAATCCAACCTACCTCATGAATATTAACGAGGTAGCTCACCAATTGCGACCATCTAAGATTGGAGGCTGTCACAGGGATGGTGGCTTGCTGAGGGCCAGCAGACCTCCATGTTTTGGGCTTTCAATAAAGTACACTTTAAAAAAAAGATAATGCAGCCTGTTTTCCTTAAAATAAATAGGGGTGCATTTAAAAAACAAAGTTTATCTTTTTTTGTTTGTTTGAGAGTTTCCAGTGGTCCCACGGACCACCGTCTACTGTCCTTTTCAAGTGCTAAGCAACAGTGTTCATTCTCACAATAAAGGAGGGCTGGAATGATAAGACTAAAGAAACTACATAAACTTACACACTAAACCTGTACCAAAATGTATAAGACATGAAAGTAATGCACCTATTTCTCAAGTGAATCTACCACATGAAATATTATTCAATGTTTTTCCATACACCTTTTATCATTACTTTGAACATAGGAGCATCTGCATGTACACCATCCATGTCTAAATGTGGAACACTATTTCAAATAATAAAGAAGATCCAGCGGTAACGTAACAAATGTTTAATGAGGCCCTCAGAGTTTACAGATTATTCATACATTTTGTTGCTTACTTTAGGTCGTGTATCAACAACATAAACGAAGTCGCTTCCTGGATTGGCCTTTCGAATAGCCTGAAGCATCTGTTCGTCTTCAAGACATCGAGCACTGAAGCCAGATAGGGGTTGGCTACTCCTGCAGATTGAGGCCTACACAAACAAAACAAAAGTTCTGACATAACAAAGAATGCATGTAGTACCCAATGCAGTTAGTGCAAAACAAGAAATGCTATGAAAAATTATGCTTTGCAGTAAATAACAATAAAATAATCCACATGCACCAAAGGAGGTACGGAAGCATCTCCCACAGCTGGAGATTTTGTTTGCTCCAGTCTCCCTTTTCAGTCTCAAAATTTCCAAGGCAATGCTCACATGTGGAGGAGATGGTGGGCTTTGAAAGTCCCTTTAATATGCTATGGTCTTGCTGGCAGTCAGTGCTAGAGGCATTTACCAGCAGCCAGTAAAGGCCAGTGGCTAGGAACCAACACCATGAGACGTAGATGGGCAAGAAGTTACAGCCCAGAGGGTGGATGCCTACATAACTGTCTTTACTGGCACTAGAGTTAGGACTGTGAACCTGGTCAAGATTCCTCCTGTGCCACCTAAAAGCAGCCCTGTATCCATCCACCTACCCCTCCGTATCTAAGGTTACAACATTCAGTTCAGGAATGCATTAAATACACTTTTGCTGTCTGGTGAGGCTGTACCACACCTTCCATCTTGTGCCATGTTAAAACAGTAGCAATCCAAAATGGGTCCCATTGTTCAAAGCAATCCTACACTCACAATTGACACAAAGCCCTACTGCCATGCACTTGACAGGCACATGGGATGTGAGCACAAGGGTCTTAGTGTCTCATACAAATTGAACTTTACACAAGAGGGGCCAGTAGACACCAAATTCCTTCATAATCAGAGAACAATGTCTGTTCAGTACTAGTTATAGAAATAGTTCACTGCCGGCAGGGATCAAGATCGACAACCCAGAACATAGACAGTAGCCCATGTCAGCAAGAAGGCACAGATGGTGTGTCCCACAGGGTCTCACTCGGGCTTCATCTCAGTCCATCGTTATTTTGCACACCATGCTACCTCAACTTAGACCAAGACATGCAAATAACAATGGACCTGGATGCGGTACAAGCAATTACCAGTGGCTGAGATGAATTCAAGCATGCTATCAATCACTTTTTGTATACTTTAGTGTGTCGCCCTAAGTGGGACAAGTTATTTCCAGGTGTGGGTCCTGTGCACACTGTCACTGGAACCAGGCTATAACTGGCTGATCACGCCTAATTAAGGCGAAACCCATTCCTGGGGTGCTGGTGTTTTGGATCATGGAGGACCTGCCTGGCAGTTCGGGCTGGACTGTTTCCACTGAAGCAGGGTCAAGACTGATTTGAGGTCGCATTGTATGCAAAATAACGATGGACTGGGATGCGGATCAAGTAACTACCAGTGGCTGAGATTAATTCAAGACCTCCATCAATCACTTTTTTGTATACTTTGATGTGCCACTGTAAGTGGGCCGGGTATACCCAGATGTGGGTCCAGCGTACACTGTGTCATTGGAACCAAGCTATACCTTTCCTAATAGAAAGAAACCGGTCCTGGGTTGCTTGTGCTCAGAGTCAGTGAGGATCTGGTCTGGCAGTTCAAGCTGGACTGTTTCCACTGGAATAGGGTCATAACTGATTTGCATATGGCTGGGTCCAAGTTAAGGTGGTTTGGTGTGCAAAATAACAATGGACTGGGATGCAGCCCGAATAATTAGCAGTTGCCGAGAATAATTCAAGCATTCCATTCATCACTTTTTGTATACTTAAGAAAGGCATTCATTCAGCAGACAGGCTAATCCAAATAGGCAGAATGTATGACCACATATTGCCTACACTAAAATACCTCTAAAAGCTTCCTCTGAAAGCCAGAATAAAATTCAAGCTGGCATGCATCACTTTTAAGGCCACATACAATCAATATTCAGAATACCGCCATATATCTCAGGTGGCAACAAAAACCTGAAAAGCTAAGGCTGGAACCAAAAATTTAAATCTCTCAAAGCTAGCTAACAACCTTTCATCAGAGCAGACCCTACGTTCTGGATCTCGCTTCCACTTGATCCGAGATGCTCAAAAGACCTCCTCCAATTCCACAAATCAGATCACTGGATGACATGGAGCAACCCAAAATTGAATGAGCCTGAAACTGAAATTCTCACCTGACTGGAGAACATATGACCCTGATGATCCGTGACCACAACCAAAAATATCCAAAGAGGTAAAAAACCTTAGAAGCACCATGGATTCCAAGCTGTCAATAAATAGATAAGATAGCCAAATCAAGCTTCCTGACCAAGGAAACGCTCCAAGCATCTTCCTGCACCTAGGATTCCCCCACAAAGTCCAAACGACAATCTCTCTTCTCCCATCAAAACTTGATTGCGCTAATGGTGTAAACCACAGCTCACTATAAATGACAAGATTACAGAGTATTCATTACTCTGTTAGACTACTCCTACATGTAAAGCCACAAGTGCATATCTCCCCTGCCTTTGGGGCCCTACATTGGTTACTAGTTGCCAGAATATCCACATTTAAGCTACTTTGTATCACCCACAAAGTAATACATGGCAAAGGATCACTTTTCAGGAAGAAAATCACAAAATAAGATAAGAAAATAAGACTCTAGATTGGCACCCCGCCTCAAAATCGCAGCATACAAGACAAAAAAACATGGGTGGAACATCTATCTCTGTCCAAGCAGCCAAACTATGGAATTCATTACTCTCAAACATAAGATCCACTGACAACCATCTCAGCTTCAGATGATTAGTCAAGAGTTGGCTCTTCCCTATATGAACACAATACTCAGAACAATGTACAGCAATATTATGTACAAGACTTTAAAACAGTACATTTATACATTTAGTGCAAAAAAAGGAAACAAAACCATACAAATAGATCTTTTTAAAACTCTACTGCATATGTATGATTTCTATGTATGTATTTATATCTATGTGTCCTTGTCTCGGACTTCCTCTCCGGGTGGATTTTCTGTCCGAGACCAAGGGTCAGGTTCTATATTCCAAACTAAAGAGCCTGCACATCCGTGTTCTTGATGTTTTGAGAGGGGACAAGTAGTAGTTATTATTCTATCTGCTCGATGTTACTCTACCAAGACGATGAATTACGGAGGGTGGAATAAGTTTGTTGCTTGTTGCTGTGATAACACGGGGGACCGTCCGAGAGCCCGTCTCTCAGATATTCTGCACTTTTCCCTTTCTTTAGCACTAAGCTGTACCGTATATACGGTCAGAGGTTACTTCGCTATCTTGTCAGCATTCCTCTGCCTTCCGGACCAACCATCCTTATATAAATCGCCAATTGTTTTACGTTTTTTACCTTTTTTGGAGGTGTTCAAGGACAATTTTCCCCCTACTCCATTTAATTCATACTTAGATATGTGGATTTTATCTTTAAACATGTATATATTGCTTTTTAGTTATTCAAATAATTATATATATATATATATATATATATACACACACACACACACACACACACACATGTATATATAAATATATATACATACACATATATGTGTATGCTTAACCTATATATGTATACCATTGTATATAGATAACAGAGTGGATGACTGTGTGCATATGAGTTTATGCTGCTTTCTATGATAATACATATATCACAATATGTAAATATGATTAAAGGGAAGATATCTATAAGTGTAAGTGGATGACAATTTATTTAGCTAACTAAAAATAATTGTAGATGACGCCAATATAATTCTCTCTTGCACATGGGATTGCGCTTTATAAGGAGTTACATAAATATAGAAAGAAAATTAAAAAAATTACACAGTCAATGCATATTTATGCACAACACAGCTAAATGTCTGGCCATGTAAATATTACTGCATGTATGTACATATGGGTGTGCACATATAGCAAGGTGTGTGACTTGTACATAAAGGTTAATAAGTATAACGTGTTTAGGTGTGTATGTATAAATATCGCAATATTCTTAGATGTGTGGCATGTGTTTACACGTGTATATATTCATTTTTACTTATTGGCGTAAAAATATAGATGTATACATACACACATTATACTTATTTGTATATATTTTACTTTATACCTCTGCCTGTACCTTCACTGTCGGTGTCACCCCAAACCTATCTGACGACTATGGATTCCCAGACATACTCTCCAAATTCTCCAAACATGTCTACCACTCCCATTAATAGACCTACAAAACCGGTATGACCGGATAGGGACCTAGCTGGGGTGTAGACTTTCCACTCAAATGTGAGCTTGAAAATCTTGAGGAAGGAAAGCTTTCCTTTCTTGAGTCCCCTCACTCACCAGGGTTTCCCCATGGTGACATGCTTCATCATAGGGGCCATCTCAACCCGCTGCGGGCTGAGGCGTGCTACGACTTGCGATGAGACGTAGGAGCACTAATCGTGAGGAGCCATGTGTAGTGCAGTGATGTGGTGGAGTGGAATTAATTAAAAAGTACCTAACTAGTGGGCAGAAAAAACTTTATTCAGGCTCCTAGTCGGTCTATTAAAAAATTGGGGTTAGTCTCTAGTGAACCTAACCGAATACGTTGGGGGTCCCTAGTAGACGTCAACATGTTTCGAGCTTCCACCTCGAGACCGCAGGGAGAATTTTGCTAGGTCTACTGACCGAGAGGTTATCACACAAAGTTCCAGTTGGAACCCTCTCACCCCGGTTGAGACCATGAGGCACATTGTTGCTTAAAATACAATACTACGGGACTATTATGTACCCATACTACGTGACAATGTTGTACCGTATGTATTATTAACAATTGCCTTATTTTGCAGCATTTCGTTGTTTTTTCACGTATATCACTGTAGGTCACTTTGGAGTGGTACACACAGGGCGGGACCCTGTGTTGTCCTGAAGAAGAGCTGTGGGGAAGCTCGAAACATGTTGACGTCTACTAGGGACCCCTAACGTATTCGGTTAGGTTCACTAGAGACTAACCCCAATTTTTTAATAGACCGACTAGGAGCCTGAATAAAGTTTTTTCTGCCCACTAGTTAGGTACTTTTTAATTAATTCCACTCCACCACATCACTGCACTACACATAGCTCCTCACGATTAGTGCTCCTACGTCTCATCGCAAGTCGTAGCACGCCTCAGCCCGCAGCGGGTTGAGATGGCCCGTATGATGAAGCATGTCACCATGGGGAAACCCTGGTGAGTGAGGGGACTCAAGAAAGGAAAGCTTTCCTTCCTCAAGATTTTCAAGCTCACATTTGAGTGGAAAGTCTACACCCCAGCTAGGTCCCTATCCGGTCATACCGGTTTTGTAGGTCTACTATTGCATTAGGAGGGTGGACCTAGCTTCGTCCCTCTTTCTCCCCCTTTTTCTGTTTTGTTTTTTACCACTCCCATTAACACATGTACTTTTTACTAATGCACTTCAATCAGTCTATCTGTTTACAAAAAAAAGAAGGCAAAAGCATGAGATCTCCAGAGCAGAAATTTAAAACACTTGCCACAACTATTCCAAAAGGAAACAAAACAAATACACTTTTATTAGTTTATTACCTTTTTACCTCTAGCCTTGCGTTTGGAGAAGCGTTCTACTGATCATAAAGATCTATATAAGGAAAATTCTCAATTACAGCTTCAAAGTACTAAAACCTACCTGTTGAGAATTCAGCTAGCATAACCTCCATCTGACCTATTTTCCTCTCCATTTCTTTGAGTATCCTACTCCCATGAGCCCTCTGAACCCCCCACCCTTTTGAATCAACTGCAATTACTAGTACTTCAAAAGCCTAAACATATTATTTCAGGAGTTTGTCAGCCTCATAGTGCCCCTGTGTCTCATCACCAATCATTCTAAAACCGACACTATGGCCTGTGGCCCCAAATCACTGAAAGACGAAAAGTGTATTTCTCCAAGGACATCCTGTTGCCTCCACCCAGGACTTTTCATACCTGGGTGTGGTCTTCGATGCTAGGGGGAATTGGAGATCCTGAAAGCTTAAAGCCTTCCGAAAGGTTTGCTAGTGCCACAGGTTATATTTACAGCTTAGTCTCACTCATAGGTAGAAAGTCCATGGCCCCTTCGTTGGAGGTCTTTAGGAGCAAATGCTTCCACATTCTCACCTATGGGGCTGGCATCTGGGGATATTTTAACACCACGGCCCAGCAGATTGAAGTGAACAGGTTACTGCGGCGTCTCTTGGAAGTTTCCCCAGCTTGTGCTACCCATATTGTCCACCAGGAGCTCGAGGTTGAGTATGTAGAAGATTGTATTAAACTGACCCCTTTGGCGCTATGGTGTGTTGTCTGGGCAAACTCGCATACAGGCCTTAATTGGGATGTGATTACTGACTGCCTTGCTTGTGACAGAGGTTTGGCCATACCCTTGGTGCAATATATTAAGCATGAAATTTCGAACCTGGGGAGGCCAGAACTTTTTTCCACCACATCCGCTATGCGCAACGCTGACCTAGCCTGGGTTAGAAAGACATTTCAAGTCAGGAAATGTCAGCTTAGAGAGGAAGGCGAGTTTGTTAAGACTTCTGTAAGGGAGTGCGCGAACTTCCAAACCACCCCTAATATGGAGCCGTATCTGGCATGGGTGGATGCCACGTGGAATAGAGTCAGATTTAGGCTCAGTCTTGTGAGGTGGCACCTGGGTTTCCCACTGGGGCAATTTGATCCCAATAACGTGCTAATCTGCCAATGTGAGGAGTCCTCGCCTCAGGGCCTGCTCCATTTCACCTTCTTTTGCAAGTACTACTGTCATTCTCCAAAAGGTTTTTAGTTGCACTAATTAGAGCATGTGGCATCAGATTATGTGCTGATGCCTTATGGTAATTGCAACAGCTAAACTCCCCGACACACTGTAGTAGCATTTGTTCATTCTTAAAGTGTGCAACAGCCAAAAGAAAACAAATGGTATTCTAACCGGCAGATACCCCAAGCTACACCTGTTTAAATGTTAATATAGGGGCATTGGTTAGTTGGGTGTGACCTGGCTGCTGACCCTAACAGTCTGATTATTTAACCATCTGGCAAGAGAGCTTTTACTTAATGTTATTTATCGCCTATTTTTTCTATGCAATCATTTTTGTTTTTAATTCTGTGCACAGATATGCCAGGACAGTGTTTTATTGATGTTTTAATGCTTGTATTGTGCTTTTATGGCTGTCTCTGGCCGCCAAAATAAAGTATTATCTGACTCTACTAGTCACTTATTTCTTAACCACCATACCCATCTGTCTTAGGACTCCACCTGCTCTTATTGTGTCCCTTTAAAATCCACTCATCCCTTTCTTCCTAGCCTTTCCATTCTTCTCTTACGGTTACCCTCCCATAATCCATCCAATCTATTTGAACAACAGTTGCATTTAGTTTTCCCACCTCTCCGCTGTTTCCAACATCACTAGCCTCGCCTTACCACATCACCCTAAAAAAACTCAAAGTTATCGCTCTTCCATCTTCCTCAGTCAATAACCTTCTCATCTCTTTCCCTCCTTTTCTTCAAATAAAACAAATAAAAAATTGCCACGTTAATTTTGCAAAATAATCCTGATAAAATTCAAATAGGTTGTTCACTAATAAAAACACAGGAAAAAAAGTACTTACATTGTTATCTTGGCAATAATAGGAGAGAGCAGGAAAGCGACCCCTGCTTCGAAATTTTGAGCTGCCCACTATGACCGGAGCGGAGGCGGATTTGGGGACATACAATTCACTTGGATAAGAATCGCACACCTATTAGGAAAAATAGAGGGACTTAGTATCACACTTTTAATTAACACAGTTATCAATATAACAAAATGCACAAACCTGTACTACCACATTATCAGAAACTCAAGAGTCTGCAAACTGCAGGCAGAAACTAAATGTATTAGGCAGCATGATGTCCATACATCAGAATATACATAAAACCTGAAGAGTGGTATTAGGATATAGACAATAGGCCTGGTATCTATTCAAACAAGATTACTTGCCTTTTTTTAATAGTCTGACTTCCCCCTTACAAAGCTGCACAGAAATACAGCAGACGAAAGTGCACCCTTAAAGTAAACTGCAAACCGTAAACTTGTACTTACTGAGGCACCGCTTAGTGACACTTCGCAGAATAAGGTGGACTTCTTCCCCCTCTCAATACACAATTATAGAGGGAAGGCAAGCCTGGTAGAAGGGTGGCAGTAAACCATAAGAAACTGTGTATCGTGAGGTAACCAACAATGACTCTTACTTTTGCTTACAGTGCTTGTTCCTGGAAATCATAATTAAAAGCATGTCCCTTAGACTAAAGCACGAATTATGAGTCTGGAGGTCCACAAACCACGGTCTCCCAACTATCCTATTAAGAGTTGGGCAGTGGGATTGCCACAGCCCTGGCGGTCAGGAGGCAGTAATATGCTGTCCCGCCAAGCATTTTACAAGTTTCCTCTCTGCCGGCAGCGTCATGGAGGTTTCTCCTCCATAAACACCGTGGCGCAGAGGAAACAAAGGGGGCCCTGCAGGGCCCCCTGTGCCTCCTCCGTATAGGGATGCAGACACAGGGGCATAACATGTGCCCATGTGCATGCGCCCCAGTTCCTGCACGTCATGGACTTTTCAGTTCATACCGTGCAGGAAGTGTTTTTGGCGTTCCCATTGTGGTGCCCATTTTTCAAGGCACTGACGTGGGAACGTCAAAATCCAGCCTGCCAGACAGGAGGAAACTCCTAATCTGGCGGGCGGTCTGACCACGGCTTTGGCAGTGCAGCAGCAGGGCAGACCCAGTGTAGCACGGCCAAAGTCGTAATCGGGCCCTAAATGTTTTTTACCATCCCTTTTGGCCATAATTCAATATTTACAGAACATATTACACACCAACTTATTCTCTTTGACTTGAATGTTTTCCTAGGGGACATTAACCTCCATTGGGGTTATTCAATTAACACCGCTGCCGATTTGTTCAACTCTATCCTTTCTGATAATGATCTGATCCAACACTGCTGCAAATCTACTTACATGAAAGATTATATCCTGGATTTCATCATCCTTAAGGATGACAGTAATTATTAAAGATAACATTTCTGCAGATGAGTCTCACCACTGCCAGGTTCTCTTCTCGCTGTTTTTCATGCACAACAAAACCTTTGGACAACCTAAAATAGAGCCAATTTGATCCTGACCAGTCTATCCAAAGAACACCTCGCCTCTCTGAGAGCAGTTCTACATGCAGTAGTTCATTTTGACACTCAAAGCAAAAACAATGTTCACCTTTCACCTAACTTATTAATGCTTTAATGGTTCCCCATAGAAGCTAGGTCATTTTACAAGATGGCTTGTGTGACTCACAGAGTTATAAACACAGACTCTCCTCTTTCAATGACAAACAAGCTGAGACTGTATGGTGGGTAACAGTCTCTACGTAGCACAGAAATGCCACTCAAAGAGCATCCAGCTCTAAAAAAAGAAGATTATAACGGCCCGGAATTTGGAATTCTGCCTTGTCAGCTTATGCACCATCACGTTTCTGGCTATGTTCAGAAAAGATCAGGATCTGGAGCATTTATCAGAGGCGGCATTAAATATCTGCAATACTTGCACAACAGACAAAAGTGTGTGATACCACCCTCTTCTCCCAGATGCAATTACAGTGAGTCCTAATCAATTTTCGCATCCCTACTGCCAGAGCATTTAGTCTCAGTTTTGAGATAGAAACCCTTATCTTGATAGTTGAAACACATCCTCTCTCTTCCCTCAAGTCTTTCGCCACAACTTACCGTTACAGTGTAGACTTCCTAAAGCCTGGTCCCAGGTGGCTACATTGCTCCTTAAAGCATTTTCGCGACACTGATGTAACAGCCCAATACTGTTCATAACACATACCAACAGAATGCACCTCCATATTTCCTGTGTTCAGAACATTCTGTGTGTCCACTAGCAATGCACAATGCTCTCAACTTTTAAATCTTTGCAATTCAGGAAGCAATGCCTCTATCTTTAGAATTTTCATATAACTGGGCTGAATATTTAAGTACGCAGATCTCAGGGCCTAGATAATGACAGTAGGTTACAGAGGCCTGGCTATCATCTGGCCTCATGGTGCAGATCAGTGTATATTACGTTACCTTGAACACTACCATTAGAAATTTTGAACTATGTAAAAGTAGGCCAGGTCACAGTGGTGACAAACTTTGCAGCTATCATGTAAAATCTTCAGTTCATAGTGCTGGAGACATCCCCTGTAGCATGGTTCCCTGACTTCTAAAAGCACCTAATGAAACTGGGCACATTGTGCAAATTCTTCCTATGCATTTTGGGTGTGTATATACAGACAACCATCTAACCTGAGATATTCAGAGATGTTCACCAAATCTACCATTGACTGACCCAGGCAGCAGGCATGCCTCTAATTATCCTTAAAAAAATTAAATATTCATTTTGACGAGTTTAGAGCAAGCTTTTTGTCGTCAGAATACACACACTACAAACTAGACTGAAGGTTTCTCAGTATTGTATTGTATTACATTTAGCATTTATATAGAGTGATGCTGCCACTAGTGGTGCCACAAAGTACTGGGTTTGTAACAGCTGAAACGTTTACATACAAAATTGAAAAGAATGTACAACAAGCATAAGCATTGTCAGTAGAATACCAGACAACTATTTTTTTCTCTCAGCAAAATAAGTAAGAAGATGGGGAAATTGGCTATCAAGTATGTGCAATGCTCATTCCCTGACAGGGTAGGATCATTCAGAAAACCACTCTGTCCACCAAGTACAAAGCTTGGGGAAGGCCCAGGGAAGCTTTCAATACCCAATGTCATCTGACCAAACATTTCTTATGAGGGTTGGAGGAGATACTTTTGCTGTGGTTTTGTCACACAGCCTGCATTTACTCAAACACGTGGATTGATATGAACAGTGGTCATGGTAGAATAACTGGATTTCATGTCAGGGAAATGAATTGTGCCTGGACTCCTAAGAAAAGACACAATCACTCTAAACTGTTCAAGCATGTAGTCAAGAACTTCACTTGCTCTCTGCTCTAAGAGATGTCTCACTAGTGTAAGGGTAAAATGTTCATGGTGTTCCAACACAAAGCACAGGACCCACATTGGTTCAACTTAAATGCCACTATGCCTTTAGTGTGCTGTAAGCTGAGGCATCCAGATCACCCCAATGGCCTGTGGACGTATACTGTGGGTGTACCTGCTGAGTTCCTTTTGACAGTGACTTGAGACACTAAACTGACCCTTTCTCTGCTCCTATTAGGATGGGTTGCATTAAGAACATAGACAGATAACTGACCTGGGCACCCGAAATCACCCTAGAGACTGTTGGTTGTCGAGAAATAGAATAGACTGAACAGCATCCAAATGGGAAAACTAATTAAGGAGGAGAAGAAGCAAAAGAGGCACCCAGGCGATGCCACAATCCACAACTTGAAGAACTAAATAATTATTTTCATAATTACTTGAAACTGTAAGGGAGAGTTTCCTGAAATGACAGGTAATAAGTTGTGCAGAAGTTACAACTGTTTTATTAAGTAAGTGGCACAATACATTCCATTGAGAGTCTTAAGGACAGAACCCAATGTGATTACGCAACTGAATGACATGCACACCCTTGTTTCTGGAAGGGCATGAAGAAGTTTGCATGTGATGTTTGTTTGTGCATGCATATTATCTTCCGTTGAGTCTAAACATGCAGGAGATGACTGAGGCCACTGGAGTAACTGCACTTGCAAAGAGCTGCTTATCTTTAAAATTTGCCCAAATGACCAATGTCAATGTCAAATACACCAATGGCCACTTTTAAGCAAGGAATGTACTAAGGACATCAAACTACCCAAAGAATGTCCAGTCACAGGGAGCAGGACACCCAGCATGCACCGGCATGCCAGCATCGTGGAGGGGCTACTCTGCCAGAAAGTCCTGGACTACTCCTTTCCAAAGGAAGAGATATTTAATATACTGAACAGCATCCAAAAGAGGAGCTTTATTGAAAAGATAAAAAAGCAGCAGAGGAGCCCATGCGTTGCGACCATCCACAATTCCGATAACAGGAACTGCCGATCAGGAATCCTGGAATGCCACAATACCTTGAATACAACAAAAAATGCTCACACCTCACGCAAGAGAGCAAGAAGGTGGAGGTAAGTAAATACACAAGAAAAGTAATAAATACGCATGTAAATCAGGGACTTGTATCACAAAATGTGCCCAGTATAATGGGCCTAACATGCTGTGTTGCTGTTGAGTCTGAGGGAAATCAGTTAAAAATTCACATTTGACTTACAAACCATGTTAGAATTTCACTTTTAGAATGCGTTTAGAAGCTACTGCAGAAATGTTTTCATTTAGAAATGGCATGCAGAAAAATGTGCCCACACTGAAATGCGAAAGAAATCTTTCTAATGTATAAATTAATACAGGCAATAGTCATTAATAATTAAATAAGGTAGGGAAAATGTACTTTACTGTTTAGAATATGAAATACATGTGTGGAATTTGTTTTTTTATACCATGCCATAACTCTTAAAGGTTCATATTTAGTTTAGGCCTCAGAAATGCTTTTCATTTGACTCTGGTTCATAGCTTAATAGAAGTTTATTTAGAACATTTACCTAACACTAGCATCTTGTTTTAGGAAATTGCTGACTCCTATTATGTGATACACTCAGTTTCCTCACCCCATATTAGATCATTTACCTTAATACAATGAAACTCACTGTGTTTGCTAAATAATGATTTAGACAATTTATGTATGCTTTAATAGAATACATTGCTAGTTTGCCTCCTTATTCCTAAACAGACCTTTGTCTTCAGCCTGAAACACATAGCATCCTTTAGCTTAGGTAAGAATGTTCTCATGAGAAGTTTCCTCCATGTAACAGTCTTTTGCAACAGTGTACAGGCGTGAACGGTTACTGTGAGAATAGAGGGGAGAGACACCCGAAGCTTGACGACCCCATCGGATGGGAGAATACCATTGGATTAGAAAGATCAATACCCAATAATGTTTGCTACAATATTTCTCAGTTTATATTAATGAGTTTGCCTAGCTAGTTAGTACAGAATGGCCAAAGCATCACGCTGGTAGATCCACTTTCCTTGCCTTACGACTTCTCCTGGAGAGTTGTACTTGCTCTGTAACCGACAGCTACTGCTAAGAGTGACTTACTTCCTTTCACCTATATCTTTCTTAAGATCAATGCTTCTGCAGAGATCATTCTATTATTGACGGTTGCTACTGCAACTGTGGGGAACTCGGCCGAGTTTCCAGAATGATCCTTCATAGGAAGTTCTGTCTTATTCTGACTTTGCTCTTTTCTGAAAAGAACTCTTTATGGGTTCTACTTAAGGTAGGATAGATCCATTAGTTAGTTTAGTGACATTTTCCTTTATGTAACTCTGCGTTTGTTTTTATGCCTTCACTAATCAATTTCTTTATTAATTTCTGTAAACTGACTTATCTGAATAAAATGACAAAAAATACTAATCTTTAAAAGATAAATAAAGGTATTGAAACCTTTCCAAACTCTCATCATTGACTCAAAATCTAAGAGTCTAATTGTCTATGATGTACGTCTGATTTATATTTTATTGTAGCTCTGTTCAATAACAGTGGCAAAGGTCCATCGACCTTGTTTGAAAGCCATCAGTATTTGCCAAGGTTGAAATCTGTAAGGTGGGTTTTAAGTTTTGAAGCCATACTTGGCTAAATCCTCAGGCTTTGCTGCAAGTCTCAAAGAGTCACTTGAGACAAGGTATAGAATGTTAAGACGTATTACAAAAGAAACAGGACTCTATGCAAAAAGGGATGTGCAGATGAACTGCATCCAACTGACAGCCCAGTCAAACAGCATTTCTAGAGTCTGAAAGCATTCCGTCTTGTAACTAAACAAAGTACATTCTATAATGAACAGTAAAGGAGTAGGCATAAACAGAGGACATTAAATATACAACCGATCTGCTAGTAGTTACTAGGGCCTAAATCCACCTGTCCAGTTCTTGAACTTCCTTCCATGGAGCCAAACACATCCTACAAGCGTGCATGGGCTTTTGGGGGCATACAACTCAAGGGTGCTACAGTAGCACCTCCTCTTAGCATGTCATCACTTTGCAGATGAATCAGCTCAGAGTCATCCTTCCAGAGCATTCTTAAACCAGGCAGACCTAAAGACACTCCACCTCAATCTCCCAGCCAATCACTTTCATCAAATCTTGGCAACGCCACCGCAATCCAACGTTTGGGGCAGTCAGGAGTCGAGCGCAAAAGGTATCTCATCCATCCATAAATATATTTCTCTGTGACCTAGCACAGCAGGCTTGCAACCACTCAATTACTCTGAGAGAGGGCCATAACTGATAAATGAGTGGCAAAAGCATCTGATGAGTGATGCACTGTAAGACTGAAGGGCTAATAGCTGTTGTCCTTAGCCTACACAAGTGCTAAAGACGCAGCGTCAGCTCTAATGCTCCTAACCTAATGGAATGCAGTAACCAAGCAATGCATTGCACAAGAATCTCTTCCTTGCATGTAGGTTTCCGTCACATTATTAGCTGTCTGAATTCGAGCATTCAATTTTACAATGAAGGAGATAGCAAGAAGATCTTTGACAATTTGTACTGGTATACACCATTTTGAGGAGTAACCCCTCCTATGGGGTTGTGGCACCTAGTACAGGTTCCACTGCACTTTAGAAAGGAGCAAAAAAGTAATTTTATCAAGGAGCACTTCATCTGACACTGGCATCGAAACTTCCTGATCCTTCTGCCCTTGGGGCCAAGCAAAGCAGGAATACTTCCTTTATTAAGCCTCCATACCCAACAGATCTATGCATGTTCTAGTACCATTTTATATTTTTCACTTCGTTTAGTGCTCGCTTGTTCCCTAGATGGATAGTTCTATACAAATTACAATACATAGGTGAACACATCATTGAAGGCTCTGCCATGGTCCAGGTGTTTAACAGCCTACTTACGTGGACGGTCAAGGGAATAACCTTTAAAGTGATCCAGGTAGAATGAAAACAAACATCATCAAATAGATGCTGTATACAAGAAGACACCAAAATATTAACTTAGATATTTCACAAGACCATACATGAAGAGAAAGGAATGTGCACATGAAGAGAATTCTGAAAATGTCATGTCTACTGCTTGACAATTCTATCCCCAGCATCTTGAGCCAGACTCACGCTTTTGAACAGAGGTGGGTGTAGCAGAACACTGAACTTTAAGGTCCACTACAGCACTAGAACATCTGGAACCATTTCTGAATAAAATGCTGCATCTAGGTTCTGAAGTGACACAGGAAAATATTTTATTTGTGCAGCTGAGGTGAAGCCTATTCCACCGGTGGATTCAGCCGGTACCACAGTAGTTCATGCAGCAGATACCATTTGAACGAATGGAAACAGATATGTTGATGTGGATTTGCACTGTTCCAAACAAAGCATTTGACGGATACCATTAACTTGTGTTTGTACATTACATGCTAACAATGTCTTAATGTCACATGCAATCAGAGTGCTACGGTAATTGACATAAAAGTGCTGTACAAGACACCTAAAACTAAAAATAAATACTGTTAGCAAAACAAAGACGCCAATCAGAGTCCACACTGCTGTACAAGTAATGGTACACATCCAAGTTCAACCTCTCCAAAAGCTTGAAGAGGATATTCAAAAAAGATTTGTACAGTCACCGACTTCATGAAGTACTTTACACCAGGGTAACCATCACTTCGTTATTAAATGGTTTCGTTTGGCGGTCAGAAAACTGGTAAAACTCTAGCGACCCAGAAAAGGTCCACTATTACTATATGTCGCCATACATTAGATGCTATTATCATTATGATCATTATTATAATTGATAATGTTTGAAGTAGATCAATAGGCAATTGCAAATAATATCCCGGTTGACACATCTGTGCATATAGTCTTCCAAGTATGCACTGAAAGGAAAGGTATACTGATTGCAAATCAAGCTTTACTCACTCCATAGTCTCTGTTCACATCACTGATCTGCCACAGGCTCTTAGGGATCCCCATGCGGGTATACTCTTCGCCAACATCTATGAGCTTCCAGCCTTGCTCCCGAGCCTCTTTATCCAGGTTTGGGTTAAATGAGAAACAATACAGCTCTTCATATTTGACTATAAGAGAGAGAAATAAAAGAATTATTATTCTGGACTCCCCTCTGGTATGTAGAACAATATCGTGTGATGGTCATTTTCAAAATGTAATGTGTGCTAATGTTAACATCAGGCAGGTTCGGGAACTTTAAGTAAGTATTAAAACCCTACTATCAGACCCCATTCAGGGGAGCGATAGGGCAGATAGGGCTACTGGGTCCCATCTGTGGTGCTTTAGGTCCTTTGCCATGGGTGTCCTAGGGCCCAGTTTACTAAGGCTCTGCAAAATGGTCCAAGTACAACTCTTTCCGTTCTTGACTCTCAGGGTAGTGGGGGAGAGTAGTTACATTCTTCTCAATGAGGTAATGTGAGAGGAACAAGCTTGGAGCTCAACAAACAACCAGACACAATTATCCAGCCCAGTGCTGGTCTTTTTCATAAAGAAAGCAGTTTTAATCTTTTAGCAATCGTAAATACTACACAATCTAATTTAAGATTAGAAGGCAATACTCTGGTCACGATTCCCCTGTGCATGCCGCACCCTGCCCTCCTCTCCATGCCCTCACCCACCCGGACGACCCGTTTAGGACAGACTTCCAGTAAGCTGAGGCAGGAGCATGAAACAAGTTCAAATGCCCAACCTCTTCAGTCTTGTTCTAAACCCTGGTGTTGTAGCGGGTATGAAGCGGTCTCAAGTCCTTGCGCTTACCTCAGTGCATCGCAGCAGCATGGTCCTCAGCTGCAGGAGCACAGTGTCCTGATGGCAGTTGCAGGGGAGGACAGGTACAGCCCACTTTTTCGGCATGCATAGCCTCGAGTGAGCAGATGGATGCCATTCTGCGAGCCTTGGGCAGAGATCTTGGAGTTCTTAGCAGTCACACCCACTTCTAGGTTGATGCAGATGAAACACAGCCTGACAGTGGAGCTCAACCTGTGCCAGTGCATGAGTCATGTGACGGAGCATTTGTAGCCCGACAAGACCCAGTGCAGGATTCATGTAGCAGGACAGTTGCAGCCAGGCAAGGGCCGGTGCAGGATTCACAGAGCAAGGAAGTTTCAGCCTAACTCGAGCCACTGCAGGATTCACACAAGAAAGTTGCAGCCCGACATGGGCTGGTGTTCTTCTTGAGGGAAGCCCAATCGATTTTTTTTTGTTTGTAAAAAATAAAATAATTTTCCTGATGTTCTAGGAGGTTCCTCCCATTGCATGGGGACATTGTTGTTTTCTCATGTTTGCAAACTACAGGCCTTTCATGGAAGTCACAGTGGGAAATAAAGAGAACAAGAAGCCGCTTCTAAGGAGTGGTGGGGTTTCTGATGTCAATGGCAGTCCTGAGATGGCTGGCTTGCCAGGAAGATGCTTCTGACAGCAGAGCCAACAAAGCATTCCCCGCACTATAAAAGAGAAGGGAAAGCTTTAAGGAAGCTAGAAGAGGTATCAGCTGGCTCTTAGCAGACACCCCATTACAGGGCTCCTCTAAATAACTGGGTGTCTTTAAAAGTCTGTAAAGGAGGCCCATTTCCTCGAAACCATTATTGGCTATATGTGAAACAGGTAGCTTTGCCAGAGAAGCTACCAGTCGCCTGTGGCTTTTTGTTTTTTGTTTTTATAAAATAAGTTATGACCTTGGGACGCTTAACTAGGTTCAATAGAGCCTCGCATCTTCCAGTAACTATTGAAAAGCAATACCACAACTTCATCCCTAACCATGATCCCCTATTATCTTCCACAAAGGAACTAAAATAGATGTGGTAGTAAAACCATAATTTTGCAGTGTTTCCATTTTCTTTTGCATTGGACAATGAATATCTTGACATCTAGTTTAACTAAGAGTTGTTGATCAGGACCCAGTTACATGTGCTCGACTTTAAAAAGACAACTGGTTCAATTCCAAATTATCCCTTGGTAAATCAAATGTAATTCTGAAGTTAAACTATGAGGTGCACAACTGAAGTAACACTTTGGCACAGTTTTGCATCCAAGCTGCACTGCTTGCTTTTCAAATGAAAACTGCCATTTTCTTTAGTAATATGCAATTTAAATTAAATTGACAGTGTATAGGTAAGGCATTATGAGAACGTCAATGGAATTATGAGAACGTCAATAGAATTATTAGACTTTGATTACTTGTACAAGTTTTGAATTATTAAAGATAGTCTTCCTGAAGCTCTAGTACAGTGTTTACCAAAGGGCCGTCTATATTCTTGGCTCATATCCTGTTATTCACATCTAATCTACCCTCGGACTGAGTTCCAGCATTTGAACTTCATAAGTGAGTCTCCACACAATAGAATCAGGAAAGGAGAGAAATTAGCCAACCGTTCAAGAGTACATGCCTGTGTACAGCTCCTGTTCCTCTTCTGTGCTGGAGATCTTTCTAAGACTAGATAAGCCAAAAGCAGCATGAGGGCTGGCGCATGAGGCTGGCACATGATAGTGGTGGACATCTTTAAACTTTGGTGGAAGTAACAAGACTGCCCATTGATGCTACTATTTTGGATTCCTGTGACGGAAGCGACTTTAGGATTGCTTTTGCTTGAAAGCATATCCCTGAAATTGGAATGGAGTCAATGTCCTGCAAAACCACAAACAGAAAAGGGTGGTATTTGATGATGATCCATGATCAAATAGAATTACAGTCGCAGGGTAGTTTTATCCTGTAAATCACCCTACTTGACCCACTCCCTGCAGGGAGCTCACTGGAGTAGAAGACAAAAAAAGTTCCTGCTGCTGCATTGGGAAGGCCTGGGAACAATTTCACACTATCTCAACCTAGATTTTATGTGACTGAAAAGCTACTCCAAAGGCTAGGGGAGCTGTCCTTTTGTTGACACCTACAGTAATTAGAGCCCAGTTCCTGGCAGAGAAGTTTGTTTGCCTCCGCGGAATTTCACAACTGGGTGACATAGTTTTCATAAGGTCTTGGAAATAAAAATAAGCTTTAGCCATGTGAAATAAAATCAAAGGATCAGTCCAAGCTGAACATTCCTCCTGCCTGCTCATGTGAACAAGGAAGCCAATGCTGCTACAGAGTGGTCTCAAGAACATGTCAGAAGTAGACATTTGTTTGTGCATCTGATCTGGAGCATTGAGCTGCCCTCTAGCAACTTCAACTCCTGAATTGCTGACTGAGGAAACATCCCTATACGTTTAAAGACTATTTCATCAAGAAAGGGTGGGTTTTCAACACAATCCAGATCTGAATAACCAAGACAAAGAGCCAAGCCTACCCAAAAAAGATTTACCACATCATCAGCTGATAAACAGGATGGGGTGCTTGATCAACTTGCATATTTTGCAAAGTGACCGTAACTAGTTAATGCCTCTACTTAAGACAAAATGGGTGATGCATGATTTCATGTAGCTAAGGAACTGGAATTGTTCAGAACACAGAGAACTTTTGGTTAGGGTTCCGTCTAGAGTGGAGTATTCACCACCAAATGCCCAAAACATGGGATCATATGTAGGTAGTGAGAGGAGAGGTAATGGCAACCAAAGGGTTTGTAATGAACTAGAAATATCCCAAAAAAGATGAGGAATGAAATGTGGGTGGAAAAATGCTGTGCCCTGCATCTTCCCCTCCATTCCTGTTACATGACTTGGAGGTGTTGACCTTAATTCAGGAGTACAAAGGTAATAAAATAAAATGGAAGTTATAAAAGCTGACATTTCTTTTTGATGCTGACCTGATGATATACTCAAGTAATAATTGTGGTCAATCGGTAGCTATCTATACTTCATGTGGGCCTCTTGCATGGGGTGGGTTTGGCTATCATGATCTAGAATATAATTTGCCTCCTCTGAAATAGAACAGACTTTGGTGTTAATATTTTAGCATTGCTGAGGCAGGAGGTTGAACATACTCCTTGTCCGCCTACTTTAGAATACACTCAGGCCAGTCATACTCACTCCCTTTAAAAGATTTAGCTCTTCAAATCTCATATGTAGCTTCTTCATTTATAAACAATCCATGATCACACAGATCATTCAGTCAATCAATCAAACGTTTAACTGGGCAAAAGAAGTTGGCTAAACAGGTATAGTGCATCCTATCTAACAGACTTATTGTTTATATACACTTTTTTTTGTCTGATGGAACGCAAATCTTTCTGTGGAACCCTTGAATTAATGCACAGTAGTAGAAACAATGTTTCTGCAAACTACACACAAATAAAAACATAGCGGTAGTCAATCTACCTCTGCAAAAACTCAAATCAAACAACTAAAATGTTTTGAAAGCAACTGGTTCACAAAGCAGACGGCAGGCAGTTTACATACCCAGCTAGAAAAGGTTGTAAATATCTGGAGGAAATGGAGCTCAGATGTCAACTGTGTTGATGTGATCTCAAGCCAACAACTGAAAAGAAAGATTAATAACCTGGAAGCAGAACTTCCAGGACGCATTCATCTATCACACACCTCCCATGAACTCACTGAAAGGACAAGCATTACAGACGCTGTAAAAGATCAGTTGTCCAGTAGCTAGAAAAACCCTGGTGGCTCTTCTTTAGCTAAGCAGGCAGCTGCATGTACCTCCTGTGTATATCTTTTTTTTTTTTTTTTTAAATACACGAAAACGAGTACGAACTATTAAGGGCAGTTGCTAATTCTCTTGTTACTAATGTCTGCAATACGAAGCAAATATCAAGAACACTGGTTTGGAAACCCGGCGTTTCACTATTCTGACATCAGAGCAATGACGCACCTAAACCAGTGGACTGAGTGATGGTGATCTACCTACTCCACTGGGTCTCCAGAGACCCAAGGCTGGCAGACGAATGTGCGTGGCACTATTGCTCCACAAACCGAGATAATTCTTGCGAGTGGGACTGCATGCGGGGAAAGGGCAGCAATTGGTCAGTGTGCTAGTTATTTTTAGGTTTCACCTGCACAGCGCTTGCGAAATCTATTGTATTTAATTTATCTTAAAAGGACCTACATCCCGCCCTAACTTCTTCACTTCTTATTGGTCCTTGTGCTTGTCAATTAACTTTTCCTCGTTTCTATTGGTTGTAGGTGTTCCATTGTTCCGTGTGTGTGTGTCTCTCTTATCAGCTTCCCATCTGCTAAGTACTGTGTTCATGCTCTTTGCATTGTGAAGCCTCATTTCTTCTAGAAATGAAGTAGCAAAATGGCAAACAAACATGATTAAAGTAACAATCTGTTAAAATTTACCGCAATAGGAGAATAGCATTTGCTGAAACACAATTCTGTGATAAGCACAAAATTTTACAAAGATCCATGAGCCCACTAACGCTGTCCCGTTTGGCGGCTTGAATAATCGATCCTGGAAGCCATGATCGGTTCCTAGTTGATGTGTGCTGCCAGTACTCGGAACTACTTTGCACATGTGCGCTCGGCTTTCTTCCTTTCGGCTGTGATTGAGTCACAATGGCGCCTGTGGTCGGTATCTGGGTGCTCTCGTTTTTTGATAAGTGGTTTTCACAGCTTTGCCCACTCTGCTTCTCAGGTTCTGGCTTGAGGCAGACTTTGAGAGTTTGGTGCGTCGGCTTTGGGGCTCGGTTTGGCAGAGACGGAGGGCTCATTGTGCTGCTGCCAGGCAGCTTGTAGCAAAATTGTTTACCACAAGCCCCTACTACCAAGCTTGCTGAGTAGCCCCAGGGATTGACAAACACACAAGCATGTGCACGATTGGTGTTGCAAGGTCTTTGCTTTTAATATACCAATATGCGTGACTATCTGTTGTGTTTGTATCTCACATATGCTTTGTTTGTACTGTATTGCCTTATAGGTCTCGCGACCTGCCTCGCGCTGTCCCCTGGCTGCGAGCCCTCGCCCAGTGTTCTATGACGTCTCCATGTTCCGTCGTAGAACCTTGGGCGAGGGTGACAGTTGGAGGAACCCTGTTGTTCTGGTTAGACGCCTTTGGTGTCAGGGCTTGTACTACAATAAAGACTACTGCACTTACCTGCTACTCTACGCGTGGTCTTTACAATTTTGACGACGAGTGCCCTGACACCACGACGGACCTGCGTGTGTTCACTGCACACCTCTGCCTGCTTGGAGAATTTCCTCTCTGTGGTCATATCTTCGAAGGCGTCAAGAATTCTGATCCTGCGTTGCTGTACCTTCATCCGGCTTTCCAGGGGTGTGAACCTATCGGATGTACTTATCACGCAGCATCTACCTCCAGTTCTTCATGTGTGCACGGTGAGATCCAAGCTTTATGTGAGTCGCTCCATCCTTGCGCTATCTCTTCACCAAGCCTTGGTGATCTTTCACTCACCACTGTCTTCTTTTCGGTTCCCCAGTTGTTCGTGGTGTGGTCTATGCCAAAGTGACTGTCTCCTTCTATTCACGCGTCGACAAATTTGGTTCAGCGCGAAGGAAATAAAAACTCCTGCTGCGAGACAGTCACTCTTTCTGACGCTACTCTTTGTTGCCTCAGTTACGCGGCACTGGCGATTCACCTCAGGATCTCATCTGTGGCCTTGTTGCGCAATTGTGACGTCACTGGAACGCAAGAAGTGCACTTCAAATTTTCGCAACACTCCTTTCAGTGATGCACACACTATTTTGTGCGTCTCTTCATCAGTGATACGCACACTTTAAATACTTTGTTGTTCTTGGAAATTACTTGTTTCTCACATCAAATTCACCTCTGGGATACTTCAGTGATGCACACACTGCTTCGTGCATCACTTAAACACCATTCTTCAAAGTGAACTGCTTCTTATCCAGATATTTTGTGAACTTTATTCTATTCACCCTACTCAGTACTTCACTTTATTTTCTTATTCATTCTACGCTCTACTACTCCTCTACCATTCAACCTTCTACCTATATCTTACTCTATCATTACTATTCACCTTCGCATCCAGTTTTTTTCCCCTTCTCTTGCTCTCTATCTCTCTCTTTTCTCTCCTGCTACTCCATGGCATCAGGTAATGTTTGGAACCTTTCCCATCCTCAACCTTTCATACCCGCGTCAGGCGATTCTTCTCTTAAATGGGAAGACTGGCACGAATACTTTGGAAACTACATCTACACTTTTGAGGAGGATGGTGAAGAGCTAACTTCAGAGAGGAAGAAGAAGGTTCTACTGCACTGCTTGGGCGCGCAAACTATGAAAATTTACAACCGCATCAATAAAAAACCCAGACCAGCAAGTCAAGGTGACATTTACGCCAATTCTCTAGAGGATCTAACTAATTATTTTAAACCCACTGTTTGTGTATCAGTCCATAGGTTCAAATTCTTCCATCGCAAACAAAGTACGGAAGAGTCCATTGAAGACTTTGTCTCTGCACTTAAGAATCTAGCTTTATCCTGTAGATTTGGTGAGTTGCATGATGAATTTATTCGCGACCAAATAGTTATGCAAGCTGCCAATCGTGACATCCAGGAAAAATTGTGGGCTAAAAGGCGAGGCCCCCCTTCAAGAGGTCATTGACATTGTCAAAAGGGAAGAACTTTCTGGGAGGTGTGCTAAGGCTGTCCTTTCGGAAGACAAGCATAAACCGGAGGGAGAAGAACAACCCATAGTAGCCAGGGTAAAGAACTTTAAAAACATCGCTCAAAAATCCATTCCTGATTCTAGCCAAAGGAAAGATTCTACTCCCAGAGCCATGTTGACTGGAAACAGGAAATGTTTTAGATGCAGAAGCAGATTCCACTTAGCAAACGATAAAACATGCCCTGCCTTAAGCAGAAATGTACTAAATGCGGGAGTATTTGGCCATTTTGTTAAACAGTGCCAAAGCAAACAAAGAAAGAACTCTAATGTAAAGATAGTTGTACCTGAAGAATATGATGAATTAGATTCTTCCGAGGATGAGGACATGAACCTCTTTGTACTACTTGTTAGTGATGATGTTCTTAATGTGAAGGGCAAGAGTAAAAAACCTATGTGTGAGCTTAATATTGGTGGGGTGGATATTTCCATTGTATCAGATTCAGGGTCACCCTATACCATCGTTAACAAGAGCGTTTGGGAGGAAATGTTTGTACCTGTGTTGGGCCGTAATCTTGCTAATCCCGACATTTCCCCTAAAACATTTACAGGGGAACCCATTGATGTCTTGGGCTACAGGGAACTAACTTTCCTATTCAAAGACCGACACACTGTAAGCAAGTTGTATGCATCTGCCATCGGTCCTTCAGTACTAGGGTGGATGGACCAGGGAAAACTAGGGATAATCCTGGACCCCAACAGCCCAGATCCTGTACTTTCATTACAATCCGAGGACGAGTATAAAAATGTCATTGTTAAAAGGTTTCCCCGCGTATTTTCAGAAAAGATGGGGAAATTGAAGGGATTCCATCATAAGATTGAACTAAAAAAAGACGCGGTCCCTTGCATACACAAATCCAGGAATATCCCTTTCTCCATCAGGGAGGAAGTCAAATCTGAACTCATTCAACTACAGAGGTCTGGCATTATTGAACCTGTAGAGTCTGCCGAATGGGTCGCACCCTTGGTTTGCGCCAAAAAATCCAACAGCAAACTCAGTTTGTGCGTGGACCTCCGCGACCTTAATAAAAACATCCTCATTGACCAGTACCCCTTACCTAGGATTAGCGAGATGTTGTCTCATACCAATGGCATTAGGTGGTTTTCCACTATTGACCTCACCGCAGCATACCATCAGGTTGCACTACACCCAGACAGCAGATGCCTCACTACTTTTGTAACACCCTTCGGGTGTTTTAGGTTTAAAAGGGTTCCCTTTGGACTGGCCTCCGCTGCGGCCATGTTTCAAAGACTTATGCACATATTATTTAAAGACGAGCCCAACCTATTGATTTTTCAAGACGACATTATGGTCATGGGAGTCAGCAGGGAGGAGCATGATGCTAGTCTAAGCAGAGTGCTACGGACCTTGGAGAATTACGGTCTCACTGCTGACATTCGCAAATGCAAATTCGCTGAGACCTGTGTCACTTATTTGGGACACGAGATTTGTGGGGGAAGGCATTAAACCAAAAAAAGAGTTGTTATTCGCTAGAAGAGAGGCCCCCTCCCCTAAAAACAAAGATGAAGTGAAAGCCTTTCTGGGGTTATCTGAATTTTATGGCAAGTTTGTTCAAGACTTCTCTTCCAAAACCTTCTCACTTAGACAGCTTGTGAAACAGGGGTGTAAATTCGTGTGGTCTGACAGTTGTGAGGAGGCATTCACTAATATCAAAAATGACATTTGCAATGCCCCACCTTTACAAGGTTTTAACCCCTCCTTACACAGTATAGTCACTACTGATGCCAGCGGTAGGGGTCTTGGAGCTGTCTTAAGCCAGATCGACAACTTAGGCAACGAAAGGACTGTCGCATTTGCCTCACGCTCCATCACACCTACAGAGGAGAGATACTCAGTTATAGAGCATGAGGCTTTGGCATGCGCATGGGGTTTAGAACACTTTAGACAGTACATATGGGGATTTCACATTACCCTAAGAAGTGATCATAAACCCCTGGTCAAGGTCCTAACCACTAAAGGTTTACAATGTGCCTCTCCCCGCCTTGCACGCATATCAGTCAGGATGATGGACTACAATTACAATGTCCAATATGTTCCTGGGTTCAAGAATGTGGTTGCCAACTGTTTAAGCCGTTTACCCTTACCTTTTACGAGTGATTCCACTGTAGACATTGAATCCTTGTGTGTGGCTAACATACTTGATGAGGTACCCTGTATTTCACAACATGATTGGTTGTCGGCCCAAGAAACGGATACCATTTTGTGCCAGGTGGAAAAGTATATCACGGATGGTTGGCCCATTAAAAGAGATTTACCCCACCACTTACGCACTTTCTGGGAGTTAAGGCACGAACTGTCGTTCGAAGGAGGCCTTATCCTCAGAAATGGCAAGGTCATACCCCCTACCTCACTCCGGTCCAAACTACTTGACATTTGCCACGAAGGGCATCTAGGTATTGGCAAAACAAAAAGTAGAGTTAAAAACTCATATTGGTGGCCGGGGTTGGACCTTGAAATTGAGAGGAGGGTGAGGAACTGCCCGGCTTGTGAGAACTCTGACAAGTCCCAGCGCACTTTTAGGCCACCACTTCAACCGCTGTCTAATCCTAGTATGCCATGGACCAGCTAGGTATGGACATTTGTGGTCCCATTTGGGAAAGTGGTGAACAAGTCTTCCTTATTGTTCTGGTGGACCATTTCTCCAAATGGCCCGAAGTAGAAATTGTACGCAGTGCTGATGCCAAATCCATCATCAAGTTCTTGAAAACATTGTTCTTGAGAGAAGGTTTACCCAAGTGCATCGTGACCGTCAATGGTCCACAATTTATTTCTGAGATTTAAAAAAAATGTGTTAACGATAATGGCATTTTTCACAAAACTACCTCTCTGTACCACCCAGCTGGTAATGGTGCAGGAGAGAGGTTCAATCACGTCATAAAAGGGATTGTACAACTAGCTAATCATAATGACCTTTCCTGGAGGAAGGAATTAACACACAACTTATGGGCTTTCCGCGTCACACCCTGTGAGACAACCGGTTCTAGCCCATTTGTGTTGTTGAGAGGCAGAACACCTATCACCAAAGACACAGTTGGTTGGATAACTCCAAAGAAAGCAGACTGGTCCATGGAGAAAGTCAACAGCAGAATTTCGCACACTCAACAAACTAGTAAGAAATATTACGATTCCAAACATGCAAGCAAACTTGTCAACATTCACGTAGGTGATTGGATCACAATTAAAAGGAGTGGTTTTGTCAAGAAAGGTCTTAGCCGTTATTCACAACCCCTTACGGTAAAGAAGATCTTCTGTAATTCCGCACTCTTAAGTGACGGGAAAGTGTGGCATTTTTCATCCTTGTCCTTGTGCAGAGGAGATGGGACTACGGCTCACCAATTCCATAGTAGCCCCTCTCCTCCAGCTATGAGTGGCTTTTGGATGATTACTCTAGCGAAAGTCATAACCCTGAAGAGGATGTTGCTAGACCATGTGCCCCCATGAGTGATCCTTCCAAAGATGACCTTACCAATGGCACGGTTATCAAGGAAACCCTTATTAGCTCTCCAGCTGATCCCGCCACAGTCATTGCTGCAGACGCTTATCCTGCTGTTCGTCTCTAGCCACTGATGATTGTTCTACCCCCCATGGTTCCCATGTTGACACGGCTATAGCTAGGAAACCCGTTGTGAGCAGACACGGCAGAGTTATATCTCTACCCAAGGGGTTAAAGGATTTTGTATGTGATTAACCCCTTTTCTCTTCTGTATCCCCGATTTAGCTTTCACACCATGCACCCCCCGTTCCTTTTCCCCCCGCATCCTTTCCCTCCCTCCCTCATTCCTATTTTGTTAATTGTTATTGATAAGGAGATGTCTTGTGTTTGTATCTCACATATGCTTTGTTTGTACTGTATTGCCTTATAGGTCTCGCAAACTGCCTCGCGCTGTCCCCTGGCCGCGAGCCCTCGCCCAGTGTTCTATGACGTCTCCATGTTCCGTCGTAGAACCTTGGGCGAGGGTGACAGTTGGTGGACAGTTGGAGGAACCCTGTTGTTCTGGTTAGACGCCTTTGGTGTCAGGGCTTGTATTACAATAAAGACTACTGCACTTACCTGCTACTCTACGCGTGGTCTTTACACGATCTCCCTGCGTGCCTGAAGCGTGGGTCTATGCAAAGAGAGTGATCCTGCTCGCTAGTTTTGTCCGGTGTGAAATGAGTTTAGCCATAGGGTGAGGCTTCCCGCTAGAGAACAATTACAGCACCACAGTTCCGACCGTATTTTATGCATCATGACCCTCAAGCTAGTACATGATCCTGTATTTACACACATGCAGTTGAATGTACATGCGTATCTGTTGGACTACTTTTGACCAGAAAAACGAGCTACATATTCACGGCACACAAAGGGAAAACAGGGTGATGGGCATAGCAAAAGCTTTCCTTAAGAACACTGCTGTCTTCAATTGATATCTTAAAGGGGCTTTCTACCGACATTCGCCAACAATAAGCTTGCTAGAATGTTCTTTTGTGTGATGCTTTTTGGTGGTTTTGCGACACCAGTCACCATATTAAAGTCATTGACCCCTCAAGTAACCATTCTAAATGCATTTTAAAGTCACTAATACGCTAACCACAGGCAGTTCGCACGAGTAAGCCCTGAACGACCCATCCTCCACCCATAGTGTAGTTCAGTAAATCCAATTATACTTCACAAAGTAACTTAGTTTCATGCTTGCCGTAAATGTAAATTGGTGTGGGTTGTTGAAAAGATAGGATTGTAAGGCTATAACAAATGTGCTTATTCCCACGGGTTCTGGTAGAGCTCAAGGCACAGCTACGTCGCCTCAAGTCAATTTTTTAGAGTGCATTGTGTTCATCCTTTAAGTTTGTTCAGTTTCTTCTAAATGCAATATGGCATGCCGCTTTCAAATCCTGTCTAAATTGGTGAATTCTGACAGAGGATATGTGCAGCAAACAAAATGTGTAGGCTGTAAGACATGCAGTTTGTTCATAAATATAAGTATGCATAGTTGGAGCATATCAAGTACAGTTAAAGGCATTCCTCTGTCTTTCAAAACCATTGCCCAACTGATGTATTGGACAGGGCTACTCTTTTGGTGTTGCAGACCCAATTGTCTGTTTGCTCCAGGTATTAAAGCGGATTCCATATTTGTTTACATCAGGGGTCTTCAAACTTTATGCTGTTTCCCTGCCACCCTTGTTATAAAAATAAAAATCCACAGCGCCCCGCCAGGATTACATTTTCTCCCAATTATTTATTTTTCAAGAACAGTGCTATTAACAGACTTGAAGACACCTGGAAAAATGTTGAGTCATGCTTAGAATTAAAATAAAGATGTCTCTGTTTAGGCATTAACCCTTTAACAGATATATATTATGGCACATTACATGGTGCAGGGCCAGTGCTAGGAGAAAGCATGTTCAACTAGTGGCAGAAAGGTGTGGTGAACTTGGAATGGCTAGGTTAACGTGTCGTTATTGGCTGCGAAAACACCAGTTGTTCATTGGCTGTGGGTCCCGTGAAGAGAGGTTTACATTTTAGGTCGAGGTCTACCAGACGCTAAAGACATCTTGGGGATATTCAGAAACCTCTCTGAGAATGCATTCCACCCTTTGCTTAACGCTGGATTTATGGTTTGTAACTGACATTTTCCTGTCTTTCTATTTGCTGGCTTTGTTTCATGCTGTCCAGGTTCAGTTTGTCCCTCCCACCGAGTAAAGCTTTTTCACACTACCTCTCTTAGGATTCTTCCACGAGTGCCCTTTTCTGTAAACAGGCCTGTAGATCTTGTCATATTTGCTGGCGATTCAAAGACAGAGGACAAATGTCAGGCTCTGTCTTCCAAGGGAACTTGGTGTTTAATTTTCTTTATTCAACTTCAAAGTGAGAGGATTTATGTGACAATCTTGCTGGATAATGGGGGTGAAGAAAAGTTTTTTTTTCAAGCACACAAAAACATTTAAGTGAATTGTGAAAGTATTTCACAATATATCTGAATTAGCAAAGCACAAATAAAGCCATATTTGTTAATTCAGAGGTGTGTTGGAAACAAATACTTTAATATGATCAAATCAATGTACTAGGTGACGCCATTTTCACACCTTATCATTTGTGAGCTGTATAGTTTTATTAATAAAACTGTATGTTCGTACAAATGTAATGGTCATTTCAATTGAAAATATGCTGTCTGTAATGGCAGGGTCCTACCACATCATGCATACTGCACTCTACTCCACTCTGCTCCACGCCACGGCACTCTACTTTACACCATGCCACTGCACTCTATGCCACTGCACTCTACTCCACTCTGCACCACTCCACTCTACACCACTTCACCATATGACACTTCCCTCTGCGCCTCTACTCTGCACCACTCTACTGTATGCCAATGCACTCTCCTCTACACCCTTCAGCTAGGATACTCCACTCTACGCCACTCTGCAACACTGCACTCTGCATCACTGCACTCCAGGCCAATACTCTCTATGCCTATGCACTCTGCTCTGAACCACTGCACTCTACGCCCCTGCATTCTAAACCAATTCTCTGTACACCACTCTAATGTACTCTGCACCACTGCACTCTATGCCACTGAACCCTACTCCACTTTACACTATTACTCTGCACCACTGTACTCTATCCTGCAGCACTCCACTCAACGCAATTTCACTCTATTCTAAAACACTCTACTCTACACCACTTCACTGTTTGCCATTGCACTCTACGCCACACCACTGCACTCTATGCCAATGCACTCTACGCCACTGCACTCTATGTTGCCCCTTTCTGGTCTACGCCACTGCACTCTACTCCAATTCACTCTACATCACCCTACACTACTGCACTCTACAACACTCTATTCTGCAACAGTGCACTCTCCGCCACTTAACTCTATGCCACTCTACTCTATGCCACACTACTGTGCACAACTGAACTCTACACCATCAATCACCATGCATTAAGGCACTTTCACCCTGCACTCACACACTTATCAACCTTCATTCATGCACCACTCACCCTGCACAGAGCACTCACACCATTAACTCCTCGTCAGACCTCCCAGTCACAGTCCTTACGTATGTGAGCGACAGCTCCACCCGCAGGCATTCTCAAGCTAAAAACTCCCCATCTCCCATCCCTACCCTCCAGGCCACGCCCACATCCTATGGAACATAACCCCTGACCTTACCTCTGGAAATCCTTCTGTTTTTTTCTGCGACTTGATCAAGCAGTAAAACTTTCGGTGCTGGTCTCCGCGTTGCTGTTTTCTGACTGGTGCTGCTAAGTATTGTGCTGTTCAGGTCTGCTATAGTGACCTTTTCTTGGAAGGGGGCTGAGGCGTGGCTCGAGTCCCTGCTTTAGCAGGACGGCCGCCGGCTCCGCTTCACTCGCGTTAGACCTTCGTGGAACGAAGCCTGGTGGTTGCCTCTCGTTAGGGAGGCTTCTGAGTCAGACCAGCGCGCCTGGGGTGTGGTGGGTCTCGGGACGTTTTTGCGGGGCCTGCCTTTAAGGAAACGTGTACGGCTTAGGCATTTTGGTGACTCGCAGTTGGAACGAGCTGCGTGGGAGCGCTGGCTTTGGGTATTTAAAGGGCCGTGCTGAGATTAACCAGTGCGTACCTTGTACCACGTGTGTTCTGCGTGAGCGGTGATTGGCCAGTGGTGCCAGATGTGTGTGCTGGGTCGTGTCCATTGGTTGGACTAGCGTCATGGCTTTCAGGAATTAATCTCACTGGGATATATATATATGCTTTCTGCTGGCCTCTGACTCATCATGGATGGGGAAAAGAGGTCAGAGAAGTGTAATCATAGGGAGGAAGAGGTGGTAGCTGGGCCTCCAGCTGCTCCTTCCTTGGCGGATGTCCAGAGGATGATTGGGGATGCTGTTTCAGCTGCTTTTCAGGCCAGAGAAGCAGTGGGGTTTAAAAGACAAAAGTTGTATTCCCCTGATCCTCCTGAGCCCGACGGTGATTCTGAGGAGGCAGTGAAGGGGCGCTTTATTCAAGGGGCAGACCTTTGCAGTGTTTTGCAACATGTGCGGGACAATTTGGGATTTCCTATGCCCTTGTGGCTAAGGAATCTGAAGATTTCTTTGCCAATTATCAAAGAAAGGAGCCCGAAAGTCTGCCCATACATACGTCTGTCCGTAATGTACTGGAAGGGGAATGGAGGGATGTGAATTAACATGCCTTTCCTTGGTACCTGTCTAAAAGGTATCCGTTACATGGGTTTTCAGAGGAGTTCCCTTCCGTCCTGAAGGTTGATACCCTGTTGGCTCGCCTTTCTTCTCAAAGTATTGTGGTGCAGGAGGATGCAGTGTCTTCAGATCCTGGTGATAAAAGGGTTAAAGGGGCTTTGAAGAGGTCATTTGCGGCTTCCAATCTGGCTGTTAGGTCTGTTGCGTATACCAGTTATCTGGTGCAGTCGCTGCTGAAGGACTGTCAGAGTTATCTTGGCGCAGCTGCTTCAGGATGATGATCCCTCCGAGTCGTTGACTATGTTGGAGCAGCAGTTGCGTTTCTTGTCTGACCCGTCTTTTGTTTCATTTTAGTGCCTCGGCTGGGGCCTCTGTGGCAGCTAGATGACTGTTGTGGCTTAAGCCTTGGAAGGTGGAGGTGGCACAGAAGAGCGATCTCATGAAGATTCCCTTCACGGGCTCCAAACAATTTGGTGATCCCTTGGAGGCTACGGGACGCGCGCTGGCAAAGTGGCTGCGCTGCTTATTTTCAGAAGTTACTCTGGGTATTTTTAATCTAGCGCTCTTGCACAGTCCTTTATTAACTTTTAACTTTGAATTGGTTGTTTTAACTGTTGCTCACCTTTTTTTGCACACTTGATTGAGGCCATTCCTCCCCGGTCCACCGCGAGACTAGCTCGATTGTGTGGAGAGAGTTCTGACCCACTTCCGGTTGCGAGGGAGGTTGGCGTTCTAGCGGCCCAACCCACTCTACATAACCGGATGCTCCAGTCGCAGCGCAGCGGACGCGCGCTGGCAAAGTGGCTGCGCTGCTTATTTTCAGAAGCTACTCTGGGTATTTTTAATTTAGCGCTCTTGCACAGTCCTTTATTAACTTTTAACTTTGAATTGGTTGTTTTAACTGTCGCTCACCTTTTTTTGCACACTTGATTGAGGCCATTCCTCCCCGGTCCACCGCGAGACGAGCTCGATTGTGTGGAGGGAGTTCTGACCCACTTCCGGTTGCGAGGGAGGTTGGCGTTCTAGCGGGCCAACCCCCTCTACATAACCGGATGCTCCAGTGGCTTCGCAGCGGGCGCGCCAAAGGCAAGCCCATCTGCGCCCGTCCGCGCCCAGACGTCGCCTGGAGCCAGGGACCCTGGCCGACTCGCCCTCAAGCAGGGCCCAACTCCCCTTCTGTCATATTCTAGTAAGGAGCTGTTGGAGATGAGGACAGACTCCATACCTTCATGTTGGTCTGAGTCTTGGCCAATTTCAGGGGACCCCTTCTCCTGTCGAGCCTGCCGGTTTCAAGGTATCTCCGTTGAGACGGCCCCGATTTATGAGGAACCTTGCTGTGTTCCCCTTAATATTCACTCCCCTGCTTTCAAACCTGCCACTTCCACTAGCAATGATACAAGGATACCCCCCCATAATCTTCAGATGGGGTGGAAAAGTTTGTTATGTAATATTAGATCCCTGCCTAAGCACTGTACTGAGGTCTGGGATCTTCTCTCCTCAGTGCAGCCTGAGCTTGGGTTTCTGACGGAAACATGGCTTAAGCCCCATTCTTTTCCTTCCATTATGTTAGCCCTGCCTGAAGGTTACAGGATTATTCGGATGGATAGACAACCAAAGGTGGGGGGTGGGATTGCCATTGTACATAAAGACAGCATTAAAGTTACTGCATTGGAACAGCGCTGTAATGCCAATATGGAAATCCTGGTCTTCCGAATAGACTTTTCTTCCCAATTTAGTTGGAAGGGGGCCCTAGTTTATCGACCCCTAGGTCCTTTAGCAGAATTCTCACTACAACTTACTGAACTAATAGCCACCCACGTGATTTCGAGCAGCAATTTCTTATTGCTGGGTGATTTCAATATCCACAGTGAATGTACCTCCAACGCTGACGCACTGACACTCCTGGCACACCTAGCCCTCCTGGGCTTATCTAAGCTCAATGAAGGTCCTACTCACACAGCAGGTCACACACTGGATATCATTTTCTCCAACTCTTCCAGCGTTCTGTGCGAACCTCCTCAACGACTGACATGGTTGGATCATGCGTCAATTGAATTTTCCATTCAAGGTCCAAGGGAGATGAAAGGATCCAACCCTGTCACTTACCATACTCGCAGACAATGGCAGAAAGTCACCCCGGAATGCTTTCAAGCCTCCTTTTTAGCGCCTTGGGACACTGCACCGGACAATATAGAGGATGCTCTTGCCAAATACAACTCTGCTGTCTCCAGCGCCATTGACCAACTTGCACCATTGAAATCACTTACTAACCTCCCTAAGCGTCCTCAGACTGCTTGGTTCTCTCCCCAGCTCCGAGCTCAGAAACAACTTTGTAGGAAACACGAAAGACACTGGCGCAGTACCCATGACGAGAGGGACAAAGACCGATTCTCGGTCACCCTGTCTGGCTACCATAAAAATATAAAGGCTGCACGTAAAGCTCACATTGCATCTCAATTAGCCCAGGCTGGCAATGCTCCTAAAATTCTTTACCGTATCCTTCAGTCTTTCATTAACCCAAAGGCCTGCGAGAATCCAGAGGTCCCCTCGCAAACGCTTTGTAATGTCATCGCACAATATTTCTCGCAGAAAATAGAGCTCATCTACGAAAAAATTGTCCCGTCAGGGAGCCAGCCTCCGGTCACCATGGCATCTGATCAGCCAGAACAGGCAACTTCCCAGTTGCTAGAGAGCTTCCCCCCTGTGTCCTTGGCAGATGTAGAAACACTGCTTTGCACTGTAAAATCAGGCTCCCCCCTAGATACTATCCCGGCCAAAGTTGTCACCTCTCTGGCCTGTCAACTGTCTCCTTCCATCGAGTGTCTTCTCAATCTCTCATTGAGAGAGGGTCACGTTCCTTCAGAATGGAAAGCAGCACAGGTTATGCCTGTTCGTAAGAACACTAAGGCTCCTTTGACGGATTTCTCCAATCTCTGTCCCATCTCGCTTCTTCCCTTCCTGAGCAAACTATTGGAGAAGCACATCAATAAACATCTCTCCAACCATGTCGAACTCACTGGTAGCTTAGATCCTTCCCAGTCTGGCTTCAGGCCCAAATACAGCACAGAATCAGCCCTGCTAGTGGTCACAGATAACATCAGGATGACCCTAGACAGGGGCCAATCTACGATTCTGGTGCTGCTGGACCTTTCTGCCGCGTTCGACACGGTCTCACATCAGATATTGCTCAGGAGATTGAAGGAGATCGGACTTAGAGACTGTGCTTTCCAGTGGATGACGAGTTTTTTTATCTTCTCGCTCTCAGACCGTCAATCTTGGCCCGTATCATTCGGCGCCTATGGAACTGACCAAGGGAGTGCCCCAGGGCTCCTGTCTGAGCCCCACTTTGTTTAATATCTATGTTTCTCCCTTGGCAAACCTTCTTAGGGCGTGTGGGTTCATCCCCATCTCTTTTTTTTTTTTTTATAACATTTTATTAGATTTTTCATTTTTACTTTTGCCGAATAACAATCAGCAGCCATTACCGTATAAACCATTACAAAATGTACATGTATATATGCAGTGTAATCCAAGAATTCAATAGGCAGTTATGTTTACAGTGATACTCACAAACTACTATAAGGCATAGCAGTTCGTTGCTCAGCCGTATACGGCAGTCTATGGTCCCTAAAGGAAGCCTTAAGTGGTATCTTACAGTGTGCGCGGTTATGCCAACAACATCTAACAAACAGGTTTATGTAATGTAATAAATAAAGGCTATCCCTCCCTCCCCCCCTAACCCAACTTCTTCTGGCCCCGTTCCACCTTGTACTTTGCAGTGAAATACTCCATTAACCGCCCCCTCCATAACCAACAAAGCTCCAAGATTCATAGTTACCATTTCAAGTTATATAGTAATAGACCAGCAGGGCCTATCTCTCATGTATCGTATTGGCCAGTGCGGGGCAGGGTAGTCGGGTGCCTATTGCGCCGATGCCGGAAGGACCGGCGGCGCAAGGGCTTTGAACGCTTCTAAAATGGTATCCCATTCAAGGGAGATTAACGTCTTGCGTAGACCCCTGGCTTCCTCCCGTCGGATCGCTGCGCTTTCAGAGCTGCTCCATCTCACCACCTCCCCGTGCCAGCTACAGAGTGTTGGGGGTGTAATGGACTTCCATCTCATTGTGAGAGTGCGTTTGGCCAGTAGCAAAGCTAGGTCGATAAAGCGAAACTGTACTTTCTGCACTGTGGGACGGCGGGTCAGCCCCAGTAGGCAAACGGCGGGGGAATCTGGGAAAGGGATCCCAGTCGCGGTTCTAACTGTGGTGACCACCTCCATCCAGTAGGAGGCCAGCTTCGGGCACACCCAGAGCATATGAAGCAAATCTACATCCTCCAACCTGCACCTGGGGCAGTGGTGTTGTGTGGCCGGGTACATGCATTGTAGCCTATGTGGGGTAAGATACGCCCTGTGTATGACCATGTATTGAATGAACTTAAACTTGGCGTTGCGCGTGATTTTCTTGGGGTATTCTAAGATCTTGCCCCACTCTTTGTCCGTTAATTCGGTGCCAAGGTCTGTGGACCATCTATTGCGCAAGTCTGTCAAGGGTACCCTAGTGTGTGTTGTTATACTTTTATATAGCCATTTAGTAAGGTGACGGCCCTCTCCCATCAGGTAGATCATGTAGACCAGTTCATGTCGGGCCGGTGCCGTCCTACATGGGGCCCAATGTTTCTTTACAAATTGTATGAGTGCGGCATGAGTGAGGTACAGTGTATCAGGGACTCCATGACACCGTACGAAATTGCCATGATCCATGAGGGTGCCATCAAACAGTGCGCCCACTGTGGTAACCCCCCCCTCCGTCCAGGCTAGGAGACGCCGCTTAGTAAGTAGGCCTGTAGGGGTAGGGATGCCTAGGAGTGGCAAGTTATCCGAGTACGGGGGGCAACTCCGCGTGTAATGGACTGCCTTTTTCCAGTACTCTAGCGCTGTGCGTAGGAGTGGTGGGGCATTGATCAGTATACAAGCCGCCGGCAGGAGCAGCGTGTGGAGTCCTCCCCTGTCTATATCCGCGGGGGTATAATCTATCCTCATGTAGGTTACGCCGCGCTAGCCAGTACGAAAGCCACTGCAGCTGACTGGCATAGCAGTAGGCACGGAAATCAGGGGCACCCAGCCCCCCCTTGTTGGTATCCAGTTGTAATTTAGCCAATCCCACCCTCCGGCGGCCTGCACCCCAGATTAGGTCAGAGAGCATCTTGTTCAATGAATTAAGGAGTGTAGTCGGGATCATCACAGGCAGGTTAGTAAAGAAATACAACAGTCGCGGCAGAACCACCATCTTTGAGATCGCCACTCGTCCCATCACAGAGAGCGGAAGGGAGGACCAGAACAGAACCTGTGCCCCGAGTGATCTGATGGCTTTTCCCAAATTGCCTTCTATTAGGTCCGGTGCAGTCCTGTACACTTGTATACCGAGGTATTTAAACGTGTGGGTTGCAACCCTTAGAGAATAAGGGCCAAATTGGATGGCCTCAGTGTGTTCCCCGGGACAGAAAAAGAAAGCGTAGGATTTACCCTCATTGATAGTAAGGCCCGAAATATGTGCAAAGGTGGTGAAAGTGTCCGACAAAGGAGCGAGTTCCGCAGTTAAATCTTTGGCATATAGAATGATATCATCTGCATATGCAGATATTATATGCGTCTCCTGCCCCACCTGAACACCCAACTGCGCCGCAGTCATCCGTACCCTAAGGGCCAAGGGCTCTAACGCTAGCACGAACAGTAATGGGGAAAGGGGACATCCCTGTCGGGTGCCCCTACCGATTTGGTATTCTCGAGAAATGTGGCTCCCAGTGCGGGCTCTTGCCGTGGGAACAGAGTATAACAGTTTGACCCACCTCAGATATTCCGAAGGGAGTCCGAATCTCTCGAGTGTCTGGAACAGGTAATCCCATCTGAGCGTGTCAAATGCCTGCCTCAAATCTAGAGTGATACAACCCGCCTTACACCAGTTCGAGGGGGTAGCGGTCATAACGTGATATAGCCTCCTTATGTTAAGCGAGGTGCTACGTGCCGGTATGAACCCACACTGGTCAGGGTGGATCAAATGATGTAGGTAGGGGAGCAAGCGGCTTGCCAGAATTCTGCTCAGTATTTTATACTCAGTCGTTAATAAGGACAGGTGTCTATAGCCCGAGAGGTCCGTAGTCGGCCGCCCCGGTTTGGGGAGGGAGACCACTAGTGCCTGCCTAGTAGTGGGGGGCAGTGTTCCAGCGTCTCTCGCAGTATTGTACAGACGCTCTAGTTGGGGCACTAGGGAGTCCGAGAAAGTAACAAAGAATTCGGCTGGGAGGCCATCAAGGCCAGGGCCCTTGTTGCGGGGAAGACCTCGGATGGCAGCTTTGATTTCTGCTCTAGTAATGGGGCCCGAGATATCATCCTGTGCTGCTTTAGATAGTTGGGGGAGTTGTACATCAGTGAAAAACGCCTCCAGAGCGTCCTCGTCCAACTGGGGGGGTGATTGGTAAAGCGTCCGATAGTATTCGTAAAAAGCCGCATTAATGCCCTGTTGTGTATCCGCCGTATCGCCGGTCACTGTGATGACCTCGTGTATGGGGGTGTGCGGGGGGTCATCCTGGAGTGTGCGCGCCAGTAGTGGGCCGGCCCTGTCGGCCTCGGCGTGCTTGGCGTGTGTATAGGCAGTGTAGTCAATGCATCGCAATGTTTCTAGGAGCTCTGCGTGTTTTATCCTAGCATCTTGCAATGGGGCGGCCTTAGAGGGATCATTTGCCGCTGCCTGTTCTAATGCATTCAAGGTGTTTGACTTCCCTAAGATTATTGTGGATTTCCTGTCGCGCCCCTGCTGTGGTGCTAATAGCTAGGCCTCTGATCACCGCCTTGAAGGAGTCCCACTCCACCTGCGGGGTAGAGGCAGTTCCTGTGTTTTCAGCAAAGTAGTGGTGAATGCCCGTGGAGAGCTCCTCCCGGAAGACAGCGTCCTCGAGACAGCGTCCTCTGAGGCCAAAGCTTCCAGGTGGGGACCGGAGTGGGGACTCTGCCCCACGCTAGCGTGATTTCCAATGGGTTATGGTCCGAAAGTGTCTTACCCAAATACGTGGCATGCGTGATCTGGGCCGTGATGTGATTGGAGCAGAAAATCCTATCTATACGGGTGTGTAGTTGGTGTGGATGAGAGAAAAAGGAGTATTCTCTACTAGTCGGATGTTTCAATCGCCAAACGTCTCCCATCCCCCATCTGTCCGCCCAGGCACGCAGTGCTTCAGCCTGTTTTGTGGAGCCAGCACCAGCTAAAGGGGGGTGAGATCTGTCAATAGCGGTATCCAGTACAGCGTTATAGTCTCCGCCTATTATCCATGGGCATGTAGCCCAGGCCGCTAGTACAGGGTTAATACTCAATAGGAATTTGTCTTGCTCAAAGTTGGGCGCATAGACACTACCCAGTATTATTTGTGTGCCATCTAGCATGCCTCTCACCAATATATATCTGCCTAGAGGGTCCACCCGTTGCTCCAGTGCCTTAAAAGGGACTCCACTTCTAACCCATATCGAGGCACCTCTGGCAAAGGCGGAGTATGATGTGGAAAAGACCTGTCCCCTCCACTTCTTACGCAGTTTAGCTATCTCAGCTGTGGTCAGGTGGGACTCCTGTAAGCATACAATGTGCGCCCGACGCCTATTGAGTTGCGCGTGTATTCTATGTCTCTTGTGGACAGACCCCAATCCCCGCACGTTCCAAGTAACTACGTTGTAACTATCCTGCATGTGTGCTCAGAGTGCGCTAACAATCGGGACACGTGTGGCACAGGGGGAGCGGCAATACACCGTGTTGTGGAATTAGGGGGCCAGAATAGAATAACTACTAAACTACGAATTACAATACTCGGGCCAGCAGCGAGAACTACGCTGGCCCAAACCAGGTGCACAACGGTGCAAACAAGCAACAGTGTGCGCGTTGCTTTCGCTGTGGGGGGGTGCATTCCTAAAAGCCGCCTGGTGAGGCAGGAACGGCGTGTGCTCTACGCTGCCCGGACACTAAGTGACAATGTTCAATCCGGAGTCGGCCCATCAGAAAAAGCCCCCCATTCATTGTGAATAGGGGAAACTTACATTTGCACACCAAGATAATTTAACTTACAATGTGCTCCAGCGGCAGCCACCCGG
Organism: Calotriton arnoldi; assembly: GCA_963921515.1. Classification (NCBI taxonomy): domain Eukaryota; kingdom Metazoa; phylum Chordata; class Amphibia; order Caudata; family Salamandridae; genus Calotriton; species Calotriton arnoldi. Next base: position 157,210 of record CAWUFW010013829.1, on the reverse strand, counting down.
TCACCCCAGGAACCCATCAGCGGTCTGAGGCGTAATATTGCTAAACAAATTTATACTGGATTCTGAGTCTGAGTGGACCGAGGCGTCCTCTGAGGAGTCCGAGGGTATTGGGTGCGTTCCTTCCCGGAACCTGTTGGCTGTCTCCAGCGCCTCCGCCCGGTCCCGCTGAGCCTGCTTCGGGGTGGGGTTCCCAGGCTTGGTCACGCGTCCTGCTCTGAACCGTTTGGACTTGCGGATCCGCCTCGGCTTCGGGGGTGCGTCCATGAGTTGTGAGGGGGGGCCGGACTCCCCCGGGGGAAACTCGATTTCGAGCCACTCTTCTACCTTGTCTGGTGTCTCAAAAAACTGTGTCTTGTGGTCATGGATTACTTTCAACTTGGCTGGGAACAGCAACGCATATTTGATGTTCAGCGCTCTGAGTTTTTTCTTTGCGTCCTGATAGAGGGAGCGCCTGCGCTGTACCAGAGCAGTGTAATCCGGATATAAGGACACCCGTTGATTCTCATAATGTATTTGGGACAGTTCTCTCGCCCTCTGCAGCAGTATGTCTCTATCCCTGAAATTTAGAATTTTTACTATCAATGGGCGGGGGTGGGCTCCAGCCGTCGGCCTACCAGATGGAATCCTATGTGCCCTCTCTACACAGAAATAGGTAGATAAGCCTTCTGGGGCCACATGTTCTTTGAACCAATGTTCCATGAAGATGGTGGGCTCCGTCCCTTCGCAGCGCTCTGGTAGGCCTATGACGCGGATGTTGTTGCGTCGGGCTCTACCCTCCACGTCGTCCGCCCTCTCCTGCAGCCCAGCGACTTGTTTCTGGAGTTGTGCGAGTTGTGCTGCATGTTCCCTATGCTGTGGCATCAGTTCAAGAAGCGCAAGCTTATTGTCCTTGACAGTTGTGGCCAACTTGGCATGGTCAGCCTTAAGGAGGGTGAATCCCGTAGTCAGGGAGCCAAGTTGCTGCTCTATGGCCGCCCTCGAGTCTCGCACTTCTTTCAAGATGAGATCCAGCTTGTCCGTGGGGGTTTCAACGTCAGTGGGGGGGACTTCGTCCACAACCTGTGAAGCAGGCTCTCTGTCCTCCGTCCCCTGAGTATCCATTGCGCCAGCCTCCTGCACTTTCCCCATGGGGCGCCCCATTGCAGTGACACCCAGGGGACCCCACTGCAGCCCTGCCCCAGCACAGCGACCGTGCCCTGCAGGGGGTTATCGACACTGTGCTCGCGGATCGGTGGGGGCACTCACAGACCGGAGAGGATCGCCGCTGCGTCACTAATGTCGGGCAGGCCGTCCGGCGTCAGCCCTCCTCAGGCACCCATGTGTCCCCCAGGGCACACCACTGCTAGCACGGCCGCCGCCCCGTCGAAGCGTAACTCAGGCCCGGTGGCCCCTCACTGTGTTTGGGACGGCTCCTTAGAGGGTCATCTGCATCGGGGGGCTACTCCAGCGCCCCGTCGCCACCATCACAGCAAGGAAGAGAGGGCTAATATGGCTGCCCCTGCTTACTCACGGCACAAAATTTGCCCAAATCGTCACCGGAATCAGCCCCCCCCCGGGATGGTGGTTGCTCGATCTATCGATTGTCAGGCCTCAGTCAGCCTCGCCAGTCGCCGCGGCCACACCCCACCGGCCGCGCCGGGGTCCGCTCACAGTGCGCAGCGCGGGCCTCTCTCGTGGGTGCTCCCTCGGCTTCAGACCTGCACTAGGACCACGGGGTCGAGCGCCGGCATCAGGTGCATACAGCAGCGGCCGCTCCCGGGTGCTCCCGCGGCTGCAAGAACAGCTCCGCGACGCCCTGGGTGGGTCACAGGGGAAGCAAATAGGGCAGATCACCGGCCGCAATGGTCTTGGAGGCCCAGGTGCAGCTCTCACCTCTCGTCTCCTCCGGGGTCGGCCACGGCTTCAGCGGGCCCTCCCCCGTCCGCAGGCCGCAGCTCCTGGCCGGCGGAGCAGCCGGGATTCCGAACAAGAATCAGCAGCAGGTAGGCGCCGGGTACAGTCCGGGGATCCCTGCGGGGGGTTCAAGGGTCCGTGGGCGCCTCTCCGGCAGGATTTAGGTAGGATTAAAGAGGTCCGGGCACGGAGCCCGTTCACCGAGCGTCCACCATGTTCGGCAGTTGGCCACGCCCCCTTCATCCCCATCTCTTACACCGACGATACACAGCTGCTTTTTCCTTTTGATAAATTTACTCCATCGGTACAGTCGGCCTTCTCTTCTTGCATGAGAGCTATTTCAAATTGGATGAGGAGTAACTTCCTCCAATGTAATGTTGGGAAGACCGAGATCTTGCTCTTTGGAGATGCCCCCCTATTATGGACTCCCGAATGGTGGCTGGCCGATCTCGGTGCTCCCCTCCCCCAAAGTCCCTTGTTAAGAACTTAGGCATTCGCCTGGACCAGGCCCTTACTCTGAAGGAGCACGCTGCTCAGACAGCTGGCTCCTGTTTCCATACGCTGGGCTTACTACGCCGAGTCTTTCCCTTGCTTCCCGATTCAACTCGGAAGACCCTGACTCAGGCACTTATACTAAGCCGTCTGGACTACTGCAATGGCCTTCTGGTCTCTGCTAATGAGTCCTCGCTTAGCAGACTGCAGGTAGTCCAGAACACTGCGGCGCGATTGGTCCTCAACGCCCCTTCCAGGACTGCCTCCCGCCCTCTTCTTTGTCAACTTCACTGGCTTCCAATACGTGAACGGATTAAGTTCAAAGTTTGCTGCACCATTCACAAGGCTTTATTCAACCTCGGCCCGCCTATCTTTCCGAGAAATTTACACCATACCTGCCCTCTAGGTCCCTTCGCTCGGGATCTAAGTCTCTTCTTGTTGTCCCCCGAGTTAGGAAAGCCAGACTGGGTGGGAAGGCTCTCTCCCACCTTGGTCCCCTCTATTGGAATAAGCTCCCTCTGCATCTGAGACAATGCCCCGACCACTTACAATTCAGAAAGCAGCTTAAGACTATTCTTTTCTCTCTCTTATTATGATGTAGAAGCTCAGCTTTCCCGTCCGAAGCGCAGAGATACCCCTTCGGTGGTCGATTCAGGCGCTATATAAATAAATAAATAAATAAAAATAAAGCGGCAGAGGACAAGAAATTGTTGGCTATAAGAGGGCTTTTGGACAGGCTTTTCAGACAAAAATGGCCGCTCAGCTCTTTCGGGGTAAGGGACGTGGAGTCCCTACCTTTCATAAATCCCAGGACCAGCATGGAGGTTCAGATGCTGCCAGTCAGGCTAAATCATGACTATCCAGTGTTTTGGGGGGGGGGTGGGGGAGGTACCTTGGGGGGGTGGGAGCGGGGTGCCTCATGCGGATGTTTGGGGTGCCCAAGGTGGACCTGTTTGCGACCCCAGAGAATGCATTGAGGGACAGGTTTTGCTCTCCGAGTCAGTCAAGCAAGGTTTGGAAGGTGGATGCGATGTCATTTGTGTGGAGGACTGGGTTGATGTATGCCTTTCCTCCGATTGCGTTGATTCAGAGGGTTCTCCTGAGAGTCAAGCTGGACAGGGCTTTGGTGATCATGGTAGTGCCGGGCTGGAGCAGTCAGCCTGGGTTCCCTCTGTTACAGTTGGCGGCGTTGCCATGTTGGAAGCTTCCCCTGGACCCCTGACCTCTGAGATTTCTGGGGCTCTCTCTCGAGTGTCTGGTCCATTGCAGTTGGCAGGCTGCCTTTTGAAAGGATGAACCTTTTGGCGCTGGGTCGTTCTCCTGAGGTGGACCTCTTTATTCAGTAGTTTTGGAAGCCTTCTACGCTGAAATCTTGTGCCGGGAATTGGGTTTCGTTTCAGGGCAGGTGTTCTGGGAAGGGCTGGTCAGCCTGGACAGTGAACACTGTGAAGGATTTAGATTTTCTGAAGGATGGGTTTGATTTGGGATTGGCCGTTTCCTCTTTGCGAGCTCAGTAGGCTGCTATGTGGGCTTTTCAACGTCGGGACTATGATGGGGTGGTGCCTCTGGTGGCGAGACTCTTGAGGAGTTGTTTTCTCAAGAAGCTTGTGGTTAAGTCCGTGGATCCTGGTTGGGACCTTTCTTTGATCTTGCTGGCATTGCAGTCTGCCCCGTTTGAGCAGCTGGAGGAGGTTTCCCTGCGGTTTCTGACTATCAACGTTGTTTTCCTGGTGGCTATTACTATGGCCAGACATGTGGGGGAGTTGGGCTGGTTGCTGTATTCTGAGCCTTTTTTGCGGTGCTCTCCGGATAGGGTGGTTCTTCAGCCGGTTACTGCGTTTGTTCCTAAGATTCACTAATCTTTCCATTGTTCGGAGAAGTTGGTTTTTGCCTGTGTTGTGCTCTGATTCTCAGTCTGAGGAGGAGGTTCTTCTGCACTGTTTGGATGTCAAGCAGGCCCTTGGGGTGTATCTGGATTGTACCCGCCCATTTCGTAAAGTGGATTCCCTTTTTGTGACCTTTGGTTTGGCAGTTCAGGGTCTGAAGCCTTCTGTTGCTACTCTCAGTAGGTGGTTGAAGTGGCATATCTTGGCGGCTTATAAGTCCCGGGGGGTGCCGGTACCTGGGGCTGTGCATGGTTGCTCTACCCAGGGCCCAGCTGCTTCCTAGGCCTGTTTGCAAAGGGCTTCCATGGCTGAGATTTGCAGGGCCACCACTTGGAGTTCATCTCAATCCTTTATGTACCATTACCACTAGGTGGTGGGTGGGGGTGTGTCGGCCAGTTTTGGGGACGCAGTGTTGTGTTCTGAGCAGGTGCTGCTGCTTGTTGCTTGTAATAATGTCTATTCTGCAGCTGGGTTGTTGAAGCCGATTTTTTTGCTGCTTTTTTTTGCTTGGGTATCTGCTCACATACGTAAGGACTGTGACGGGGAGGTCTGACGAGGAGGTAATGGCCGGTTACTTACCGGTGATATTCATTACTCTGAGTCTTAGACCTCCCCGTCACATCCCTCCCTCCCTCCCTCCCTCCCTCCCTCCCTGTGTTCGGCTTCTTGTGTTTTGATTTCCAGAGGTAAGGTCAGGGGTTATGTTCCACAGGATGTGGGCATGGCCTAGAGGGTAGGGATAGGAGCAGGGGAGTTTTTAGCTTGAGAATGTCTGCGGGGTGAGCTGTCGCTCACATACGCAAGGACTGTGACGGGGAGGTCTAAGACTAGGAGAAATGAATATTACTGGCGAGTAACCGGACATTCTCCCTGCACTCATATACTGCTTCCACGCCTCTTAACTTATTAATAATACCATAGGCGAAACCTAATGCATTTACCAGTGCTGGTTTCTATTCCTCCTTTCTATTGGTTGAAGGCTTCTTTTCCTGTGTTCCTTGTGTATTTTTCTCAGACTCCCATGTTCCTAGTTCTCATCTACATCCGCCCCATGTCACTTTGATGGGTGGAACTTCTTTAATTTGATTGCTGCACAGCGTTTGTTTAGCTTTCATTGTGTTTCCCTGGCTAAATGCAGTTAAAGTGTGCTTTTAAACATTTTCATTGTTTGTTGCCCGACTGCATGCATTTAAAGCAGGGGAGAAGCATGGTTTGTTGCTTTATTTTGTTGAGTTTCTCCGAAGACCACTTTTTATCCCACGTTTTATTTATTCCGACGACTGCATATTTTATCTTCTCAGCACACATTGCAAATGTTTTTCAGAAATGTATGATTTAATGTTGCCATTGTTGGGGCAAGCTGACTTAAGTTATGTAATCATTATTTCTTTAACAAGTTTTATGAAATACATTCTGGGAGAAGGGTGTTTTTTTTAAACAAAATTTTGTTGACTTGCTCCGACAACTGCACGTTTTATGCTCTCAGCACGCATTGTGAATGTTTTTCAGAGAACTAATGGCTATAAATCTTTGTTTCGCATCCAGTTTTTTTAATTCCATCACTTTGTCTTAGCTCATCAGATGTATTAAATTAAACTGCATGTCTGCTATGGGATTTAACACTAACTCATCTTCAAACACATGCCGCTGTCTTTTCAAACTTTCAGACAGTACTTTACTGTTGCGCCACTTGAACATATGTTGATCAATAGCACTTCACACTGTTTAAAGCCCATTCACTAGCGAGACCTTGTTCAGTTGGAAATCACGTGATCACATCTCTTTCACAGGAAACAGGCAGCCACATTGTAACACTTGCACAAACTCTTCCTTTTCTCTTTCAGAGGAACAACAAACGGATATACTTTTGAAATGTGAGTTTTATAATGCTTAAAATATCACGAGACACTCACTACCATTCGAAAAAATGTAACACTTACATATGATTGCTTAACGTTCTCAGGTTCATTTAATTATATTTATATCTTTTTGGTCCTTTAGGTTCTCTCGGTGGTTAACTTACTAAATATATACATTTACTATATGTTGCGCAACATAAAAAAAATATCTAATTAAAAGGTTCGTACAAAGCTGGCAACACACTTACTTTCCCTTAGTCCCACACTTTTTAATGTCTATGTAACACCCTTGGCTGCACTAATCAGATCTTTTGGATTCCAGCTGACGTCATACGCAGACGACACGCAAAGAGTGATGTCACTACGACCTGGACAAGAGGAAGAGAAAGGGAAAAAGTTACACGACTGCATGAAAGCAGTCAGGCTGTGGATGACCATGAATTGTTTGAAGTTGAATTCAAGCAAAACGGAGGTCCTCATATTTGGCAGCAATGCCAATTTTTGGACACCAGATTGGTGGCCAGAAGAACTAGGGACGCTCCGGGAGCCAACTAGGAAAGCAAAAAACCTAGGAGTCTTAATTGACAACAAACTGACATTTGAAGACCAAGTGAACGCGGTTACCTCCACAAGTTTCCATCTTCTTAGGATGATAAGGAAAATTATGTCCTTCTTGCCAGCAGACAGCCACAAGGTAGTGATAACATCCCTAATCTTATCACGTGTTAACTACTGCAATAGTCTATACCTAAACATCCAGAAGAAACATCTAGATAGGCTTCAACTTGTGCAAAACGCAGCAGCAAGACTTTTGACTGGAACACCAAAATTTGTCTCAATTACAACAAGCATTTGCAATGCAATAGGTCTCGCATTATTAAAGTTTGAGCTATTGGTGTTGCATTTGCAAGAGTTTGAGCTATTGCCATTGTAAACGACAATGCCTTTTATTTATGTGTTTCGAAAAGCTGTATGCGGTGCATAAACACGCCCTTTGTGCTTATAGTCCTTGCTTACGAAAAGGAAGGCTGGCAGTAAAAGAGGCATAGTTACTGCCAGCGTTGCTTCTCGTAAGCAACGACTGCAAGTACAAAGTGCCTGTTTACGCACCGCTTGCAGGTTTTTAAAATACAGAAATAAAAGGCATTGGTATTTACAATGCCAATAGCTCAAACTCGCAAATGCGACACCTATTGCATAGCAAATGCTCGTTTTCTTATTGCGTAGTAGAACCACTCTTTGTGGAAAACAACAATTATGCCATGCCAGATAGTCTTACAGGCATTCCCAGATATACAAACCTACAATAAGTTTCCTATATTGAGGTTTTGGAATGTTCCGTTTTTTAAAGCACAATAAAGATGGGGGCTGTTGGTGGGGGTTGAGAGGTAACTCCCACCTTTAACTTGCGAGGGCCTGAGCCTGGTGAGGTAGCCTGTCTGCTTTGTTTCACTGTTCTACCAAGGTTTTAGGAACTGTAAGATTCCTATCAACAACAGCAAGTGATGGATGATCTGTGGCTCAAAACCTAATCCCAAGTAGTAATTGTAATAATTCATTATTATTTAGACCGGACTAAATATTGATAATGAATCATTACAATTACTGCTTAGGATTCCGCTTTGGTTTGCCCACAGATGAGTGCAAACATCCTTTTTGTGTGAATATTAATCCAAAATGAGGGATGAATGCTAGCCACTAAAAAACAAAAGTGTCTGTCCATCCCCTATTTCCCCTTGCTATTTTTCCAGATGTGGTCTGGATGAGATGCCCACAGATTTGCCCGAGCAGCCGGGAGTGCACATCTGTTTGGTGGGAAGGGATAGCAAAAGATGGTGAGGGCGAGGAAGGAAGTAGGGAGAAAAGTAAGAGTAAAAAGGATAGAGAAGGTTGGGAAGGGATAGCAAAAGATGGTGAGGGGGAAGGAAGGAAGTAGGGGGCACATTGGCGTTGAAAATAACAATGCCTTTTATTTTTGTTTTAAAAAGATAAATAAAAGGCATTGTCATTTACAATGCCAATAGCTTAAACTTGTGTAAGTGCGAGACCTATTGCATTGCAAATGCTTGTTGCTTTGTGGCCATCCAGCTAATTCCCACCAACAGACCTCCAGTCAGTATGCGTATACCATGAAGAACAAAAAAAACACACATCTCCATTTGTGTGCACACTCTACTGTAATTACCCGCAAATCAAACTACCACATCTAAATGCGTAATGTAAAACGGACGATCCAGTACAAATACATTAAGCGTAAGCGCAATAGTGTCACTATTTATTTAATTTATGTTTACCTTTTTATAAAGAGCATTTCTATCAAGAAGGGGTGCTGTATACATCAACAACAAATTTCTATGCAGGCCATCCCTTACAAGGAAACAACAGCTGTAGCATTAAAGCATAAACTTTTAAACAGCAGGAAATCGATGTCTTCCTCAACATATTGCATAGCACAGGAAAATGAGAGAGAGTGAAGAATAGGGAAGAGAGGGGCTAGGAGGCTAGATGGTACGGCTGCCAGAGAAGGAAGAAGGAGGGGTGGTAGCTTGCCAAAATGCAGCACTTGAGAGGGCAGCAGAAGGATGGTCAGTGGGGAAGAGAGAAGAGCAGATTGGGAGCAGCAATATACAAACTGGACAAGGAGAAAGAGGAGGTGTGGGAGGACAATGGCAGTAATAGAAATGAGGCAGCCTGATGAAAGGGAACAGAGAAGGGGAAAAGGAAAGGAGGCTGACGCAAAGGGGTGCAGAGGGTAATTCAGCTAGAGTAATGTGCTTCAAACATTTTGTGGCATGGCACTAAAGTCTCAAGCGCCTCAAGGCAACTGGAAGGAAATTCCAGACGGAGGGGGCTGCCCCAGAAAAAGGTAGTGCTGCTGCTTCATGAGATTTTGTTGTTGTTGTAGGTTGTATAAGCTTCTCAGCCGTTTGCTGGCACAAGAGATTTTGAGAGATGTGAAAACGACTCCAGTTGTTGCACGTTATAGTGCCTTTAAAGTAATGCAAGACAGCTCGAACTTAACATCGGATTGAGAACCCTTACAACTAGAGATATGTGGTTAGACCTCTTGTGCCTAAGATGAACTAGGCCGCCAAGTAAATTCTGATGTAATTGAGATTAAAGAGCACATTTGATTGCATGCCAAGATGGCAGCCCCACAATCAATTCTAGCTAAAACCAGGGCCTGTACTACAGCGTAGAAGTCAGTTTGTTGGATAAATGGTTGTTTTTTGTGTGTTTTTTATTTTTGCAGTATGTTCAATTTGTGAATACATGGAAAAATGTGGTTAAAGCAACATACCAGGCAATTTTACTTCATTGGGCAATAAAAGGAAGACGCTGTCAATATATAGATCTGACAGCCCTTCTTGTTAAGTATTTCAGTGGTCTGCAGGTAAGATTAAACTCTTGAGTTAAACTTAAAAGCTTGAAAAGGTGTGAGGACATTGATTTATGCCAGGTCTATGTTTTAGAGCATTGATAACACAAATTGAATAGAAATTAAAATTGATCTGTGCATCATACATATCGGTGTATTGTAACACCTGCCTCCTATAACAACATTCTGAGTGCCTCCATACAGAAATTGAACAACATAGACACTAGAACAGACTCCTTAGGAACACCACTCATGACGGGGGTAGGCTTGAGGGGGACGCTACCAAAATTGACAAGATGCATTTGGTTTGCCAGGAAGGAGAACTAGCTCAGGACTTCCCTCATAATGTATGAGAGGGTCTGAAGGACTGGAAGAGCCTATGGTGATCAACGTTATCGAACGCCATTGACAAATCAAGAAGGATGAAGAGACTGGCATCACCATTGTCTAAAATGCTAATGTATGTCATATAGATTTTTTTGGGATTAATTTGATTATTGCACGATTAAAATCATTACAAAAATTGCACTTCATGATAAGAAATCTCAGCAATAAAAATTTTTCAATACAAATTAATAATACATTACTAAATTCTGTAAAAAAACTCCCACAATATTTTAAAATCAACTATTTAAATCAAAGGTCCATAGGGGTCATATAGGAGTTTAGTGATGCAGTTTCCGTGCTGCAGCTTCTGTATATGCCTGATTAGGAGGTGCTAATAACAAGTTATATTTCGTGAGAGTAGCAAGTGTATTAGCCACACATTCCAAATACTTTGCTCAGCTTTGGTAGATTCCACAGCGGCCGATGGTTAGCTGCCAACAGATACTTTATCAGGGGCTCACTTGACCGGTCTTTAGTGAATCCAGAAATATACCTTCTTTTAGAGAGGCATTTATAAGTTGGCACCACAAACAATAAAATAGTTCAAGATAATGTTTAACCATGGAGACTGGCATAATATCTTAGTGATAGAAAGCTGTATTTAGTTATTTTTATTGTTTTGGGAAGTTTTACCTCAAAGAGAGGTGCAAGAATTGACCTGCACTTTGGAATACAGTGGGATCGGATGAGTTTCCTGTTGTGATAGGTCTGTTGTGTTGTTATTGAAATACTCCATGTATTGGGCTTTCACAGAAATCACTTCAAGCCTGCACTTCGTCAGTAGCTTATTTTAAAGTTTATAAATAAATGTAATTTTTACTCTACGCATACATATAGGTTTTAGTATACTGACAATGCAGTTAACATTCTTGTTCCACTGTTCATATATATGCATTCAGGCTTGTGTGTTTTTTTTTTTTTAAACAACTGTTATTGTGCATGTTTGACACTATAAGCCCTCGTTACTGTGCAGAGAATTGCTACTGTGCACAGAGCTGTTACTGTACAGAAACCTGTGCTCTTTTCTACCATCTACTCACATACACAATTTTAATTACCTTTGACAATTGCATTACTGTACACACAGTAGTTATCCTGTATAAACTGGCTGTTGGGCTGTTGTGTCTATACACTGTGGCTCCCACCCATGAGAGATGTTCACACGAGAGTGCTGGAAGCCAAAGTTCTACTTGGCAGTGTGACATACCTCACCCTGCCGTCACATGGGCTCCACAGCTGTTTTTATGGGTGAAAGGTTGTTGTGCTGGGCATTGGCATTTTTGCAATGCACAAATATTTACATTTAAGAAAGAAAGACTTTAGGTGCGACATTATTACTCATTAAAGGTGGCAAGAAAGAATTTTATGGAAAGCACGTAGCACTTTCATCCATCTTGTGCAAACTCCCTCGTATACAAAGAACATGTACAGCATACACAGCAGCAGTACAACACAAACATACAACAGCAGAAATGATTCTTTGCCCACAGAAATGATACAGCATAGGCAACAGTGGTGTAGTATCTGACAAGTAGAATGTGTACGGCATGGGGATTAGAAGTGAAAGCTTCTCTTAAACACACACACATGAAGCAACAATGCAGACTTTCCTTGCACACACTTAACATATGCAGAATTGGCAAAAGCAGCATTAGAGTCTCTCACACACAGAACAAAGGCAGGCATCGAAGCACTACTGTCACAGAGTATTTCAGCTGCATAGAAACCAAAAGTGCAAGATGTTCTCAAACAAAAGACAAAAAAAAAAAAAAAAAAAGGCTAAAAGCAGTGCAAGTTCCTTTGCGCAAAGAAGAGAAACAACACAGACATCAGTCCAAGCTTCCACCACACACACACACACACACATATATATGCACTTACATCACAAGCCCAATAGTGAAAGCTTCCCTCACACACAAAGAGGGGATACAACAGTGCACTCTTTATTCACACATACAAATCAGGTACAGCAATAGTCACACTTATACAAAACAGACATAGCCTGGGAAGCAGCTGCATCCATTTTCCTGTGAAACACAACAAAGGCACCGGGAGTACAAGCTTCACTCACACACAGACACAAGTGCAACCTACAGAGCTCCAGAGCAAGCTTGCACCACAAAACGGGAACAGCAAGGGCAAGAGAAATGCAATCTGCCCTTAAACAAATGCAACTAACAGTGCATAAGCTGCAGCTGTCCCGGCTTCCTCTCACACACAGACGGGACAGAGCATGTGAAGCAGTGGTGCAAGCTTCACTTGCTAATACAGAGTGCACATCATTTCAGTTAGCATTAGCCCAAGTCGGGCTTTAAGTGGGCCGGGTCTCACCGGTGCTGAGCACTAGCAGTTTTTAAAGGGGCCTCAAAACGGGTCTCTATTGGGCTCCGTTTTGTGCCCTGGCACAGGCGGTCCGTTTTTTCCAGACTGCAGTGACAACAGGCACATCGATGGGCGGTGCTCACACTGCTCACTTCTCACTAGTGGAGAAGTTACGGCATGACGTCATGCCAGGTGAGCGTTATAGGTGAAGGGAAATTCTTTAAAGAAAGTCATTTTCTCTTTGGATTTTTCTTCTCTTTTTGAAAGTCAGGAGCAGCTACATTGTCGTTGTGTCACCAGGGCTTTAAGTGGAAGTTTTTCAATATTATATACAAGCCTTAGTTGCCGCTTATTTATCTTATGCAACTAACAACCATTGACAAAGCCAATAGTCCTGATTTATTGTAGGTATGATGTTACTTGTTGTATCATATATCTGGATTCAATGACAGAAACAGCAAAATACAAGTCTGGCGGCACACTATGCTAAGCACAGACTTTTTAGTTTACCTATTTTTAAGTCACGCCCTTAATTACATTGGCCACGCCCCTATGAGAGGCCCCTATGAGAGACCCCCAGTTTTTCACCCCACTTAAAGCCCTGCCCAAGGTTCACTTGGACAGACAGAATATGTACAGCACACTCAACAACAGTACAAACTCGCCTCACCACGCGGAACAAATGTATTGCACCCAGAAGCAGTGAAACTTCCCACGCACACATGACAGTGGCACTGTGGCAGCCGTTGCACCAGATTATTCCAAAACACAGACAAGCTTCCCTCACGCACAACAGACTAGCGAGGGCAACAGAAGAGAAACAGAAGCAATGTTAGCATCAGTCATGGGGTAAGCGCAGGATGGATAGCCGCACAGCACAAGAACAGAGCAGCTATTTTAACTCCATATATATTAAGTTCCTGCGGTGCGTAGAGTTTTGTTAATTGTTAAGTTTTGTCATCTGTAGACTCAACACATTTTCAAGGAAACCCCAGTTAGCCCTGCCTGGCTCAATTCCTCTGTGGCTTGTCTTTGCTTTCTGCTACAGCCAGCAGCCACTTCCGAAACCAACTTGGCTGCCGCTTTCCTGCTGCAGCGCTTGCAACAACAGTCTCCCGCTCGGCGTTTTCCGTGGGAATGGATTTGGGGTGGGGAGGGCCACTGTCTAACTCCCAGGCTCACCTCTCCTCAGGTGTTCTTCCGAATGAGGTCCAAGTTTGCGCCTGCGCTGCCCAGCGGCACTAGCTCTCCCAAAACAAGCCGAGTTTTTGAGTGAGCAAAACATTTGATCAGCACTAATGGAGCTATCAAATTCAGCACCAGTAAAAATGATGAAGTGGAGTTATTTATATTCTAAGGAAGGAACTGCTGGGCAGAGAGCCTTCAGACTCTTTTGTAAACTTATGCTTCAGTTTTGCCGCCTTTCTTTTCTAAATTGTACAATACAGTTTTATAACTTTAAACAGCATATAAACAGCAGAACTCCTCATAGTCCAAAAGACAATCCACCCAGGCAGGAATCCACCATAACTTAAGAAAAAAATTAATTAATTTATTAATCAATAAAGTGCAGGGCGCAACTGGAAAAGGGTGCAAATTGTGTGCTGCTGACACATTTCAGCTCCCCCCACCCCCGTCTTTTTCATACTGTTTACAGATGTGAAGCGTTCAACTTTATATGCCGTTTCATACTTAAGCATGAAAAAGTACTTGGATACCCAATGCGTCATCTTGTTCCAGTCCTACTTAGCGATTCACGATATGGTCGATGAATCCTACCAGGCGCAACCAGCAGCATGAAGGGGAGAGGATGTGGTCTGACGGCTAGATTGCCGACTTTGGAGCTGGGAAACCAAGGCTCGAGACTCGGGGTCGCGCCCACATCCTGTGATTCTGGGCAAATCACTTAATCTCCCCGTGCCTACCAAAACATGAATGTGTCCTTGTGTAACGTAACCGGTGCTCGTGTAAAGCGCTTCCATACCTTCGGGTCGAGTTCGCGCTATATAAATCTGCATTTAAAAAAAAAAGATGGCCTCTTTAACCGACCGGCTCCCAGACCAGGCTATTTTTTCCTTGACACATTATACATAGTGAGAAATAGGGTGGAGCGGAATATTTATGATAGATGTGCAGCCTCAGCCAACTACTGAAGTCTTTTCTTTAACAGGTGCCGTTTAGAAAGATAAACAAGGAGGAGGCAGGGGAAAATCACTGCCCAGAGAGAAACAATGATGCCTGGGATATTCAAGCGCCCTGCGATTAGACACACTCAGGTTACTTTTATGAAACGCTCACCCAGCCCTTCAGCTTCTGAAGCACCATAGATCAACATGCTTTACAGCTGGAAAAAACAAGTGGTGCGCGCGCACCACAGAGGAGCGGGGGGCCAGGGAGCGCGGCAGCGAGGCGAACGCGCGCTGCTGCGCGTTCTGGCCACCGTCGGGAAAGGGAGGAGCGAAGGCGGGACATGCGCCCGCCTTTGCCCAATAGCGTGCCGTTTTTAAAAAAAAACGCACGCTACAGCTAATGAGGGCTTCTGAAAACAGAACCACACGCACGAGCGTGTGGGTCGTTTTCAGAAGCCCTTTCTAGAGGGCTCGCGCTGCGCGAGCAGTACTGCGCACTGCAACGCTAGGCGCGAGACCTAAAAAAGGAATAAAACAGCTGCATTGGCTCCCTGTCAAACAGCGGATTCAATTCAAATCCTTATGCACAGTTTAAGGCCCTCCATGGAAGAGGTCCGGAACACCTAAAACAGTGTTTTAAATGGTATGCTCCAAAGAGAGCATTCCAATCGGCCGGAGCAAGATTTGTGGTAGTACCCACATTTAAAAAAGCAAAGCGGGGGGTGGGGGGAAGAAGTTTCACTACATGCGCCGCCAGGGCCTGGAATGAGCTTCCTTTCCACCTCAGGAACACCACAGAGCTGTTGACATTTAGGAAGGGACTTAAAACCTGGCTTTTTACCTCCTAGTTTAACACACCCTGTCAACTGGAAGGCAGCACTCAGCGCCAGGACACCTTCGGGTAACCGTCATGCTTAAGAAATATAATTAACATAACATAACTTTTTATTTGCAGTTTTCTCCCAAGACAGCAGCATGTCTCTAGTCCCTGAGGAGATGTCACTGATTCACCCGCAGTGGTCAAGAGGCAACTGTCTAGAAGACCGCAACAGTTCTGCGCCTGCGCATAGGAGTGCTGTCTCCTTCTGGTATTTTCACCTTACGGATGCAGTCTCTTTCCGTTGCAGGATTACTGGCTGTGTGGTTTAAATAATAATTATAATAATAATTCCTATTTGTGAAGCGCAAACATATCACCCAGTAAGAGTTTTAAGGCGCTGTGGGTCGTCAGGGAGATTGAGTGAGCTATTGCCCAGAGTCACATGATGCTGAGCGGAGCTGCTGCCAGTGCCGGGGATCGAACTGCGAGCCCCGCGCTCCGGAGTCAGACGCTCTGGCCGCTGCGCCACCCACCTGCTCCAAGGATTGAGGAGCAGTCTCTTGATGCTCCACGATACTTGTAGATCGTTTAAGAAACAGTAGAAACTCCATGTTGGCGAGGCACTATGCGACAGCCTGCGTGTCGTGTACCTGGGACAGTATACTCCCATCAGCACCCTCTTACAACACTGCCCCTAGGAACAGTCTGTCTACCACAAATGCAGGGCTGTTTCCCACTCTGCTTAGGTCGAGAACAGTCTCTTCCTACCATTTTGTCTAGGCAGTTCCCATATCATTGTGTCTAGAAGTGCTCTCTCTGTTCTCTCTAGGATCAACCTCTGTGCAGCGGTGTCTTTAGAAGAACCCTATTAATGCATGTATAGGGAAGCTCTGTCTATCTACCTTACTCTAGAACAGTCTCCCTCTCTTCTTTCTCGACGCAGTCTTGCTCTACCACTGCTGTCTCAAGGAGCAAAAAGATTATACACCTCGTTTCTAGAAGCAATCTCTCCCTTTCCAGTCTTTACTCCTGTGTTTAAAAGCGCCCTCTCCCACACCCTGTGTCTATCTATGTGCCCTAAGTGGAACCAATCTCTGACAACCTGGACCGTCTCTCTCCTGTTTTCTTTAGAAGCAGCTTCTCTCTAGGCTTGTCCACAGAAGCAGGGACTATCTAGCACATCTCTAGGAGATCTCTCGCTTCTTCTTTTCTTGAAGCAGGTTCTATTATCTCGTCTCCAGAAACAGTATCTATCCACCACTGTGTTCAAACAGACTGTCTTTCCCCCTATGTCTAAAAGCAGCAATTCTCTCTCTTTCTCTCACACACCTTGGCTATCTATCCGCTTATGCATGGAAGCAGCCTTTTTAGGTCGAGCCTAGAGCTAGCGCGCATGCGCTGCGAGACTTATTGTAGAGGAGTAGGTGAATAGAAGCTCCGCCCACTCTCCACCCATATTGGCCATTGGCTAGTGTCCTTGTCGGTCCTAAATACTGGCTTCTGATTCGTCAATAGGCTTGTTAGTCCTGCCTCCTCTTCATTTGTCACCTCCCATGGCGACTGGCCCCTTTACTTCAGCTGTTACATGGTACGTGTTAGACTGTGAGCACTATTTTCTTTAATGAGGTTCTCCTACTGCAGGCACGACATGCTTTGGTGCCTTCTTTTCCACCCCCCACCCTCCCTCCCGTTGTCCGTGCCTTCTCCCTCCCATTGTCCGTGCCTTCTTTTCTACCCCCTCCCTCCCTCCCGTTGTCCGTGCTTCTTTTCCACCCAGTGGTCTGTGCCTTCTTCTCCCCTCCCCTCGCCCTCCCTCCCGTTGTCCGTGCCTTCTTTTCCACCCCCGCCCTCCCTCCCATTGTACGTGCTTCTTTTCCACCCCCGCCCTCCCACCAGTTGTCCGTGCCTTCTTCTCCCCTCCCCCCGCCCTCCCTCCCCTTGTCCGTGCCTTCTCCCCCTCCCCCCTGCCCTCCCTCCGTCCGTGATGCCTACCATTTGCAATGCAATAAGTCTCACGTAAATGCAAGACCTATTGCATTGCAAATGCGTGTTTAACCAATACCATTGATACACTCTATTTATAAACATGTGTGGTATCATTCCTCTCTAGAAAAGCGTATTTACTCTACAGCGGTTTATATTAAACTCTGTCTCGGCAAAACGTCTCATTTTGCATAGAAGTTCTCCTCTACTCATTTCTACAGCAGTCTAGCTTGAGCAGTCTACACACGGGGTCTTTATCCCAGCCTGTTTCTACAAGAAGTCTATACACATCTCGGCCTGTTGACCTCGCTGCCATGCTCTGTGACCACCCCCAATGCACTTTGGCTCACACTTCTCATTTGTTTTTTTATGCACTTTGACCTCTGGTTTGGGGAAGTAAAGGATAATACAATCTTCACACAATCATCCAATTAAACCAACAATAAAGAATCTCAGGTGACTGGGCGGACACCTCAGTATGATGCAAAATGAATAGTTCTGGGTTAAGAAGTTGGTGCCTGAGGGCCGGCTTTAGCAGTGGTGGCTCCCTGTGCGACAATGTTTGTTGGCGCCCCCCCAATGACCACATATACCACGGATTCCCTCTCTACCACCATTTAACAGTGCTCCTCAAGTCTCTATAACCACTCTCTCTCAGACTGATTTAGTTTTATAGCACCACTCATACCAGTGTAGGGTGTCAGAGCACTTTAAATCACCAAACATTGGCACAGAGACAATCATACATGTGTAAATCAGTGTATAGGAAATGTTACATAAGACAGAGAACTACAAGGTGTAGGAGTCACATGCCATCTATACTGGTATGCAAAAGAAACAATTGATGGACGGAATGCTGGATAATGCAAACATTCACCCCCAGTCACAAGGATCTGGGTTAAATCCATCATTCTTTTGCTCACCACACCACCCCAGTTTGGACCCAGACACATGCAAATCAGTCTTGGCCCTCTTCCTTGTGGGAACAGTCCAGCCCGAACTGCCAAGCCAGGTCCTCCCTGGACCGGAAACAAGAATCCTGGGACCGGTTTCAGGGCATCACCCTTCATCAGCCAGGCTAGCTTGAATCCAGTGGTGTAGTGAGCACGGGACCCACGTCTGGGCATACCCTTCCCACTTAGGGCAACATATGCAAAAGAAACAATTGATGGACGGAATGCTGGACTATACTGGTAGGCAGTATAGTTTAAGAGTGCTTGGTCTGGAAAAGCGCAAATTAAAAATTTAAAACATATTGTTAGGGGTTCTCTTTAATAATAAAAATTGATTTCTTCTACCCAAATGAACCCTTTTTGCAAGTTTAGGATAATGAAAGACAGGGCAAAAAGACATATAGCGCTAATACATATCTTGTAGTTTGCATGCAGCTCAAATAGCTCACTATGCTATATTAGGATTTTAACTTCTAAACTGTAACAAAAGTAACAAAGGATCCCTGGGACACAAGCAGCAACCCACTGACCTATTTACATTATATGTACTTTGTGATCTGCATGGTACACATTCTTTGCAATAGGCACATTAACCCACTGCACTACCTTACCATGAGTTAAAACTTCCACTAGACAAACCTACCGTCTCTCTTCAGCAGGAACATTAATCACTGGAGTGATCTTGACGTTTTTATTGATGGCTGAAAATTGCTGGAAGCAAGGAACGCGGCAGCAGGTGCTTTTAAAACGAAAATATGCTTGCAACCAGGGCGCCCCCACCCCAAGTCAGCCGCCGGTGCGGTGGCACCGATCGCACCGCCCTAGAGCCGGCCCTGCTGAGGTACGTTTGTGACTCGCAGGTCACAGCTTCATAGGTACTGGAGTTCAAAATCTGAAAGAGGAAATTGACCCTTTACTCTTCTGAGATCAACGATGAGGGTGCCAGTTTAAAGATGGTGGGTTACTGGGCATTAATATTTGTAAAAACAATGTTCTTCTTCAAGCGCTTCCAAGAAACATAATATATGAAGGCGGCAGATAAACATGTTTACATTGCTGACTGTAATTATTTTGGCACTGGGAAGCTTGCATTTCAATCCATCTCCTCCTGCGCCTTCCCTCGTTCTTCTCCCATCTGCCACCCGATCCCTGTCAACTCCACATAATTCCACTCCATGCCACACAATGCTACTACCAATAATTCAACCGCACTCCATAACACTGTTACAATCCACATAATTCAGCTCCACATAATTCAACACATTGCCACAAAATTAAGTGACATGCAATTCTATAACACAAATTCACACCGCATAATTCCACTACATATTTCAACATTTCACAATTCCAGGCCACACAGTTCCGCTCCACATCATTCTACTCAATACCACATAATTACAAACAAAATAAACTCCACATATTTCCATCCCGCTCCATACCACATAATTCCATACCACTGCACACCACTCCACGCAACATAATTCCACTCCACTCCAATACACATAATTGTACTCCACGCAACACAATTCAACTTCAGTTAATTTCACTACACAACTCCACTCCACGCTACATAATGACACTCTACACCACATAATTACACTTCACATATATAGACTTGGCTGCAAAACACATAATTGTACTCCACAAAATTCAACTGAGCAACATGCCACATGATTCCACTCCACATAATTCCACTCCACACTATGTCACATAATTCCACAACACCACACAATTCCACACCACTCAACAATTGCACTCCACATAATACCACTGCACATAACATAATTTAACTCCACATAAATCCACTCCACTCCGCATAGCAACACTCAACATACACTCCACACCATTACACATAATTTCACTGAACACACACTTCCACACCACAAAGTTCAACTCCACACAATCCCACTCCACACACCATAATTCCATGCCAAACCACATAATTCCACTCCACAACACATAATTCCATTACACACCACATACATCAAATCTACACCACAGAATTCCACACTATGCCACATAATTTAACACCACATCACATAATTTCACTCCAATCTATGGCACACAATCCCACTCAACGTTTACCTAGTCTCCCAATAGCTGCACCAATTTGAAGCCTACATATCAGGTACATGCATTTTTATCATATAACCACATTTATCTAATCTCCCCACATTATAATAAAACCAGTAGCAAAGCAATATACTGCTTTTCTGAAAAAACAAGTTCTAACACTTCAACAGACTTTCAATAACTTATATTGCACAACTGTTCACCAAACTACAACTTACAACAAAAAACAACTTCTTATTAATCACGTAGGCGAAACCTAATGCATTTGCCAATGCTTGTTTAATTACAGGATCGAGAACAGTGCACTGGCCTGGTTGGTGGGAGTGGCTGGAAGGTTACCAGGTATATAATAAAGTACAAGTAGGGGGTCTGAGGCAGATGAAGGCATGTTGTACATGGCTCCTCTGCCACTGACCTATGGCATCACCAAATAGTTGAAGGGAATAGGGCTGACCAACATAACATTTGTATATGGGTAACTCTCAAATATGTTTTAAGAAATGCTGATGCCACAGTATCACTGCAGGTAAAAGTAAACTGCATGCGCGACAGCAATGCACAAAGTGAATTGAGGCAGGTGCTTTACTGCACAAATATAAAGCGATGAGGACTTGGTGCAAGGCTCCGGTTTCTCTTGCTAGACATACTGCCAGAAGAGATAACCTCTGTGACACCATAAAATGTCATCCAATGGTGGGTTAGTAGAGCAAGTAAGTGATTTTTACAACTGCAGAAGTGGTAGATTGTGATTGCTGTTTTTGCATCAGAGACAAAGGGCGCAGCCTCCCAAAGGAAGTTGTGGATGTAATACTTCGTCAAACATAAAAGAAAGAGGGAAATGTCATTGTGTGCCATGTTGGCACTGCAAGAGCGAGGTCACCATCCACACAGCACTAACCCAAGTGGTAGACTCATGCCACAGGCTACAACTCGCATACATGCAGTGTTTAGTAATGGACCAACATTTTAAACTGAAAAGGCTGGTTGACTCCCCTTCCAGAGCTTCAGATAAAAAGACCTGAGGCTTCACTAGAATCTCAGCTGGAACCCAACATCATTGTGAGGGACCAGTAGCTCCCTTCTACGGTGGTTGGTAGTATACTGGGGTTATACTCATTGGCCAGCAGAGCCAAGTGGAATGTCAGATAAACATAAAACACTCCGGGCCTGATTCACAGAACTAACTTACGTCAAAAACGTAAAGTTAGTACTTTTTGGTATTCACAGAATACACTTACTCATTTTGGTATTCACAGAATGAACTTACTCATTTCGGTATTCACAGAAGTTAGTAGTCCTAACTTTAGGACTCCTAAATGCCTTCTGTGAATACCGAAAGTCTTAAAGTTAGGATTTTTCTCAGTTTAGGAGTAGTAAAGTTAGGACTCCTAACTTTAGGACTCCTAAATGCCTTCTGTGAATACCGAAAGTCTTAAAGTTAGGATTTTTCTCAGTTTAGTAGTAGTAAAGTTAGGACTCCGAACTTTACTACTCCTAAACTGAGAAAAATCCTAACTTTAAGACTTTCGGTATTCACAGAAGGCATTTAGGAGTCCTAAAGTTAGGACTACTAACGTCTGTGAATACCGAAATGAGTAAGTTCATTCTGTGAATACCAAAATGAGTAAGTGTATTCTGTGAATACCAAAAAGTACTAACTTTACGTTTTTGACGTAAGTTAGTTCTGTGAATCAGGCCCTCCTAGTTTGTCAAGCACAACTTGGAAAAACACAGGAGCTGGGCGCAAAGCTGTCCTCAAACTGCAAGGACATGCACTCGCAAAGGCAGGGAAAATGAAGGCCAGAAGGCTTGTGCTATGAAATCTATCAGCATGAAAGAACCAGGCTCCACTCCACAAGTATCAGCAGAAAGAAAGGAATGGGTAATGATGTGCACCCATTTAGGAGAAAGGGGCTCTGCTCTATTACATTGTCACACCTACACAGAAACAGACATGAGAAACAGTTTTAAAGTCCTACCTTTATGTGATGGGGTATTCACAGGTTGGGAGTAGGAGATGCCCATTTACATGCCAGGTTCATTAGTAGTATTCTCCTCTTTAGACAAAAATAACTGCAGCTAATTTCAAGCCTTTTTTAGACCTTACCTTGTCTTTTGTAAGGTACTTGTTGTCTATCCCTATTTAAAGGGGGGACTGGACACTAGTGCTACCTGTCTCAGTCAAGGCAGGAAATGAGCTCAGTCAGTGCTTCCAAAACATCTATCTTCCACTCACACCATCGGCTCAGGAAAGACTGACAGATTCTTCTGCAGTCATTCTGTGGAGAGAAGTTTAACTGCCACCCAGTGAACAGGCTTCAGCTCAGTCAAATAAGTATGTGGAGAGAATGGCTACCAATCCTTTCCAAATAATTTCAAATTCTCCACTGGCTGTAGGGGGGGCATATTGCAGAATAGCCCACAGGATGTAATGGGGTTTGCACCTGGATTCTGCCACATTACAAAATCAGACGCAGATGCTTTTGTGGCCCCTTCAGTAATCCCAATCATGTAGATGCACATTTTGTGCCCATGCAATGAAAATGAGGCCTTCCCTCACTTGCATTACGGCGTGATCCCATGCAAATAAAGGACCATGTGTGCCCTTGTTACCGATATAGGCGGAGAGGCAAACGGGAACCTGGGAGGTGCCCAGACACTTCACCGTGACACACTGTTAATGCACCCAGAGGGTACTTCTCGGATTGAGCGCCCACGTTTTCCACAAGATCCCCATACCTTTCTATGCAGGCATAGTCACACACCTGTCTGGGAATCCCTGGCCCCTCGTTTTAAATCATGCCATCTTGCAGAGATACATGGACCCATCGATGGTTCTCTGCTGCACTCTATCCTGTGCTGGTGCAAGTTCATGCCTGCCCTGTGGAGAGCACAATTTTTTTGTAATATACTGCACATTCCCAGTGTGTTCCATTTTACGAATTATGGTTCCAAAGCGTTATGATTTGAACATACAAGAGGGCAGCAATGTACAGTAATGCAACATCTACAACTAACAGGATAAATACATGTGGTGTTTACTCATATTATAATAAATTATATATAATGCAAATGGCATATGTGGTTGGAGAAGTGGGTGACCTATGCCACTTCCCTGCCACGTGACTCCTAGACAATTTCTGGGCCCACCAAACTTTGGCAGAGGCTGATGTGATCTTCAAATTCTGAAGATCAGTGAGCCTTAGTATTTCTAGAAGACAAATTGCACATATTTTTCTAAACTTATAATCAGGGTAGGAACTCAATGCAGTCCACTTCTGGGGGGCGGGTGGGGGGGGGGGCGTTACACAGGCATCGAAGGGGGTTCCATTGTGACTTGAAATTTCACTTGTGTTATACCTGCCTTGCCAAAAGTGAAAGTTAGCCAATGGGATGCATTGTGGCACTACGTTCTTTCTCACTAAGTGGAGCTCTGCAATTATATCATATAACGTAGTTTATTAAACACTAGAGTCCATTAAATATAAACCTGTGCACGCAAATAACTATATAGCCATAAAACATCATTCAACCCTGTCTTGCTTAAACACAAATACAAAAAAATCACCAGAAAAATTGCACCTATGTGAGAAGACGCTTATGTGGCAAATTTACTTCATATTGAACAGTGTGCATGCCTTTCTCGATAAATAAAAATACACCTCCTGTTTCAAATGATAAAATGGGCAATCATTAAATAATGCACAGTCTCTGCACTTCATCCTACAATCACATTCTCAAAATAAATGTAAATGTCTTCTAGAGGAGACAAGCCATAGACTAGATTTGGCAATGATTCCGATTAGCTTCCAATTTCACTTTGAGCACATTTTCCTAGGATACCACGTTCCTTCTGTGGCAGTGGGTGATTCAGCACAGAGTGTGGGTGAATCTGGCAATAATCACATTCATCTGTACAAATTGTTAGAGATTAGACACATTTTAATGCAAGATGCCAACTTATTAACCGTTGAGTAGTAGGTGTACTATTGATCACCAAGATGGAGAACCCCAAACGTATCAATAGGTCATAAAATCCTCTGTTTCTCTGGTAGTTGCATGCTGCCTTGTAAATAAAGAGTGCTCTGGTTACTGAGCAATCTAACGATATGTTTATTGAACGATTTAAATCACTACCCCCAATACCCAAATGTCACCAAATGTATTGTGATGTAACGGAAGAACCCTTTACAAAACTTTGGCCATCTAGCTCAGCCCATACAGGTTTGTTACATTAACTATGTGCCATGAATTGTAACTCTCACAATCAAAATCTTGGGATTTGTGGACCAAGGTGATCACCACTCTACAATCAGCCTGATGGTTCCATGAATATGTTATAAGCATCTGAGTTTAATACACATTTGTAATGCTGAACTTTGAGTAAGTGGATTTCCTGCAGCCTACTTATAAATTATATTTTGAACTCTCCTCAAAATCCACAAGAAGTACATAAAAACCACATTTAACATTATCCCGCTCAATACATATACCAAAGAAACATAGCATGCATACGTAAGCAAGTCAGTTGGACAGCCAACATTCTTTCCCCACTCCTCCCCTTGGCTGAAATGTCCTTACAAACGGTTTTTACCAACAAAAGCATAATTGACAACGATTATTGCCTTTGACTGACCAAAATTACACATGGCATCAACAATCTAGTTCCCCACCCCATCCCTACCCACTCCCCAATGTGGCTCAAGGCAAGACATTGCCACCCAACGCCCTCTCCAACATGAACTATGATACATACTCATGATCATTATCTGCACTGTTATAAGGGACCAATGAAGCCCCCTCTTTGAGCCTCAAATGACCCACTTTTGTGAACTTCGGCTGAATTCCCTATTTATGCATAGTTAACATACGTACACCAAATTGAATAAACAGCATTCACCTGATTATAGCCCTCCCATGCAGACAATTACTATTGAACTGAGACCATGGTGTGCAGTCTGTATTCTAATTCCTATGATATAAATAACAGAACTCCATGCAGAGTATGCTCCTCACTAGCCACAAAGGAAAATGTCCATGTTCTAGGGATTCCTTGCACCTGCACATCCATACACATACCGATGTCTCTTTCTAGTCATCAACAATGCCACTGGAAATTATGCTACTCTCAGTGAATACAATCTTCCATTGAGTCAAATGTAACGTAAACCAAAAGAAATGGTTTAACCCATGGAAGAAAACAAATCAACAGATTCCAATTGATTCTTTTGTTAATGGCCCAATGATTTTGGCTCCAGAAATATGACATTCACGTTATGCTAACTAGTCTGTAGCCGTTTCAGATTAAATTGCCACTATAAAATTGATGAAAACCAACAAACATTGCACCTTGGTTTTCTGAAGCAATAACG
Organism: Calotriton arnoldi; assembly: GCA_963921515.1. Lineage (NCBI taxonomy): Eukaryota > Metazoa > Chordata > Amphibia > Caudata > Salamandridae > Calotriton > Calotriton arnoldi. Next base: position 131,662 of record CAWUFW010013829.1, on the reverse strand, counting down.
TCAGTCAAACTTGAAACCAGATAGGCAGAACAAAAATGAAGACTGCATTATGATCGCCAATCAAAATCAATTTACAAGGCCAACTTATTAACATACAAAAAGGCATCTATGCCACACGAAAACAATATTATATCACACAGATTATTGAATCCAATAGAAAACAACAAGATCTCTTCAAATGTAAGGGACTATTCCTGCCTCTATCTTCTTTTCCCCCAGAACTTGTTTTACAATCCTTTTGTGATGAGCTAGCTTCCTTTTTTAACAAAAAACTACCAACATTAAAATAGATATATATCTCAAGAAAATACCTCTAGAATGACCTCAGACCCTGAACTACCTGCTCAGTTGCCTATTCATACCAAAAGTGATAAACTCCACCTAGAACAGTTCTGCTGCCTTTTGCCAGATGAGCTGGAGTTGTTTGTTAACGAATTTAAGATGGATCTTCTTTAGCTCCAGTCTCAGTGCATCTGCTACAAAAAGTATTCTTTCCATCTTTAAAACCTGGAGTGGACCCTAGCATTTTAGACCATTATTATAAAAACTCAAGTTGAATCATTGTCATCCCCAAAATTGCTGTCCTATCATCTGCCAGTAGCAGCTAAAATTACGGAAAGCATTGTTGATTCTCAATTATTTGAAACCTCTGCAATTTTGGAGGACTCCCGGGTTGGTTTCTGTCCCAACAGAGGCTTCACTAAGAGTGATACAGGATGACTTTCTGAAGGCTGCCAACAACTCCTCCACCTGTGTCCTGATATTACTGTACTAGTCTGTAGCGTTCAATACAGTTACTCTTACAACCCTCTTGGCTAGAGGGGCCGAAAAAGGCATTTGCAATACTGCTCTTGATTGCTGTAAAACATTTCTGACAAATCGTACTCAAGCAGTCATGCTTCATCACTTGGTCTCTGAGCCTCTGAAATAACTACAGGCATTCCCCAAGGTTCAGCCCTTTCTCCTTTTCGTTTGAATCTTTACATTAGCTCTCTTTTATTCTATCTCAAATATTTTGGGTGTTCCATTTATTCTTAAGCAGATGACACCCAACTCATATTTAAACAAAATAGATATGGATGTATTTCTAAACATCTTCCTTCTCGAACATTTGTTAAAGGCTAGATGGATAGATACTGATTAAAGATGAATATGGAAAAAAATAGCGGTTCCCTTGGTGGGCAGAGATCTGTCGATCTAGTCTCACAATCCAGGACTTTGAAGTTTTGGACTTGAGCCAAAGTTCAATCTACAATCAAGAGTCTCAGTTTCAGATTGGATTCATCTCTCAAACTCAAACTGCATACTCAGGTTTCCTCTGTGATATGGTCTTGCTTCTTCATCCTTAAATCTCTGAAACCTATTCACGTTGCTGTGAGAAGATGTCAGAAGGACAGTGATAGCAGCCACCAAAGGCTCTCAACTAGATTATTCTAATGCTTTATATTTAGGTACATCCAAACAGCAAATACATAGACTACAAAAAAGTGCAAAATCAAACAATGTGGACTATAATCCAGTCTGCAAGGTTGTCTAATGCCTCTCCAATGCTTGCTAGGCTTCACTGGCTTCCAGTTAGCAAAAGGATTACCGTCCAAGTATTGTGCATCATTCAGTAGTGCATACATGGATCAGCCCCTGCCGTTTTGAAAAGTGAATTATTTTTCATACTACTCAACAAGGACTGTACTCTTCTAACACAAATACTTTCCATGTTCCTCATTTTAAAAGACCTATACTAGGTGGAAGATCCTTTTCTGTGCTTGCAGCTAAGGAATGGAATATTCTACCACTCTCTCTTAGATTAATTCATTCACTGGCATTATTTAGGAAAAAAGCTTAAATGAATTACTTTTCCGCTACGTAACGTTAGAACTTTTCCATGAAGGGTAATGTTCGAGCTTCAGCGGCAGGTGTAAGTGCACACTATAAATTCGAACAACATTACATTACATGACATATGCTGTACAGCCAATACAAGACTTTCCTCCTCATGCGGATCACCCGTTACACTGAAATAAGGAGTTCATTTTGTTGATGATCCTTCTCTCACATAACAGCACCTTAAGGGGACTCCAGACCATGGACATCACCATCTACACCATTACCTTGATACAGTAAGTTTTGCACATGGTAGGAGGTGCATCCTAAGCCTTCTAGTTGGGTGAGGAGGGAGTCAAAGCGGTAAAGAGCTGGCAGGAGGAACAACATGATGGCTGCAGAAAGCCTTATATAGCTTCAGAATAGTTGCCTGCTCGGGAAGATCGGACCCGAGGCTCCAAGGAGGAGCAAGCGGGAGGGCCGGTCGGCCAATTCAGCACAAAGGACAGAGGACTACTACTAGAACAACAGGAAGCAGGCTGTGCTGCCCGGCTGCCATGGACAGAGGATGCAAGTGGAGGCCTCTTGTGCTGGTGGCTGCAGAGCAGGCACCTGCTGGGGTCCACAGTGTGGGACAGTAGTGAGAAGGACGATGCGTTGATTATACCAACTGCCTGAAAGGCACCTGCAGATGGTGATGTTAAAGTAGCACCCTTGAATAGCACTCGTTACATCGCATAGAAATACCACGCATGCCTTTACAACGCGGATATTACTACGCGATGTCAATTACAACGAGTACCATTACAACGCAAAATGTTATCACATCTATACCTTTACCACACATGCCATTTCAACGCCAAGGCATGCGTGGTATAGGTATACTCATGGTAAACGTTTGCACAACCCCCCCCCCGACACTACACTAATTCCCCGACCCTCCCCCGACCCCCAGTCCTCTCCCTACAATAACACTACACTACCCTGCACAACCCCCCGACATTACACTAATTCCTAAAGCACTACCCTACACTACACAAACACCACAACACTACCCTAAACCTCTACCCCCTGCACGACCCTCCTCCTACCCCCAGTCCTGTCCCTACACTCCACTACCCTGCACGACCCCCTCGACACTACCCTAGACCCAAAAACACTTCCCTACACAAACACCACAACACTACCCTAAACCCTAAAACACTACCCCCAGCACGACCCTCCCTCTACACACAACCCTACACTACACAAACATTACTACACTACTTCGACACTACCCTAAACCCTTAAAAAGTAACCCCCACCCCAAGCACAATTCCCCTTACCTCTCTCTCCTTGTGGTTCCTCTCTCCTGGTTCCAGTGTCGACAGAGGGGAGGTGCACGTCGTTGTGAGGAAACGGAACAGCCCAGTTCTCACAACGATGTGGATAACCATTACATTGCATGCGTTTTAAAAGCGCATGTGATATAATGGTTTGCATTGTAATGGTAGTCGTTGTTACATCGCATGCGTTGTTACGCATGCGATGTAACAACTTGCGTGGTAACAGCCTCGTTGTAATAGCTGTTTACCGCACCCTTGAGCCTGGGGGTGGAACAAGGATGGCCCTACTGACCCACCTAATAACGGAGTGCAGCGGTTGAAGGAACACTTTTTGTACCAAGATACATGACAATCGTAATAAATACATGCCTGATTTTACTCGGGCCCTTGCCCCACTTACTAATAGTGCAACATGAAGTACATCTAGAAAGACTATGGACAGAGGTATCTTGCTGTAACAGACACTGCAACCTACAATAGCACTCACCAAGCTCTGATCCCACCTCGATGGTTGGTTGGGTTGAGAGCCAGGACTGAGCTAACCTACCATCGAAGTGACAGCTGGAAACATCACCTGGAGAAAACATTTGTTTATCACAAGCTCAAGAAACTGCCCTGACTAACCCTATAGAGCTTGGCACTTTGCCTGGGGCCACAGCTTCAACGCCAGTCATTTCCCAACATCACTGGAATCTTGATAATGGCAGACAAATGAGAAAAGATAAGGTCTCAATCCCTTACTCAGTAGGCAAAATTTAAAATAAATAAATAAATCCACAAGTTCCTGAATTTGGGTGTAAGAGTAGCTTCACCGATGTACAAGGTGGTAGAAGGCAAAGATCCTCCAGGCCATCTGTGACACATGCACTGCCCTAGAATGTAAGATTGGAGGAGTGGGAGCCGAGGTTTCCTTCCAGGGCCAAGACTTCAGAAACATGGATGAGAACATGAATAAAGCTGAAGAAAGAAACTCAACTATAGACAACAAATTGCAAACCCTTCAAACAGAAGTAGCCAGTCTGCGAGATTATGAAATGCACCTGGAGAGAAGAGCTGGCGACACGGAGGGCAGATCCTGGATAAACTACTGTTTTAATGGGTTACTGGAGGACCTGCAGTGGACATGACCAGAGCAATTCCTAATGACATGGCTAACATCCTGAATGCCTTCTGAGACCTTATCAGCATACTTTGTGAACCAGGTGTACTGACACAAAGGGCCCTGCTAGGTGCACCATGAGTTCCATGATCACCTGGATATTAAGCTATTTAAAGCACAACACCCTTCTATGGGCTGCACATCTCAATCCAGACCTCCACATTGAATCTTCAAAAAAATGATCCTCCCAGAGTATACATTAATGGTCCAACAGCCAAAAACATCTTTCATTGAAGTTCATTAGGGTCAAGGCAATAGTGCTCAGTTACATGTTTCAATACGAAGTGAACATCAAAGTAGTCCAACAAGGAAAATTACAGTTTTTCAATACCCCAGAGAATGCCTGGGATGGAGGTCAAGGAGGGTAAAACATACAAACATTAAACCGATGGGCTAAACTCTCTCAACACAAGGGCCACCCAACCCCCAAAAGAACGCAGAACCTGGAGAAGGCTTGCTGAAGCATCACCTCAAGAGCCTGCGGCAAGTGTCAACGAGAGGGTACCCTGACCTCTTGGCGCAGTGATGAAGAGGACAGAGGGTCATCTACCACAGGCGCCACCCAACTCAGCATGCCTCCAGGCAAAACCTAAAGAAGCACGAAACCTGTGGGCGAGCCACGGTAGGTCTAACCTCTGTGGTAAGTACGAAAGCCCGCTCTACTCAGACTCTAAAGATTCTTGCACAGTACTGGGGCGTACTCAGAAAGACTATTGTTATAAGCTGGGCTGACCGTGCAATAATTGGAACACTTAAGGCAAACAACTAGCTGCAAATGATTGTTTAGTTCATAGAATTGTGAACATGGGCATCACTTATTTAGGTTTAGGAAGAGTGGGGGTGGGGGGGAGTTGTTGGTGGGTGGGAGAGAGTTTCATTAATTCAATTAATAGTCTTGAAGTGACACACATTAAGTACAAGTCAGCCACAGTCTGCACATTTACAGCGCCAGCACATTAAGAACCCAGGAGCATATTGCTTATTCTCAAGAGATGCAACAATTTATTAACAACAATAACCAAAGATACTGAGACTTAAATATATGCACATTGCTCGAAAATAATGCCACCTGGTGTACCTTTTGTCATCCATAATGGGAAAGGGCACATTGGTCAAAATAATCTCACTTCCATATCTTCTGTGATGCAGAGCCACACATACATGGTCACCCTAAATTCCCCCATTAAAATACAAGTTTCAGTCTATAACTACTTATGGTTGGGTAGATCCTGAAGAATATCTTTCAAAAAATGTCTTCAGTCACCCGAAGAGTGAGGCCTGGGGCTGGCAGGCATTGATCAGTACTACTGGGTAACTCGAATAATCCCAATCAATGACCAGATCTTTGAAGACCAACATAAACCAAGCAGCAGACTTTAATCAGCTCTCCTAAAAACAGTATGCACTGTTGAAACTGCTATAGGGACCCGTAAGTTCACTCACACTGGCTCTGGTTAATATAACCCCATTAAACTGTTGGAATTGCACACTAAGCTGCATCCGAAAGGTGGGTTTTCTAACTAGTGAGACCCCTCTTTGTCATGATGGCTAGACTGTTCCTATTTGAGCAGGGTCAAGACTGATTTCCATGTGGCTGGGTCTAAACTGAGGATACATGGTGTGCAAAATAATGATGGATACGGCCAGAGTAATTACCAGTGGTTGAGATTAATTTAAACATTCTAACACTTTTTGTATATTTCAGTGCTCACCGCGTCACTGGAACAGAGCCCCAATTAGGATGAAACCAGTCTTAGGTTGCTTGTGTTCCCGTTTAAGGAGGACCTGTCCTGCCAGTTTGGGCTGGACTGTTCCTATTGGAGCAGTGCCAAGACTGGTTTGCACATGGTTGGGTCCAATTTGAGGTGGCATGGTGTGCAAAATAATGATTGACTAAGATGCAGCCCCAAGTAATTACCAATGGCTGAGATCAATTCAAGCATTCCATCCATCAATTTTTGGTATACTTCTTTTGCATGGCACATGATTTGCCCATGTTTCATGCCTGGAGGGACTGCAATCCTGGGGTTTTAATAGGGCTATTCAAACTTTGAGATGCATGGGAAGATGAGCAAATAAAAACCTTCAAACAGTTCACATCAGAATTTTCCCTACACAGTTCTCAATTCTACGGTACCTGCAGCTGCGCCATGCACTTGAAACATATAAAGACAAAATAGCGATGGTACCTCAATTTAACCCAGTAGAACCAAAACTCACCATAGAATAACTGGACAGGAATGATTTTTCCACAATCTACAGATCCTGGTTGTGCGACATGCTCAACCCACTGGGTATCTTCATGCTAGATGGGAACAGGATCTCTGTACCCTATAAAAGGCAGAATGGAGCGAGGCCAATATGGTCTTGCTCACTTTGAATTGTGTCAGTCAGATGCAAGATAATATTGTCAAACACTTCCTTAGAGGTTATTCTAGGCCAGCAAAGCTCTGGGAAAGAGGCAGGAGCAAAACCCAAACTGCCTGAGAAGCAAAACTGAAATTATAGCCTTTTTTCACACTGAATGGAAATGCCCTTCAATTAAATGGTACTGGGCTTTAATACACCTCATAATTATACAAGTAGTGGGTAGGTCAGGCATGGTGTACCCCAAGATGGTGCTGCTAGATATAATGGACTAATAGGGACACACACCCTTACTAGTAGCAATGGGTATGATGATAGAGGAAAAAAGACATTGACCACCATTGGAGATCCCTCCCACGAGTGAATGACTTGGCAGTATGGACTAGAGAATTTATATACAAGGTTCAAGGATATATGAAGAAGCTTGAGAAAATGTGAGATCCAGGGTGGGTGTATGTTCGCGATAAACTTCCAAAGTGTAACTAAAGACTGAACCAGGTTAATAATTAAAGTATAGGCTACACCTATAAGGCGTTACGGCAGATCTGCTGACTTTGGAACTTGGGAACCAGGTTCTAGGGCCAGCATTGGCTCTACATTCTGTGATTCTGGGCAAATCAGAAGATCTCCCCGTGCCTAAAAATGAATGTGACCTTCTGTAATGTAACTGGAGCTCATGTAAAGTGCTCTAATACCTTCGGGTCAATTTCACACAATATAAAAAAACTGCAAAAAAAAGTTCATTTAAAGTAGTACTGTACTGGTACATGAAACAACAGTGCCACTGCTGCCATGCTTATGTTTCTATACTTTTTTAAACCAATCAAAAAGTTATTTTCAAAAAAACATAACCAGGAACAACGATTCAATGACATCACTCAGAGGTACAACCTTCTGAAATAGAATCTACGGTAGCGCTTAACATCATGCAACACCACTCTCTAGTATATGGTATGCCTAAAAGGTACCGTTCAAGAAAGCTAGCATTAGAACTTTGGTACCAGCCCACTTTAACCATTTTCCCTCGCTTTATATGCAGTGCAGTTTGCAAGAGACCATTAAGTATTATACACACTCGCTGCAGCAATGGAATCTTAACAGAAAATAAGCCATTCTCTACTGCTAGTTATCCACCCCAGCCTCATGATACCTCAAAGCACAGGGAGACTGGTATTACAACATAAAAAAAATTCTCCACCCACCAGAGGGGCGAGTCCCCCACCTAATACAAGGGATATTGTATACAACCTGGTCTAGAAAAATAATTCTACCACAGCTACCTTCAGCACATTTACTCCTTTCGATGTCCATCCCCTTGAGAGTTTTGCCCCTCAATACAAGGTAGAGTTGCTTCTGGAAGACACATGCTCTGCCACTGATGAAGATTTTGTGGTTTAATGGGTGCAGCATAACATACATGCTCTGGCTAGCGTGTAGAGTGGCTTAAACAATGTTGAACTGCCCGTGAGCTGTTTACATAGCCAAAATAAAATCTGGTTGGTCTTTGCATTGCAATGCTTGACCTCCCCACCTTCTCTAGCAGCTCTCAATATTGTGCCATGGTCTCTGTAATTGATATTTCGCCAGCGACCGGTCTAGGTACTAGGAACCTGGATGCCCTCTCCACCAGGAAAAAAGTGTGAGTGCTGCCTTAGGAAAGAAATTGATACATTTTCAATGTTTTGTTCTATGCCTCCTTGTTATGTATTCTTGGAGACCCCCAGTACCACCTATGGTACCTTTTAGAAGGGGCTTACTTGTGGCCAGAGATGTGCCAATTGTTTGGGAAAGAACACAGGCCCTTGGAACCCGATTGGCAGGAACCCAGGGCACATCAAGTCAAAGTGCATCAAGTGTCAGGCAAAAAGTGGGGGTGTTACTGCAACAGAACCCTACTTTCCTACAAAATGGTCTGTAAAATTCAGCATTTTCCTCTTTATCAGCCTTGCCCATATCCTGTGCATAAACTTACTTTCAGCTTGTTTACTTTTCTTGATTTTGTGACTGTTAACAAATGTTCAAATGTTGATGTTGTGCGAGGAATGGGAGCAGCTCAGCTTAAAGACAGTCCCTTGCCAATAGTACATCAGGAGACCCCTAGAATGAAAATGCTTTTCAACTGGGTGAAATGTTCAATTTAACTTGATTGTGTTTCTATAGGGTGTATATTTTATTGTGATTGGCCCATACACAATTTGCAGCTGTGGAGAAACAATGCTCCCAGGTAATGTCTTACAGCCTGAATAATTAAGAGCATTTTATGTAAGCCAATTTGTTTGCAAGAGACTGCTACAGAATTCTCCTTTTGCTTACCTGGTCGTGCTAGACGTATTAAGGATAGGTAGATATCATGGCAATCTCTCTCCTGAGGAACAATAAGCTGTATTATTTGAAAATTCTTGCAGCGAATGAGCAAAGGACATCCAGTAGCGGTGGTAGCCTGTTTTTCAACAGATGAAATTTGGCTGTGAAGTACCTAAGAGAAAAAATAAATAAACACAAGTGAAAATCTCCATGAAGTAAACGCTGCACTGAGAAGGGTGTGAAAGGGAGCAAGTACAACATCTATTGCAGGCTTCTCCAACGAGTAGCTTGTGAGCTACTGGTAGCTCTCCAGCTTCGTGTAAGTAGATTTCAAGTATGCAACCCACCCTACTAAATTATAAGCTTTTGTTTGGTTGAATCAATACACATATACCAGTATTGAAAAGTGTGTTTTTGAGATGACAATGTGTGCATTTTCAATACTCCTAAGTTAATGTTTGGAGAAAAATTGCAGAATTTCAATTATATTTCCAGATGAATTTCCAATACAGCCATTGAATGGGGTAAGGATAAAGGTGTTATTTTAGCTCCAATACCTTCAGCAAGCGCTTTATAAATATACATGCTATGTTATATTTAAAGCTAATATTTGAATGATAACTCATGCGGCGTTAGGGAGACTTATTATATTGGTGCCTGGGGCATTACGTTATTGCTGTTATGTATTACCCATGCAGAGGCCTGACAAATGGATAACGCCTTTTTTATCATTACTGCTAGTAACCTTGCAGATGCATTGAGGTGATCACTGCTGGTAGGCTTGAATGGCATTGCCACCAATGTAATCTTGTCTGATGCGGTCACTATTACAGCACTAATAATAACGCGGGAAGATTTTCATTGAACATAAGTAGCTCCTAATACAAAAAAGGTTGGAGATCACCGATCAATTGTGATAAATCAAGCAAATACAAAACAGAAAAATGCAAGTGGAAATCCATGCCTCGATATCTTTTTTTTTTTTTAAAGTTTTTCCTTTGTCCTTCTTTTTGGGTATTGCAGACCAAAAAATTATTACAGAAACCCCGTATATAAATGCAGAATGCTTATGCCATTCTAGAGAGCATTAAGGCACTGCACTGTAAGTGTAGATCACAGTACTTCCTAATGAATGATCTTTTCAGTTGATACAAACGACCTACGTTCCGGCACTTAAGTGGAAAAAAAACTCACCAATTATTAAGACTGACATTTCAAAGGCACTCCATCAATCACGTAGAATGTGGATGCATCACACAAAATTTTCAGCAGACAGCCAATCTGAAAGAATGCCCCTTCATATGTATTTTTTCACTTATCACGGAGTGTAATACACAATGAGCACTGAGCCACCCGCCCTTTTTCCTTCACGAAATTCTGTGATATTTTATATACATCAAGAAATTAATTATTCTCATGTAACTTTGTAAGTTAGTTTGAGAATACTATTTCCCTGTAGGTCAGGGTGATTTTTTTGTTTTTGCAAACAATGAAGAAAAAATATGCAGAAACAGCTTTTTTGCATCTGGGAAATTTGACTATTTAGGGTTTGCTTGGGAGTATTGTGTGTGGAAAGCACCTAAAATTCTGCAAAATTCAGTTTAATCTACTCAGCGGAATACATTTATGTTCACATTGCTTTATAAATACACAGTTTCCATCCTTTTTTAGGTCAGGCTATGGCCAGAGCCCATTTGATCAACAGAGACTAATACACAAGAGCGGGTGTTGTGTTTGAACACTTCAGCCACTGGCATGTTTAGGTTAGCCCCCCTTAGCCTTTGCTTGTTTAAAGTGTCTTTCACATTTTGTTCTGGCCCACAAGAATATGGCCCAGTTTTATACTCTGCAGATGCTTGTCAGCATCGCATATAAACTGCAGAGTGACAGCAGTTAACCACTCTGTAACTAAATTCCATTTCCATTGCTCTTCGTCATTTTAACTAACACAATTTCTAGTCAAAAAGGCATTACAGCTCATGCCATAAAAAAAAAAAAAATAATGAAGTACGTTATGACACCAGATATAAATATAAATTTATTTGATCTAAAAATTGTGCCTAATCTTTACTCTGTAGTTGATATCCAAGGGGTGATAATGCGGAGATGTTGAAGTGAAGATAAACCAATGAAGGGGACACCGTAAAGGGGGGGAGTAGAGGACTCCGTCCTCACACCAACAAAGATTGGAATCGACTAATGATATAATATCCTATTCTGGCTGTTTGAATTAATCTCGAAATTTTAGGATGCTTAACCCAGGAGCATCACTTTTGCAAATGTGTAAAATAGAAGCCTGGAGTTCCTACCTGCAATATTGTGCACAGCACCATGACCAAACGACAAAACTGAAAAGAACAGAAAGGCCGAGTCTACAGATACTTCTCACACTTAGTTCTCTTCAGTACTGTTAGAAATTGGTGTGACACAAAACAGATGTCGAGTCACCGATTTTAAGGAAACACAAACGAGCGTGAAATACAGAGCTGGTGGGGGTCTCTTAACCGTATTTATTTATGCTAAAAATGGACACATACCCACGTTTCTTTACGGGTTTCAGATACATTTTCCACAAAGATGACATGAGTGGCCGTCAGGTATAAAGTTCCTAGTGCTGCTTTTCGAGAGGAAATTCTGTCAATTAGCCGAACATGTTCAACCTGAGAATGAAAAAAATAAGAGGAATAAAAACAATTGTATAAAAAGATCCAAATACAAACGTTTGAGTGAACACTTACTTGCTACTGCAGATTTTGTCATTTCAAACCTCTAACTGCTGTCAATATTACCGAACATAATGCCGATATGAATTAACGTCAAACGGATGAACGCCCAGTAGGTCTGGCCAAGAGGGAAACCTGGGGTCTTTTGGTTACCAATAAATCTGACCACCCAGTTTCTAAGGTACTGATGAGAACTCGAGCCGGCTGTAAAGGAAGTCATTGTTGCAGCGGCGACTCCTATGGCAGAGGAGCATTGCCCCTCCAAAAAACGGCAGGAAAGGAGAAAAAAAAAAAACGACACTCGTTTTTATTTCTCCTTTCATGCGGAGTCTTGGGGGGACGTGGGAGGTGACTGCACTGAGGGGAGTGGTAGTGCACTCACTTCACTGCATGGTTTTGCTGGCCGTCTTAGGCCGGCCAAACCATCATGCGCAGTGAACCTCTCTCCAACGCAGCTGGGGTTGGAGAGAGCAGGCACATACTCCCAGTCTGTCCTGGAGCGCCAATCGAGCACGCTCAGGCCAATCCTGAAGCTGTTCTCATGTGAGAGCAGCTTCAGGATTGGCCACAGGGCAGGCTGGGAGCCTGTGCCTGAAGATGCGGAAGGAGCAGGACGTGGGACGCAGCCAGCTGAAGGGAAGGGTTTTTTTATTTTTTATTCCCCCCCACTCCCTTCGCGACCACTATGCCCCCAGGGGCGTAGCTAGGCCTTAGGCTGCCCGTGGCGGCCCCTGCGTTTGCCGCCCTCGGCAAAATCATAGTAGAGCGGGGGGGGGGGGAGGGGGGTGGTAGCGGCCGATTTTTGCGGCCGCAACGGCCGCAGGTAAGAGCGGGAGGAAGGGGGGGCCAGCTGCCGCCCGAAAACTCGTGCCGCCTGGGGCGGTCCGCCCCCATCGCCCCCCCCTAGCTACGCCACTGTATGCCCCCCTCGTCCCCCCCCCACGCTGCCACTCGTCCCAAACACGGGCCGCTACTGCATTGTTGTGGTATGGACAAATGAGCACGTCATTTACAGTACTAGGAATCACTATCTGAAAATGGTACCATGACCATAACTACATCTGGTGGTATCACCCCAAGGTTCATATGCAGTTAATCGCTCAGGAATGACAAGTACATTGGTGCAAGATGGTGTATATTATTTGGGCACTGAATCTTGTTCATCCTTGCAAAACCAATCCATCTTCCCCTTCTTTTGTCACTGCTCTCTTTGGCAAACAGTGCACTACAGTGTCCATCCTAATGAGGTGCAGTCACACAATGTCTCATCTCCTTTCTAATTTTGAGCTGTCTACATTGGCACTATCATGATATTTGTTTATGATGTGCAATTACTTTGTTTAGCGATAGTACTGCAAATCAACTTTAATTCCGATGACTATTAACTGGGAAACAGCCTGTACAACGAGACCTTTACCACGCAATGCATCCTTTACCATGCATATACATTTAAAACAGATTCCTTTACAACGAAATTGTAAGTATCCATCAGGTAAGTGAAACCCCTTTTAAATATATATTAGGAATTCAGGTAAGAGCGCTAAGGGTGATTTTAGGGTTTACAGATGGGTAAGGGCATTTTATGATTTACAGGCGATTAAGGGTATTGGGTAGTAAATATGTTTTTAGGGTTATGGGGTGGGTAAGGTTACAGGGTGCTTTTAAGGTTTTGGGGTGGGTAAGGAGTACAGGGTGGTAAGGGCGTTTTTAGGATCTAGGGGTGGGTAAGGAAATTGTTAGGGGTTATGGGTGGGTAAGGGTGTTTTTTAGGGTTTAAGGGTGAGTAAGGGTATTGGGTGGAAAGGGTATTTTTAGGGTTTAGGTGGTACTAAGGGGGAAAAAAATATATATATATATATATATATATATATTTTAAGTCATTAATATTTGTCAATACGATTGTTTATATTGTTATAATGCACTAATAATATTGATACGTTATGGTTCATATGCAATTGATGAGATAATTACACTGCATATTGTATAGTCTTTTTTCCATGCACATGATCATGTGACACGGAACACAGGGAGGCGGGGATTCACTGGGAAGTTGCATTTAAAAAAAGAAGGTTCAGGCTAATTTTCCGTATGTGATCAAGGGCTTCCGAGCCCGAAACGCGTCATTTTATGAGAATTGGTTAAATAAACTACTTGCCTGAAGATTTCGAGTTGGTCCGTCTCTCCTTCGCCGCCTGGAGGTTGCGGGAGTTTCATATTTTACTTGGATATTATTACGGAAGTCGGTTTGCTTCTGTTGACGGGCCCCCTCCCCGGAAGTTGGTGGCTGCTCTCAAACCCAATCTTGTTCGTGCTCTGTGGCAGAATTTTGGCAGCCGCCCCCTATTGCAGCCCAAGTAACTTGCACCGAGACAAGGACGACCGGCGACTGGGTCGGAGGACCCGTTGAAGGATCAGACTGTTGTGGTGAGTGAATACGGCATTGTGCATAGGTGGGGAGGTACGATTAAAGGCTTCAATTTTAAGATAGTCCTTACTTTCTGGGCTATACGACCGAAATAACATTTCTCATAATGTCTGCGGAAGCAGTTCGTGCATGTGAGGCAGCGGCAGACGAGGTATTTGGCAATGTGCCGACAACATCCACTGGCGTCAAACAACTACCTAATACAACTACCAATGTGGAACCTAATGCGAAAAACTTATTGAAAAGCTTGGAAAGGAATATGAGGCTGGAAATCACAAAGTGGTGGGAGCACAAGTCGCTAACTAAGTATGCAGAAGTAGGACGGGTCCCTCGGGGGCTTAAAATTCTACTCGCTCCAAGCTTTGATAAACCGAATCCCTGTATGCTCAAAGAGTGGGGGGGAAAGTAATTTGGCGGCTTCCATGAACTTGGTTCACATCCTGATTAAATATGCAGCAATAGATCGACAGGCAATTCTGGAAGAAATTAATAAAGCGAATGATGAACTTGATAAAATGTCTGAAACAGAATTCATTAAAAAAACAAAGGAAGAAATTAATGAAAGATTACGCAAACATGAAGAAAAAAATCAAAATCAGAAAAACACAAGTTCACACGAGATCAAACTGACTATGATAACGGCCAGATCTTTACTTTTGCGCGGAAATTCGATAATGCTAAAAGACAACATTACAGCAATAAAAATAAAGAGGGCAACTCTAACATGTCATCTAATATTGCCAGTGAAATAAATGAGGAAATTTCCAGCATAGATACTGTTTCGTTATCCAGTGTTTCTAGTCACGAATCAGATATGAGATCAAATGTACCCACAAAATTAAGCCTGGGAGAAGAACTTGATTTTTTAGTGGAAGAGAGACTTCAGACGCTAAGACCAAGACCACAAAGGAGGTCAATAGAAAAAGAAAAACAAACGACGTAGAGAAAGGAGGAGAAAAAGGTGCAAACAAAGGTTGGAAAAAGAGACGATAAATTCTGGCAATTCCATTTCTAATAATTCTATCATCAATTTATCTTCTGTAATACTAACGAAAGCAGAGGAGCAACTCTTAGCACTTGGGTTAAATTATTGTCCAGGTCAGGATTTTAATTATGCAAGTACGCGTATTGATGTGTATTGTTTTATTAGAAAATTGAAGCTCCAAAAATTCTTTGCGCTTAAACCTAGTAAGAATAAAACGGATTCTGACGATATCAGCAATGCCAATGCTGATTCTGCACTTGCTGCATCTGACATTTCCACTCTACTGACACTACATGATTTAAATGAAGCAACAGATTCACAACCTTCTGGCACTGATTCTGACCTGACCACTCAAATAAGGTTACAAAAAATTCATTTGACACAGAAAGGGGCAGGTCTGAGTCCATATAAATCTAAATCATGTTTTGTTCCTCTAATGCCAAAAGATGCGGTAGATGTGTTTCATGACTGTGTAATTGAAGAAATTAAAAAATTGTATATTCAAAAAATACCAAAAAAGAAAAATGCATCATAAAAGAAATGAATATGTCAATTTAATGAAAAAATTGGGAGAAAACAACGAGATCATAATAAAAAAATCAGATAAAGGTGGCAATTTAGTTATCTGGCCGAAAACTTGTTATGTGGAAGAAGCCAATAGACAACTATGTGATTCCAGTTGTTACGAAAAATCTTCAATTAAAGAGTACAACAAAGCTAAAGAATCTCTCTTGAAACATCTGGCACAATGGCGACGAGAGGGATTAATTTCTACAGAAGAGTATAAATTCACGAATAATGAATTTCCTGTCCTTCCCGTGTTGTATCTAATCCCAAAAATACATAAAGGAACAATGCCAGTGCCGGGCAGGCCCATCATATCAGCTATAAATAGCATGGGAGAACATACAGGCCAATACATTGATTTCTTCTTACAAGACATAGTAAAAGACTTGAGAAGCTATGTAAAAGATACCAGCGACTTTCTTGTTAAGATCAGTAAACTATTATGGACAGATGATATGTTATTAATTACTTGTGACATAGAGGCGCTTTATACTAGTATTGATCATAAGATAGGCTTAAATGCAATTAAATACTTTTTGGATAAAAGGTCATGTGAACTCTACGAACATAAAGTGATTTTGGATCTCATTGATTGGTGCCTCAATCATAATTTTTTCCTTTTTGGGGAAGGATTTATATAGACAACTTAGAGGTGTTGCGATGGGGGCCTGCTTCTCCCCAAGCTATGCGTGTTTACACGTAGGCTAGTGGGAGGAGGAGGTCCTCAAACAAGATCAAAGAGACAGGTTTGACGATAATGTTTGTTGTTATCTGAGATATATAGACGACATCTTTATTTTATGGAAGGGAGAAGAGAAAGAAGCGGTAGATTTTATTAAAACTATGAATTTAAACTCTATGAATCTTACGTTCACATCACACATGATAAAGATTGTATTGAATTTTTAGATGTTAAAATCTATGTTAAAGATAACAAATTGGAAACAACCTTGTTTAGGAAACCAACCGCTGGAAACGTTACTCTTCATGCAAGCAGTGCCCACCCTAAGCATTTAATAGCAAGCATTCCTTATGGCGAAATTTTGAGACTAAAAAGAATCTGTAGTGTAGAGAGCGATTTTGAAAT
The DNA here is from genome assembly GCA_963921515.1 of Calotriton arnoldi. NCBI lineage: Eukaryota > Metazoa > Chordata > Amphibia > Caudata > Salamandridae > Calotriton > Calotriton arnoldi. Next base: position 114,899 of record CAWUFW010013829.1, on the reverse strand, counting down.
CTGCATTAAGGAAGCTATGATAAGAATGAGAGCACGTGGATATTCAGAAACCACACTAAATGAGGCTATGAAAAAAGCCAATGCACGCCCTAGATTAAGTCTATTTAAGAATAATTCCATGACTGAGCCTGCTGTTTTAGTGGTTACTTCCGCCCCTATTGAGGTAGTAAACAAGGATGGTCCTAGATTAATTACTACTTACAGCAGAGATGAAAGAAAAATTAGGTCAATTGTTAAAAAGAATTGGCCTATCGTGCTTACTGATCCAGTACTCAATAGTAGATTGCCTGTTACTCCATCTATCACTTTTAGAAGAGCAAGGAACATGGGTGCCATTTTAGATACAAGCAGCCCTGAGAATAAACAGACAAGTAGTTGGTTAAAATCTGCTCCAGGGTTTAGAAAATGTTCGAGCTGCAGAGCATGCAAGTTTGGTATTAATACGACTTGCTATCATACTCCTTTCAGTGACAATGACATAGCTATTAAAGGGAGTTTTAATTGCAAGACCGAATTTGCAGTTTATGTATTAACGTGCACTTGTGGTCTTCACTACATTGGTAGTACAAAGCTTCAAGTGCATGTAAGAATTTTACAACATCTGCGAGCAATTGTGCATAGTGATCCTACATATCCTGTAGCTCGTCATTTTAAAAGAGTTCATAATAATGATGTGACTTGCCTTACATATTATGTAATAGGAGCAGTGGCCAAATCAAGACGGGGTGGCAATAGGGAACGCAAACTAAGACAAATGGAAACCAAAATGATCCTCGAATTCGATCGTAAATGGCCTAACGGCTTGAATAATACAGAGGACATGCATAATTTTCTATAATTTTTATAAATATTTGTCAATAACATTCATTATGCAGTTTCCTTACAAAGTCCCACTGATATCTAAATGTTGCATTAGGGTTCTACAGTACAATAGACGCACATTTTTAACATTATAGCCAATAAAGTTGGTTATAAAATAATCATTGATACCTCGAAAACCGCTTTTTGCACAATTTTAATATTTTCACAATTTTTGTAATATGATGGATTTTGTCGTTAGTATTTATATGATTTTAACAATATTTATCGGATTATGATTTTATATTGTTATTAATATATATACATTTAAAATAATAATATATTTTTGTAAAAATCTTTCTATGTCATTTTAATCAGATTATTGTATTTTTGCACAATTTGTACTGAGTTGCACGATTAGCCTTTGCTGCTATGCACTTTTTGCACTTTAATGGGTCCTTTCTGTAAATGTACTATACTAAAAAAGCAAGTATTCAATTGTCTCACAAATTATTCAGGATTCATCCTGTAATATTGCAGTATCAATTTTAATGTGCAGTCCAGTTTTTTTCTCTTTTAGAAATGGTGTATTTATACAGATATAATAATCTTTTCATCATTTTTTTAAACTGGTTCATTTATATGGAGCATATGTATTTGTACAGAAATATTTATATTAAGTCATTAATATTTGTCAATACGATTGTTTATATTGTTATAATGCACTAATAATATTGATACGGGGGGCGTGGCCAAGCGCGGACTGAAGATGGCCGTGCTGTAAGAAGGCTCCGCCGCTCGTTCTAGCCCACGACTATCCTGAGTACTGATCCGAGGTACCCCTCGACAGATTCGGCGACCGGATCACCTCCGGGGCTCATCCAGCCGACTCCGGTGTCTGAGGTGCGCCCAGAAGCAGAGATATCGGCTCCGGCGGTCTCGGCCTACGGTGAGGCCCGCGGCCGGGACACACAGTGGCGAGTCAGGCCGGGTGAGGGGCTGCGACCGGACCCCTACTGCCTTGCGGCGGCGCGGCGACGGGAGAAACGGACGGAGGGACTCTGGAGCCTTGGGTCGCCTTGACAGTCAGCACATGGACAGCAACCATACGGACAGCGGAGGTGGCGAAGGTGAGCGGGGAGCCATAACGCAGGGCTGGAGTGACGGTGGACATTGTGATAAGGGCGAGGCGAGGGGAGCGGGCCGCGAGATACCGAACACCTACTGGCTCCCCCGCCCGGTCGAAAACCCCGAATCTCCCAGCGCACCGAGGCCTTGAGTGTATACCTCCCGTCGACGGTGGCCCCAGGGAAAGGCGTTTTGCCGGTATCTGCAGCTCCAACCGCCGGATCTCTACACCCCGGCAAAGACGGAGGGGCAGCCAGCACTGATAGAACGACTCGGCTGGAGGTGGGACAGGTGGGGGACTTGGGACGGCGAGGGGGAGCGGGGCGCCGTACCAAAGTGCTGGAGTGGCGGGCCGCGAGAAGTAAAATGGCGGCGACCCACCCTTGGCACTGAATACCTACTGGCTCCCGCGCCCGGTCGGAAGTCCCGAGTCTCCCAGGGATGCCTGGACCGGTACCGGGGCCTTGAGTACATACCCCATATTGACAGGGACCCCCAGGGAGCGGCGTTTGTGCAGGCGTCCGCAGCCCCCACCGCCGGATCTCTACGCCCGGCAAAGACCGAGGAGCACCCAACTCGGACAGGAGAACTAATTAGTTGGAAGGGAGACGGGTGGGGGACTTGAAGCCCGTTGGCGGAAAGCACCCCTGCTTGCCATACCAACCAGGAGAGACCGCGTCACATCACAGACTATATCAGCAAGAGCAGCTGGAGGCGGAACATGGCGGAACGAGCCAAGACTACGGGGGCCAGGGGTCCCAAGGCAACACAGTCAAACAAGCTAGACCGGTATACAGTCCCGAAAGACTCACAACAGACCAGGGCACCCAGAGACTCCGGCGGAACAGCTGAGGAGGAGCAGGAAATTTCGCTCAACGACGTTATGGCCGCCATAGCGGGAGTCAAGACCTCTCTGGACACGGTGGCTATAGAGGTCAACCATATCAGAGCGGATATGGGCAAGCTGAACGAAAAGGTTAAGCAAGTGGAACTTACAACGGCCAGCCTCGTGGAGGATGTCTCACAAATGCAGGGAGCGATTAAGGAGCTCCAGGACTTCCGCCACCTTACCGACCTTAAGCTGGATGACTACGAAGGCCGCATGCGTCGCAATAACCTGCGCATCCTTGGAGTCCCGGAGAAGGCGCTCACTCCAGACCTCTTTGTGGAAGACCTCATCCTTAAACACCTGCAACCCAAGGGCCTCAGTAAGTTCTTTGTCATTGAACGTGCCCACAGGGTCCCGGGCGGCCGTCCCAAACCGGGCGCTCCCCCGCGGCCCATGTTGGCGCGAGTCCTGAACTTCCAGGACAGAGACGTTATTCTTCAGAACGCTAGAGCTGGCACCCCCTGCGCTACGAGAACTCAGACATTTCCTTTTTCCGGATTTCACCCAAAGGGTACAGCGGCAAAGGCGATCATTCATGTCAATTAAACGGGTCCTCAGGGATCAGGGTATGAAGTACGCCATGCTGTTCCCTGCCCGTCTCCGGGTCGAGGCGGATGGGCGAGTGTGGTTTTTCGAACACCCTGAGGCAGCGGCAGACTGGATTGAGAGCAGGGGAGGGAGAAACCCGGCACAACAGGGGGGGCACGGATAACAGTCAACCGGCCTGAGAGGACACGTAACCAATGGCCGGCCACGGAGGTTTCTTGCAGTCTGGGGTGAATGCAGACAGGAGGTCGAGGACTTCTAGATTTAAAGTGGCGTAGTAGGTGGACGTAAATGGAAATGTGGCGTTTATGATGTGTGGGTACAAAGTAGATAATGTGGGCTGGGATGGGGCGGACTCTGCCTCCCCCCCCCCTTTTTTCTAGGGTTTTCTTATCTTTCTTGATTTTTTTGTTGGGCGACAGGCACTCTGCAACTTCATGGGCAGTTCTAAGCCCAGTGGGCAGGGCAGCAGGGTGGGGGGGTGTTGGGCGGGACTGTTAAATTTTTTGTTTGAAGTTTTGATTGCATCAGAAAGTGACAAGACATACGGATCGGGGGAGTGACAATGCACTTAGAGAATTTCAGTAAACCGCGATATGGCACCAGTCGGAGTCAAGGGGGTTAGGCTGTTGAGTTGGAATGTCAATGGGTTGAGGGACAAGATTAAACGAAATATTGTTCTCCAGGAGGTCAGGCGCCGGGCACCTGACATTGTCTTACTGCAAGAAACACACCTAGTTGGAGACACATGTAGAGCACTGCATAGAGGGGGTTACATATTGCTAGCACATGCGGGTTTCACCACGGGCTCCCGGGGCGTTGGTATCTTGATGAGAAAAACTTTTCCCCTGGTGGTACAAGACACTTGGTCAGATAATAGAGGGCGATATGTTGGAGTCTCGGGCACGTGGGAGGGCCACCCTGTCACCTTCCTATCGGTATATGTCCCCCGGGCCTTCAGGCAACCACGTTTGGGGACCTGGGTAGGCTGCTGCTAGAGGTCCCGGAGGGTCTCCTGGTGCTGGGAGGGGACTTCAACTCGGTGGTTTCTGGAGGTCTGGATCGCTACCCTCCGCGGGATCTCCCCGCACGCAGGGCTGGCTCCCCGACTTCTTAGACGCCATGGGGCTGGCAGATGGGTGGAGGGTCTTCCACCCTGACACCTCCCAATATACCTTCCACTCCGGGGCTCACGGGAGTCTATCCAGAATCGATTACTTTCTACTACCTGCATCCCAAATTCCCCAAATTAGTGAGATAAAACATTTAGCTAGGGGCATTTCAGACCACTCGCCGTTGTGGCTCCAATTGTCAATCGGATATCAACAAGTGGGACGTGTGGCCCCCATCAATCCGTGGTACCTTCGCGATCCTCATATCCGACAGTAGCTCCTTACGGCCATTGATAACTATTTTAAGGAGAATGAAGGATCGGTGGAGTCCCCTCGGGTACTTTGGGAGGCATTTAAGGCAGTGATACGGGGCCAGGCTCTATCTTTAATATCGGGGAAAAAGAGGGAGCAGCGTAGAGAGTTGGTGGCGCTAGAGACGGAGGTTGGGAGACTTGAGGCAGATCTGGAACTGGACATTACACCCGATGAACTCCACCTCCTCAAACTCAAACAACAGGAATACAGGGCACTAGCGACAGATCAGGCGCAGGCTATGGGGAGAGCGGTTCAGGGCCGGATATATGAGATGGGTGATAAGGCCGGGAAACTCTTGGCCTGGTTGGTTAAGAGAGAGTGGGCAAGTAGATTAGTACCTGAACTCCGGGGGCAGGAGGGGAACCCCAGTCGGACCCGCAGGCAATTGTAGACTCTTTCGCGACCCACTTTAAGGCTGTCTATACATCGGTAGCCCCTTACCCTATGGAGGACTCCCGCCAGATGCTTACCGATATTGTTCTTCCTAAACTGTCGGGGGTTGAACACGACTTTATGGACAGGGTCATATCCAACGATGAAATAGCGGCAGCAATACGGTCACTCAAGCCGGGTAAAGCCACTGGCCCTAACGGACTGCCAATAGAACTTTACAAGCTTAAGCCGGACGTACTAGCCCCGTATCTGCGAGCCATGTTTGAGGACTCGAATCAGGCGGGCATATTGCCGCTAGACCAGCGTACGGCTACAATAGTTACCATCCATAAGGAAGGTAAGCCCAAGACAGAATGAGGTTCTTATCGACCGATATCCCTGTTAAATGCGGAGCCCAAAATCCTAGCTAAGCTACTCGCTACTCGCCTGGTGACAGTGATTGAAACCCTGGTCCACCCGGATCAATCAGGTTTTATACCGCACCGTAAAACGGCATTGAACATACGCAGGGTGCACGGGGTCCTGGGTAGGGCGGCCTCTATATTGGAACCGGCAGTTATAGTCTCCCTGGACGCAGCTATGGCATTCGATACTATCGAATGGGCGTACCTGTGGGCAGTATTGGAAAAAATGGGGTTTGGTCCTAAATACATCCAATGGGTGAAGCTACTATATTCCCAACCTATGGCCCAAGTGGTGGTCAACAATAAGAAGTCGGCCGCATTCGAGCTGGGCAGAGGAACCCGTCAGGGCTGCCCCCTGTCCCCATTGCTGTTTGCTTTAGCGCTTGAGCCACTGGCAGCATGGATACGGGGGATCCGAGGATCAGGGGTATGCGCTGGTCTTCGGAGTGGGATGACCGGATTTCCTTTACGCGGACGATATCCTCCTGTATCTGGCCTCTCCTAGGAGATCCTTAATAGTGGTCTTGGATATCTTCACGGTATTTGGACGATACTCCGGTTACTCCATAAACTGGAACAAATGCCTACTGTTCGTGGTGACAGGTGAGCCTCCGCTCCTGCCACGTGGGTGCCCTTTACAAACCTGTACTGAAGGGTTTATATATCTGGGTGTCTTTCTGTCTTTGGATCCATCTCTTCGCTATTCCCGTAACCTTCGGCCCCCGTTGATCCAGCTGCGCAAAGATATAGCCAGGTGGAAGTCGCTTCCTCTTTCCCTGTTAGGTAAGGCCGCCCTTTTTAAGATGATGTCCCTGCCCCGGTTCCTGTATGTCCTGCAAAACTCCATGGATCCGATACCCGCGTCATATTTCCGAGAGGTCGAGAGCCTCCAACGAGAACTACTTTGGAGTGGTAGACCCCGTATTGCTCTCAGCAAACTTTCCTTGAACTGGTATGATGGAGGCATTAGCCTCCCAGATATACAGCTGTATTACTGGGCGTCCCATCTGTCCGCCATTAACCACTGCACCTATGCCCAGCAACACGACCCGGGATATAACATGGATAGGTGGCTCCTCTCTGGTGGGACTTTCAGTAGAGCCCTTTACTCCAAACCCGGCGATATCCACTAACGGGCCCCACTAAACATGCAGTACACGTTTGGCACACAGCAACCACTCGCCTGGGCTGGAGACGAAAACTAACACTCGCAACGCCACTATGGGACTCCGAACAACTGGGGGACCTGTGGAGGAGTAAAGGATTTGACAAGTGGGAACTCATAGGTATCGCAAGAATAGGAGATTTGTGGGACACGTCTGACATTAAATCTTTTGCAGCGCTGCAGCAACAATATAACATGGCGGAATCAGAACGCTTCCGATACACACAGGTCCGACACGCGCTCCGCACACACTTACAACCCGGGACCACACTGCCAGAAACATCCCCACTAGAGGATAGAGTACTAGATGGCCATCTCCCTGACAGTACCATCTCCCTGATATACAGAAAACTGGTCAACAACATCTCGGACCCTCTCCAGGCCCTCCGAGAGAAGTGGACAGGGGATGGTATAGAAATGGATGATGAGGAATGGCAGGAGGCAGTTTCCTCTCCCAGAGTAGTAGCAATATCTGCTCGTCTCCGCCTCGTCCAGCTAAAACTTCTCCACCGTATTTATATAACGGGTCCTCAACTGGTGCGAATGGGGAGGGTGGGGGAGGGCACCTGTAGGCGGGGATGTGACCAGCTGGGAACCTTTTTCCACATAATTTGGGAATGTACCCAGATCCAAACTTACTGGCGGGACATCCATGACATTATTAATGATGTATTGTCGGTGCAGCTCCACGTGGAGGCCCGTAGATGTCTCCTTAACATCTGGGAACCAACTAATTTAAATGTCGGTTTGACGCAGTGGGTAACGCTGGGGCTAATGTTGGCTAAGAGGAATATTGCACAACGTTGGGGGCGAGTAACCCGCCCACGACACAAGAATGGGAAAAAGATATGGACTGGGCAATGTTTAGAGAGAAAACTGTGTATATATCGCGCGAATGTCCCAAAAAGTGGTCTCGTGTGTGGGGCAAGTGGAACTCTTATCGTGGAGAAATATGTCAACCTCCTTTGCCCCTGTCCATGACCACCCCCCAGTCTCCCCAGACTCTTCATCATGTATGAGTAAATTCTGAATTATCGCTTAGTGAACCAATGATGCATTGTGTATTGCTCCCTTTGTATTGTCCTGAAATTGTCGATGCGTGTTTTTTTGTTTAATAAAAAATGTTTTACAAAAAAAAAAATAATATTGATACGTTATGGTTCATATGCAATTGATGAGATAATTACACTGCATATTGTATAGTCTTTTTTCCATGCACATGATCATGTGACACGGAACACAGGGAGGCGGGGATTCACTGGGAAGTTGCATTTAAAAAAGAAGGTTCAGGCTAATTTTCCGTATGTGATCAAGGGCTTCCGAGCCCGAAACGCGTCATTTTATGAGAATTGGTTAAATAAACTACTTGCCTGAAGATTTCGAGTTGGTCCGTCTCTCCTTCTTCGCCGCCTGGAGGTTGCGGGAGTTTCATATTTTACTTGGAGATATATATATCTCCATCCTACTGGCGGTCGCCAATACTTAGTTATCGTTAGGATCTAGTTTCCATAGAAAATGCGTTTTTTTGTTTTGCTGATAACTTTGGCGCCATTTGATGAATCTTCACAAAATCTCCAAAACTACTTTGCCACTCAACTGCTGTCTGGAAAGTTTTGGGGTGATTCATCAAGCGGGGGCCAAGAAAAAGGGGGCAGTCCCAACACATTTTTTCCTCATGCAATTTCCCATAGGGATTTTAGACACTACTACAGCCCAAACCGCTGAACGGAATTACATAAAATTTGACAGAAAGCTAGATCTTGGTTGAGAAAGATCTTTTTGTGATTTGTAAAATCCAGTCAGTAGTTTTGAAGTTATCAACACGTAAAAAGATTTATGTATATCTAGAGACGTGGAGGGTCAGTGATTCCAACAGATCTCAAAGTGAGATCTAATTAGCTGCCACCACTTCAACCAAGAATTGGTGGCAGCCATCTTGGGACACTCACTCGGTCGAGTCCCAAGAACAACAAAAAGGTGACAAGGGGGCAGGGTAGGAATACTGTGACCCCCTAGCCTGGTGGTGGGGTCTCATAGGGACCCCGCCGGGGGTCAGAAAAGGATTTTTTCTTCTTTTTAAAATATTTTTCCATGAATCTGCAGAGGATCTGTTGGAAAATTAGGAAAAAAACCTAAACAAGTGTGGTTTCCCGTGCTTTTTACTAGCCACTGGGTGGGCCAGACCGTGGGGGAGGAATCAATTACTATATAAACAGGGAGTGGGTGCACCCTGCCCCCCTCCTTTGGCCACTTTCGGCCCCAGGAATCCCCCCCCCCCCCATTAATGGCCCTGGGGACCCCATCCCCTAGGTCCGGCTCCTGCTATGTCCCGTGGATCAGCCCCGGGACATAGCAGTTTTCCTTCCTGCACTGGCAAGGGCAGGAAAACCTGTGTTTGCTCTTGCTTGGCGGGAGCAATTTCAAAGCTCCAGTCAAGCAAGAGCAAAACACCAAGTCTGCTCCCAGCGGGCGGTAGCATGAAAAATGCTCCCGCCCGCTGGGAACGGACTTTTCATTTGTTTCCCTGCCCACACTGAAGCGGGCAGGGAAACAGATGGAAATATTGCACCCACCCACAGGGAGCAGCGTTTTAAGCTGCTCCCTGTGGGCAGGAGCAATGCCGGCACACAGAACCCCCAATCAGAATACTCCTTGACCTGTGCAAACACAGAAGAAGGACTGCCCTACTGTCTGAAGCAAGACTGGACCTGCATACCTTGAACCCAGGACCCAAGAAGTGATTCTAAGGGACAGTGTGCTGACCTCCTGTTTGAGCTACAGGGATGACAAAAATCTTTCAGAGGCCTTTGACTGCAAATGCCCAGCATACTAGTACCAACTGGGCCTGCCTGAACCATGCTGCTGCTCATCTGCTGGAATTAGTTCTAACCTCCAAGAGGTGCACTTCCAGATCCTGAACCCTTTGCTGGTGTTAGAGAGTACTCCTCCAACCCCAAATCTGCAGGAACTGGACGCCAAGTGAAAAATCAGAGGTTCTGGAATCGTTGCATCAAAAACAAATGTCCCAAATCTCCTCACAAACTCTAAAGGACTTCACAGAGGCCATTACGCGACCAACATCAGACTACCACGGCTACCTTCCCGAATACAAACCCTGGACTTCACCCGAACGAAGCTCTTCAGGTCAACGACAACTGCCCAGCATTTCCCACCCCGGAGGCAATTACAAACATCGATGAGGTGGTACTCACTCCTAGATATCACATCATCAGACAGCACGATATCCTGGATAGGAGCAACATTCTCCGCCTATTTAAACACGTTGCCTCAGTGGTGGGTGGCATGTCTTTTTCAAAGGAAATACAAGATTCACTGAATGGATGGATACAAGAAAATATATAAATTCAAAGGGAGACTACAAAAGTTTGTGTGAATGGATAAATACAAAAAGGCTGTGATGCGGCTGGTTCGATGCAAATCAAATTTGGATGACTAGAGTTGAGAACAGTTTATATGGGGTAGATGACAGCTACCTTACTTTTGAGGCACGCCCCAATCAGCTAGGGGTTTACCGTTGATACAGTGGAGCTAAAATAAAGCGTATAGAAACAGAGTTGTGTAATGCACAGATACGATGACCAAGACAATTTGCTTTAGAAGTACATATATTTAGTTCTTGCACGAACAGATACACAACTTAGTTTAAATAAGGAACTGGAAAAAAATCAATTTTGATGCAGAGCAGCAGCAGGTTGTAAAATTACAATAGGGGCTTGGAGGGAAGCCAACGGCTCGGTCTGCCCCGGGCAGGGCCGTCTCAACAGCATTATAGGCCCCCAGGCCAAGCAGTGCACTGGACAGTGCCTACACAACCACTCACAGGAATAAAAATGTTTAACGGAAAATTAGTGTTAAATTCTGGTCAGCTTGGGCCCCCTATGCTCGTGGAGTCCCCCAGGCAACTGCCCTGTGTGCCCATGCGTTAAGACGGCACTGCCCTCGGGGTGGGTTTGTTCAGTTCCAGTGACTGCTGTAGTATTTTGGGCTACCTTTAGTAGATGGGGCCCAGGGCGTGCCTCCTTATATAGGGGGCAGTTTTGAGCTGCCAGTTACCATTTTGTTGGTAAGGGACACGGTGACCGGCGATCCAGAAGCAGGGGCCCCGAAGTTTTTGCCCGTCCTCCCATCCCTATAGTTAGGCGGTGGTCCGGGTTATATGGGCTTCTGAAGATGAGTTGGACACAGTTTTTATGGGAAGGGTGCACAAGCGTAAGGGGGGAATGTAGTTATTTGTCTTTGAGGAGCAGGTGTGGGCTGGCAGTTTCCAGAGAAGTTATGCAGGTTTTCTGAAGTAGTTGTGTTGATGTTGTGGGTTAGGGGTGAAGCAGTTCAAGGGCGGGGGAGTAAGGGGACACTTGCAGGAAGAAAAATTTTACAGTTACAAGAAGTTGTTACTTCAGGAGGTAGAAGTGGACAGTGACAAGCAGGAAGGTTGAGGGACTAGTGGGGGAAGGGACAATTAGGGGTGGGGGGTAGGACAGGTAGTAGGTGATCGTATATTTCTATTGAGGTTACTAATTTTGTAAGGCATTGGTCTAGGGTTAGTCACTTGTACACCTGACTCATTAGAGCGGCCATTTCCACTCAATACAAGTTGACAGTCATTTGCGTCTCGCCCAAATCAGCATTTGCATATACAAAAAAAAGAAAACGGGTGGAATGCAGGGTAAACGAAATTGAGGCTTTCTTTCTGATGGAGGAAAGATCCTTGCCTCTGAAATACTGTAAGTTTATTCTTTAACGAGAGTACCGTATAAAGCTAGAAGACCTGCTACCCTTGTAGTATCCAATTCCATCCCTTGCTCTAAACAGTGCTTCGAGCAATTAAAACAACTGGCTTAGAAAAAAAGAAAGTGGATTGAGAAAACGACCCCAGGAAATGCAGGACGCTTGCATTCGGTGTGACTGTGCCAGGCAGTGATAGACCTGCCCTTCGGTCCACCCGCAGACGAGCAGCTCCGGCGCTAGCGATACCGTTATAAATAGCCCAGCTCATCCTTTAACCCATCTCTCCATCCCTTCGTCAGCACCAACCTTCGGCATCCGGATGTATTCCATGACGCCCGGCAGCACACAGGTTCACTCGCGCCCCGCGCTGTAACCCCTACGGCAAGGATTCATTGAAGGGAGGATAGCAGTAAGGGTCCCCTGCTTTCCGGCCTGGCATCCCACAGCAGAGAGCACATCTGACGTAGATTGCAGACCCCGCCTACATCTTCCTCAGGTGCAGCCGCCTGGACTCGGACTGCCGTGCGGCCCTAGACACCGCCGAATTCAGCGGCAGCTGGTATCAAAGAACAGGTATTATTATTGATTTCTGTCCGCGACGTGTACAAACCTGGAAACGCTCCAGGGGCATTACACAATAATCCGAGCTTCTAGGCACGCTAATACGAGGTGTCATAGGCTATCGTATTTCCCTTTCCCCTACACAAGACACTGGAAATTTCATATAGTTCGGTCCTTAGCTCCTAGGTAGTACCGGGCTGACTTTCTTCCAGTGTTGTTTTTTTAGCTAGCCTAACTGTCAAAAGACCCCATGTCGTGCAGAACTGTCAAGTTTTCTAGTTCCCTGCGTGAAGTACCTCATGCATCCCAGATATTTTCTTTGAATTCTGGGACTTGAAGTCCTATTTGTAATGGGTTAATCAGGACTACAAATCTCAGCAATCAGTGACAAAATAACTCTTCTTGATGAGCCTCTCACACTTAGAACTGGAAAACTATTTGATCCCATTCTTAAAATGTCCCACAGACCACTACCTACTCTTAAACAAGCATTGGCATAGCCAATAGGTCTCGCCTTTGGGACCTTATAAGTGTTTAGCCATGCAACAGTTGATGTTGTTGCACCAAGGATATTGTGCTGGATAACTAAACACTTATAAGGTCCCAAAGGCGAGACCTATTGGCTATGCCAATGCTTGTTTCTCTGGGAAAGGTGGCTTTCCTAAGGGTGAGGTATTTAACACACTGTGATTGCCAGGTGTGGTAACATCTCGGAATTGCAACCCCTGCGCAAATAAGGGTTTACATTGCAGGGTTTTGAAAATTCTGACAAAAGGCCTGCCATTAGAGTTGCCACCTGAACGGTTTTATACCCGCATGATTGGTATTGTAATGTCCTGCCGGTTAAAAAAAAATAGAAAAATTACTTCAAGCCAGTATTTTTTCCTCCTATCAGTGCATACTTTAAACAGTAAATGTTATGGGAAAACGCTTTACAATGTGTTATACAGCTGCCCTAATGACCCCTGGCCGTGCATTAAATAAAGTAAATAAAGTCAGATCGGACATGTTAAAAATGAATACAGGAATTTCAAATAAAGTTCTACTTAGGAATCAGGTCCGGGGCTTTGCAGCATCTTAAAACGTGAACAGCCTGCCCCTATTTTTGCCTGGGAAAGGTGGCATCCCTACCTGTCATATCCCAGCTCTTCGGACCATGCCAACAGATATGATTCAGGAAGAAGACTAGCCATTTTTTAAGTGCAAAGGGGCTTTATTTTAGCTATTTCCTGCATAAAATCTCCTCCACTTCAATGAAAATCAATGGTCAAAATAACGCGCCCCCCCTTACTTTTTTTTCAACATCTCTCCCTCGTTTCAGTTTTAAAATGTTGGCATGGATGACTGAGCGTTGAAACGACTTTCAAGCGGCTAAAAACTAACAAAAAAAGACGCATTACGGTAATAGTGAACTCAAAATAATACCGTTCCAAAATGGCCGCCTCTTATGACAGTATCTTTTGCCTTCCCATTATAGTGTGTGCTGGTGAAGCTGTCTGAGCCATAGAGACAGAGAAAGGACAAGTCCCAAATGTGTGTGTCTAACATCATGACTGAGAAAAGAGAGCTCCGGGGACTTCGGTTACTCATGGAGACGTCACCTTGCTGGCGGTATCCCAGGATAGAACTGGGCAGGAAGCAGCTGAATCAGACAACATGAATGAGGAAGCCCAAGGAAATGCCTTGCCCGGGCACCTCATAAAGGCAGCATGGAGGAGGCAACCCCGGAGACGGCACGCAGGGAGCATCAGAGGGAAATAACATGCAGGAGACAGCCCAAGAGTGCAGCATGCATCAGGTAGCTCATGAAGACAAGGTGCAGGAAGTTACGCAGGAGACAAATCAAGGTGGCAGCATGCAGAAAGTAATGCATGAGAGCAGCGTTCAGGAGGGAAAAGGGGGAAGCAACCTAGAGAAGGAAACGGAGAACAACACCATTCGGCAAGATAAACAAAAGAGTAAAGTTGAGAAGCAACCCCAAATGCACAGCAAGCAGGCGGCAGCCCAGAAAGGCAGAGTGCCAGAGAGTCGTAGAGACTGGATACAGCGCCATCCCAAGGTAGAGGCAACTCTTTTCATTACATGAAAATGTTATGTGACTGCCTAAAGCATTCGGGTTCGCGCTACACAACAGTATAAACAAGCGTTATCAAGATAATAACAAGTGCGGCCGCGAAAGTTAAAGCGACACGCTTGTTTTCCTTCCCAGTAGCAGTAATAATGAGGTTTACGTGGAGCGCGGCCGGAAGTCCATGGACAGCCTTTCCCTTGCGGGAACGAGCAGCGCCAGGAGCGATAATTGCTAACACATGGCGCCAAAGCTCGCTCCCGCAAGGGAATCGCCAAACGTGCACGCGTTGCCATTGAAAGCAATGCAACGCGTGCACGTTTTTGGGGACAAAAGCGGATCGATTCCAAGAGGTCCCCCCTATGCAGCGCATGCGCGCTGCGTAGGCGAGACCTAAAAATGAAACTTAAATGTTTCATTATCTTTTTTGAAATACAGCCCGTTTTCCTTTAAAGAAAACACCCTGCTTTAAAAAAAAATGCTTTATTTAAAGTAATCACATACAAGGTGGTCTGCTGACCCCAGCAGGCCACATCTGTGTGATGCCTATCCTTCCTAATGGGTTACAAACTGCAACCTACTTCCTTAATATTCATGAGGTAGGCTTACTTGCATTCCTCTAGGAACCGCTAATGTAAAAAAAATGTACGTACATTAGGAGTAGTGATTTCCTAATTGCGATTCGGTGATAATCACAATTTGGAAATCGTTGCTCCTAATGTTAGTACATCTGGTCCAAAGTTCCAGCTTGGCTATGTTAAGTTTTTACTTATCTAGAAGGCATGACCACACACTGCAGGGCCCAATTCAAAGTTCGCTTTCATGATTTCTGGAACAGGATCAGAGACAGTACTGAACTGGCCAAAGAGATAAAGTCAAAGTATATTTACCTCTATTAACAACATTTGAGATGGAACCCTATTTTAGCTGGGTTTCTAATTCTCAGCATATGTATTTCCTCCCATGCTTTCAAGTTAATCACGCTCATTATTTGGTTGCCCATGCAGTATGAGGAAACAGCAGAATTAAGTTACCCCCCTTCACTTGTGACACACTCTTGAACCAATCTACCTTCCACTTGTTCTTTTCTGCAAATGTTACATTTTATCTAGACAGCATTTTGTTGATATCTGTTAGAAATTGGGGTCTCTAATTGGCAATGGTTTGCACCATTGTCTAAGTAGGGACCCTTCATCCTAGTCAGGGTAGGGGGATACACTTCTAAAATAACCCCTGCTCACCCCACTTTGGTAGCTTGGCACAAGCAGACAGGCTTATCTCAGAGGCAGTGTGTAAAGCATTTGTAAACACATACAGTAATTCAGTGAAAACACTACAAATGGACACCACACCAGTTTAGAAAAATAAGTAGTCTTTATCTAAACCAAAACAAGACTGAAACGACAAAAATCCACATTACAGTAATACAAATATGACTTTCAAATGGTAGGAATAGTTCCGTTTTTTTTTACAGAGTTTTATATAGAGCGAACTTGACCCGAAGGTATCGGGTATCAGAGCGCTTTACATAGCACCATTTGCGTTACATGAGGACACATTCATTTTTGTTAGGCACGGGGAGATTACGTGATTTTCCCAGAATCACAGGATGTTCAGCGTCATTGCCGAGATTCAAACCCAGTTCCCCAGATTCGAGGTCGACCGCCCTAGCCATTAGGCCAACTCCTCTCCCAGTTCAAAGCAAATTGCAGATGCAACACTTTTCACACAAAGTACCTTGGATGCGTCACGCACACAAACAAAAAGGGTCGCAGGGAAGGTGATGTGTCAGTTGCTTACACTCAAGGAAGGTGATGCGTTGGTTCCTTACTGCTGTGCAGGGGAGGTGATGCATTGGTTCCTTATCGGAGAGGACGTGATGCGTCGGTTTCTTACTGCGTCCCCCAGCGATGCCGCAGACCTGGCACCTTGCTGTGATGCGACGACCCGGGACGATGCGTGGGTTCTTGCAGCTGCACAGTAGAGCTTGCGTCGGAATCGGTCCGGTGATCTCGGACTTCAGAGACTGGTGCACTCGATGCGGCGTGTGGTGATTTCTCGAGCCGCAGGCAGGCGCTGCGTCGGTTTCTTCGGCGATGCTTCGGAAACGGGTACGGTTGCGTCGCGCTTCTCATCGTTGCATTGCTTTTCCAGCTCCCAAAAGCCAGAACAACCTCCAAAGGCCTAGAAGAGCAACAGGCAGGTCAGAACTCCCAGCAAGGAAGTTCAGGGGAGCTGGGGGTGAAGTCTTTGTGTCTCTGAGACTTCAGAACAGGAGGCAAGCTCTTCTTCAAGCCCTTTGAGATCTTTCTCAAGCAGGGGACACAGCAAACAGCAAAGTCCTTTTCCCTTTCCTTGGCAGAAAGTAGCCACTGCAGGCCAACCCCAGACAGCAAACAGCACTGGGGCAGTATTCCTCCTCAGTTTCTCCAGCTCTTCTCCTTGGCAAAGGTCCCTCTTGATTTCCCAGAAATCTTCTAAAAGTCTGGGGTCTGGGCCCCTCTTTTTATAATACAAAATCATTTGTTCTCTGTGGCAGAGAAGCTCTTTGCCCAGCCAAAACCAGTTATGTCCTCTCTGGTGCAGCTTCCTGGCAGGAGGTGGAGACAGCATTGTCCTTGGCAGACCAGGCCCATTCAGGTGTGAAAGCAATCTACCCCGTACTCTGAATGCAGCCCAGGTCCATTCAGCCCAGTCCCGACTCACACTGGAAAGGCAAGACACACGTCAACCCCCCAAGTGGCTGTCTGAACAGAATGCACATCCTCAGCCCCTGTCACTTCAAAGCCAGACAGTCAATGCACAACCTACCAGAGGCACACTGGATGGTTAGGCAAGAAAATACCTACTTTCTAAACGTGGTATTTTCAAACCCAGAATGTAAAAATCACCCCACTAAAAGATGCATCTTAACATTCTGAGTTCAGGCATATCAAACTTTATTTTCCTATCTTGTTCCCATGGGCAGTAATGCTCATAAGATGTTATGAGCAAACTCTCCAATATATCATATGGGACAGATAGCCTTACAACAGTGAAAAAACGAAATTGGCAGTATTTCACTATCAGGACATGCCGCACACATCAGGGCATATCCTACCTTTCACATACACTGCATCCTGCCCACAGGGGTACCTTGGGCCTACATTAGGGGTGACTAACATGTAAGAAAAGGGAAGGTTAGGGCCTGGCAAGTGGGTGGACTTGCCAAGTCAACATGGCAGTACTAGACTGCACCCAGGCACCGCAATGGCAGGCCTGAGACCTTGTTGCAAGGCTGCTTATGTAGGTGGCACAATCAGTGCTGTAAACCTACTAGCAGCATATGGTTTACAGGCCCTGGGCACACACAGTGCACTGTACTAGGGACTTAACAGTAACCCAAATAAACCAATCATGGAAACACCAATCCATAACAACAATTTACAAAGGGAGCACTTGCACTTTGGCACTGAACAGCAGTGGCAAAGTGCCCAAAGCATCTAGATCAGCAAAACGAAATCCAACACACAGCAAAATACAGGAAGCAAAAGCAAAAATACAGGGAAAACCCACGCCAATGATGCCAGGTCTAACAATACCTATCGTGAGATATGCTTAGATTAGGCAGTGCCGACACGCTTTCTGTTACCTCCAGCAGTCAGTCAAACCTAAACGCACTTTATGATGATGGACCAGGGGCTCCCATATTTATTTTATATATTTTATATTTTGTCATGTTGGGTGTACTGCCATTTTAACTATGATGTTGTTTTTTAAAGTTCTTTTTATAAACATGTGGTCAGTGATCAAAACAATGCAAATAAACAGTTGCATTAGATTTGTTCCGTATTAACCCAAGTACTCCATCTATAGACAATCTTTGATGAAGTTATCCCTGCCTAGTAATGACTACTAGCTTCATCGTTAATCTACCTATAGACCCCGTTATATCTGCCATGGTCCCCATATCTTTTCCCACTTCTTAGGGCACCCTCTACTCTCATAAACTGTACGTTCTGCCTGCCAACACCAGTTTAGGTCAGCTTTCCATTCTGCTACTGTTGGTAAGGTGGTTGCTTCCCAACTTCTCGCGGTCTTTCGTTTTGCGACCATCGCTGCCAGCATCTTACGTGTCACGGCCAGTCCTCCTCCCTAGAGATCGTTAATAATAATCCTTTGGCCTCTATTGGTATCTCCACCACCACAACCATGGCAATCACCCATCCCACCTGCGCCAATAGTAGTGTATCATTGGGCACTCCCAAATCAGGTGGTAAAAGGTTCCCTCTAAACCACACCCTCTCTGGCACAATGCATCATCAGTGCGTCCCAGCCGCTGCAGATCTGATTGGGGGTAGTACACCTGGTACAGAATTTTCAGCTGAATCAATCAGAATGTAGCTCTTGTCGCCACCTCCCATGGACTTTGTATTGCCTCTACCCAGTCCTCGTCATCCGGGGGCATGAATCCTCCTCCCATGTGGCTCGGTAGCGGCTTAATATGTCAGGTGAGTTATTCATTATCTTCCTGTATAGTGATTATATGGCCTTTTCATGTAGGGGTTCAGTTAACAGTCTGTCTTCCAGTGGTAAGGCCTCCTTTAAAGCCTCTCCTTCACATATATGTGCCTGAAGGACGTGACCCAGTTGAATATATCATAGCCACTACCCTTTTTTCATCTCGAATTCAGCTTGTAAGGCGGTGAATGTAATGAATGCTTGCCCTCTCCAGATATCTCCCAGGATTTCAAGCCCCAGCAGCTCCCACTTCTTGAATCCGAGAGTAAACCTCCCACCTTTTTCAGCACCCCGCTATCCCAGAGGGAGTCATCCCTGAGAGTTTCCCCTCCCAGCCCAGGTGTTTGCTTGCTGCATACCATTCCGATGCCACCGTTCGCGTGTGTGGTGGTAGGTTGTCTGCCATTTTCTTTGAGTATAATAAAGGGCGGTATCCCCTGGGGCCCATGGCAACCTTATCCACCCTATAGGCTGTCTCTGCACGGTCAGCAAAAACCCATCCATTCAACGCAACCAGTTGTGATGCCCAGTAGTAAATCCATATGTCTGGCAGTGCCAGCCCCCCATCATACACCCCGCTGGAGTTTGCGTAGCACTATGCGCGGCGCACCACCACCCCATAATAGAGATTTTAGTTCGGCCTCCACTCTCTGGAAGAAGAGCGGCGGGGCCTCGTATAGTGTGTTTTGCAAAGTATAAAGTAGACGTGGAAGGGTCATCATTTTAAATATAGCTGCCCGACCCATTTGA
Source organism: Calotriton arnoldi (assembly GCA_963921515.1). Classification (NCBI taxonomy): domain Eukaryota; kingdom Metazoa; phylum Chordata; class Amphibia; order Caudata; family Salamandridae; genus Calotriton; species Calotriton arnoldi. The sequence goes on along the minus strand of CAWUFW010013829.1, from coordinate 95,521 downwards.
ATGAGAGGCACGTTCCGCCAATGCTTGGTATCCATCACGAATCTGTCCAGTTGGTAACCCAAATTACGCTGGCAGATATGATGTTTTTTTTTTTTCTTTTCAATGCCCTTTACCAGTTAAGCTGATCTGTTTTGGTAGTTTGCATTTTATATATTTATTCTATCTTTTATGTTTTTAGCCTAACCAAATAAAGAATGATGATGATGATGACTCCAATGCTACATTGAAGTTTACTAAACAATGAGTTTGCACCACATCAGCAGGGTCCTTCATGTTCACAAATGAAAGAGACTGAGTCCCTTACACCCTCCAGCGATGTGGAATAATGCATTTAAGGCATAGTAGAACTTATGCGATACACATTGAGGCATGATTAAGATGGTCATGTATTCTGAGATAACAGGGTAATTGTTTCGTATGTGGAAGGGTTGTTGGGTATCTTTCATCAAAAAGTCTAGGAGCGATGTTGCATCTCTGCCTCTCCATGTGTGTGTAATACTCAAGGATTTCAGTTTATGGTCTGACTAGACAGCACCGCTGTCACCAGACAATTATGTGAGCATCACTAGAGAGGGGCTTTAGCTCCGCTCACATGTTAGGAGTCAGGAGTACATGTTTTGATTGGGCAGAAATTGTGTGCTTCCACAAAAAAGTGCTTGCCCTCCACACAGCTGTGATCATTTTGTATATTTTGTCAGCTGCCTGAGGTTGATCTTTCAGGGGCACACATGGCATTGTAATGCTAGTAAAGTGTCTTAGGTCACTGGATAATTGATGACACTTTTTTTTCTGGCAGCAGCACAGATGAGAGAATGGCAGTTATTAACCTACATGGATTTTTAGGTCTAACCTAACAGTCCAACTGTCACCTGACCTTTTAAACTACTAAACCAATATTATTCTACAGTTCTTTTCTTCCACACAAATATATGTCTATTCCCATACTATTTACTTGTAATGCTTCATATTCCCATACAATATCCCTTCAAAGTCAGGCCTGTTGCCATTGCCAATGCTTGTTTTCATTGTTTATGTTTGGAGAGGTAAGTGGGTGTTGGGTTTTCATAGTTAATGGAACATATATAGAGGAGAGCTACATGGCACTATGTATACCAGAGCTTTAGATAAAATATGCACACTCTAGATGACACTAGTGCAAAAAATGTATTGACTAGTGACTGGTCAATTCCTACTATCCTGGAATGTTAGGGAGTTAAATAACTCACAAAAGAGCAGGCCATGCCATGGCATACCTGAATAGGCCTACAATTGATTGTGGGATGCTTCAAGAAACACACATTGCTCCTTCACACAATTTGCTAGGGCTTAGGGCCACAATAGCTGTTTTTGCTTTGGCTAGGTTTTATTCTTGCGGCATGTGCATACTTATTAGCAAGTATTTAGACTTCCGATTGACCAGGCAATAGTTAGATCTAGATGTCAGATACATCATACATCAGGGATATATGCTATGCCTGGAGGTCACACTCCTTAATATATATGTTCCCAATGTTGATTATCCTGTTTTTGTCTCTTACTCAATCCTGGATTTGTGCCATAGAGTAGATACAAATGCTATTATATGGTTTGCAGATATTAACACCACCCTGGACCTGTTTCTAGACAGATCCAGGCCTACCTTGGGATACAATACCCAGTGCAGACAAGCATTAAAGACTATTTGTGATATCTGACATCTAGAGGATCTTTGGAGAGTTAAGAAAGGTGATTAGAGACTATACTCATATTCTTCAAATGTTGATAATATGTCCTTGTGGTTGGATTATTGGTTTGTATTGGGGAAAATCGTCCTACGACTCGAGCCTCAGAGAGTTGACATATCACCCCCATACGCTCTCTCTTTAACTGTTCCACCTAACCTTTAACTGGCGGTTCCTTGCAGAAGCCCTGCTTGATGTTATATTTAAGCATGAAATTCATGCGGCGATTATAGAATTTCTCCAACTCAATAGGGACACAGTCACTAGTTATCCCATATTCTGAGAAACCTCCATGCCTTAAGAGGTCTAAACAATTTGACATCATTAAAGATTCTCTTGCACAACTGAATAAACTGGAGTTAAGTTTGAAAGGCTTGAAATTTTAATACCAGAATGTTAACAATAATGTAATAATACTCCCTATAAATTAATTCCAAGTTTAAAGATTTTAGAGACATGGCTGACAGGGATATAAAGTTTCTCGTAAAATACGCCCTTGTAAAAAAAATGTGTAGAGGGGGAGAGGCCCAGGCAGACTCTTGCTTGACCATTGAGGAAAGCCAGGCCACCCAACACAATTTGCAGGTCGCAAGATATCTGAGTGAAAGTGAGATGACATTGAACCGCAAAATACTAACAGAATACTTTAATTATAAATCTCGATTATATTCTGCTAGGACAGCTGCGGATGATGAGGTGACAGAGGCATATTTAGACGGTATAGCCATGCTATGGGCAGAGGATCATCAAAGAGAAATATTTGGTGATATACTGAAATAACATTGACTATAGAAAGCATGGCAGTTAGTAAGGCACCAGGTGCCAATAGGTTGACTGCAAAATTTATAAAGCATTCAAGGATGTACTGGCCCAACATGTAGTTGAATACATGTAATGAGACCATATCAAAAGGCAAATTCCCATGGTCCATGTGGGAGGCTACCATTTTCGTATTCCCTGAGACCCGGCAAGACTTAACTAGAGGCTAGTTCAAATGGCCCCTATCAATTCTAAACTTGGATAATAAAATTGTGGCTAAATTGATAGCATTCAGATTGATCCCACAAGTTACAAGTTTGAAAATGCCACTTTTTAGAAGTTGGCATTTTCCTGCCTTAGCCATTTTGTGCCTGCAGCATGTCTCTGGATCACATGACTGGCTGTAGATTACAGCTAGGTTTTGTATATTCCTCCTAGACAGCCACACACAATAAATAGGGAGCTTAGGTGTGCCTGGATGGGCCATCACTGGCTGGATAGGATTGGGGAGCTGGGCACAGCCCCACTTACACTCAAATAGGCTGTGTCCTGCCTCCACACAAAGGGCTGCATATCCCCTCTAGTTAGTCTGGAGCCAGGGCAAGGAAGGCATGGCCCCTGTGCACTTCAAAGGCAAGCCTCTAGAAGCATCTCCCCTATTTCAAAGACACAACTGGGTATACATATTAGACCTCAGACAGCAACTCTTCAGTACTGGGCCTGTAGATACTCTGCCCAGAATAAGGACTGTTGTGCTGCTGAAAGGACTGCCACTCTGCTGGACTGCTGCTATGAAGGACTCCTGCCCTTTTCTGCTGACTTGCTGCCATCTTACCTGGGTGAGAAGGACTGAACCTGCATCTATTGAGCCCAGGACCCCAGGGCTAGTTGACAGGCCTCCTGACTTGAGGCTCAGGGAGAGGCTCCAACAACCTCCACCCCAGCACCTGGACTCTGCCATCTGTGGGACTGCCTTGCCAAGTGGTGCCGCACCTGTCCTGGACACTTGGAAAAGGTCTTAAGGTGCTCTGTTAGCCTCTGTGGACCCAGTGGAACTGACACATCTCTTCTGCTGTGCTGCGCAACCCCAAGCAGAACTGATGCATCGCCGCTGATGTATGGATTGGACACATTGCAAGACTCGCATTGACTAGGCAGCACGCATCCTCTTGTCTTCAGACCTGCCGCTGCGCCATGCATCCTCGTCACAGACCCTTGCATCCATCATCGATGGAAGTCTTGACGATGACGCCAGACTCCTCATCGTAGTCTTGCAGCTCCTCGAAACTGACTAGTCGCCCCAACTGTGCGACACATCCTCGACAATGGACTTCACATCTCAAGCCCTCATTGTTGGGATCCTTGAGAATGACACAGGACCTAGTGTCGCAGTCTCACCGCATCTGAGAACCGACGCTTCGCTTTGGCTGTGCAATTCATCTTCAACGTGGATCATCACAACGCTATGCAAACCCGGATTTATGGTACTTTGTTCAGCAAGCCAAACTGGGTCCCTGTAGATGGCCCACGCTCCATCACGGTAGGCCTGAACTTATTACTTTGTCTGGGACTGGCGCTACCAGATAACCACGGTTGATGCTTTGTGCTTTTTGGCACTATTTATACTGAAATCTCTAAACTTAGATATCCCCATTTCTACTGATTGGATTTTTGTTGTTTTCATCTTGTTCTATTTATTAAAAATAACTCTAGTTTTCTAACTTGGTGTGGGATCCTTTTCCTGTGGTGTTTTTCACTTTATTACTCTTTGAAGTGTTGCACAAATGCTTCAGCCATTGCCTCTAACTTAAGCCTGACTGCTCTGTGCCAAGTTACCAGATGGTTGAGCACAGGTTAATTTAGATTTGGCTTGTGCCATACCATGGCAAGCATTGTGGTTGTTGCTTGACCAGGGCTCACACCCTAGTCAACCAACAACCCAATTTCTCACACCAGATGTCTCAGCACAATAGACCTATTACAAGTTTAGCATTAACACTTACCATTACTGAGGACAAGGCGTCAAATCTCACTTATTGCGTTCGCATCCAATCCTACCCTGTGACGAATTGGAAAGGGTGGGATCTATGCCTGTGATTGACGTCTGTTCTCATGCAGGGATTCAGCCTTAAATGCCCGAAACAGTAACGCCTGCAGCATCACTAACCTACAGTGGATATCACCAAAGACTCCCATGGTACTGAATGGCTTTAGAAAGGTACAACCTGAGTCGTGCATCACATTGCAGAAAGTTGATTTACTGCCTAACTTCTTGTTCAGAGCGAGGCAGGGTGGGCAGGTTGGAAGAGGCAGCCAAGACTTAAATAAATCAATGTATTCAATATTTTTTGCAGAAAAGACATAGGAATTTTAGAGGGGAAGCTACAGAGTACGAAAGCAGAAACCGCCTCTGCCTCCAGAGTCACTCATCAGTACACTCCTAGACCTGTGAACATTACAGTAAAAGGGCTGCCTTGCCCCCAGAGGACTGTCCTGCTGCTACCAGAGGACTGCCCTTCTGCTTGAGGACTGCCTTGATCCCCAAAGGCTGCCCTGCTGCTTGAAGACTGCCCTACTCTCTGAGAAGGAAGACTGGACCTGCTCCCTTCATTCCCGGCTACCTGAGTGACTTCAGGTGTCAGTTGGCTGACCTCCTGTCTCATCTACAAGGACACAACAAGCTCCATATGCCTCCTTGCAACTGCCCAGATGGCCAGCTGCACTGGAAATGCAACTGGACCTGCCTGATCCCTGCTGGTCTCTGCTAGAGTGAGTCCCTCTTCCTCAAGAGGTGCCTTGGATGGCATCAGTTGAGCTCCTCCGTACAGGAAAGTGAAATCCTGAAGTGGTGGGCTCTTCACAACAGTAAACTGCCTTGTTTGTGCCAGATTCTGCCGCCCATGATGACCGCCAACGTGATGCTCCAGTGAACCCGATTCTTCATGCTACAGTGACTTCTAGCGACGACTGGCAGCATGAGATCTCCACTTCATGCTACAGCAATGACAGCCCGTGAAGACTGCCGAAGTGAAGCCCGTCCGTGATGTCTGATAGGCTCTTCCTGTTACAGCGACGACTGTCTGCGCTGTCCGGTCTGATCATCCTCAGCGCTCTCCCTGCTCCTAATGGCCTTCTCCACTGCGAACCGGACTCTTCATGCAGGACTTTGAGAAGATAACTTTTCAGTGGGATTAACCTGCTCCTCTAAGTTTAGCCTCACTGCTTTGTGCCAAGCTACCAGAGGTTAAACACAGGTTAATTGAGTGACTTTCGTGGTTCACCCTGACAAGGATTGTGGTTGTTGCCTGAGTGAGGCGTTCACCCCCTTCAATCAATAACCCTATTTCTTACACGAGTCAATTATGAACATGCGAATTCCCCATTATCATTTTGTTAGTTTAGAACAACTTCAACGAGCTTCAAACAAATTAAAAAACGAGCTTCAAAAATAGTTTTAAGAATTTCAAAATCAATGAAGTCCTTTTGATAAAATGCCTGATACACATTACTTTACACACACATTGGAAAGAAAGTGTCTTTAAACCAGTAAAGGATAAGTGCACTTGGAAGCTCCAAGAAATGTATACAGAATTTAGTTCCCAAACATTTACCAGCTTGAAAACATTTGCTGTTGACTCCATGAACTAAAATAGTCACAGTGAGAGTAAAACTCCAAACCTCTACCACAACCGGTTCTCTGAATTCGAGGGAGTTCTCAGGAAAATAAAAAACAGCTTCCGGGTCATCAGCAAACCACTGAAACAATTGGAAAGGAACGATCAAGAAGTCAGAGCATCTTATGTGGTAACACCATGTTAACAACTCAATCTCATTACCAAGAACTCTCACAGTTTCCTTTGAACTCATCCTTCTCAGTACCTGGTGCTTCACTTCCTGTCAGAGTCAGAGGGAGCATACATGTCTCTGAATTATTCAGAGTTTGTTCACCAGATCTGGTACAGCGTGTTTCTTGCCTTTCAGGCTTTACATCAGTTAACACCTGATAACTCATGTTGGGGTAGGAATTAACAATACTTATTGCAGCTACTTTTGTACTGTACCTCTCCTGAACATGTGTCTCCTAACCCTGACAGAAACCTGGAATAGGTGTTAATTATCCAACCAATAAATTCTGAATTCCACCATGTTGGATTTTATTGGGTGTAATAAACAGCCCCAACCTGTCTTGGAATCAGGGGTTTATGGTTTCAATATCCTTATTTCTCTGGGATGCAAACTCACGGGTCTTATTACTATGGAAAGCATTGCTTTTGGTGGCTAAAGGACTAATAAACAAGTTCACAGTCTTGTCCACACTAAGATGTCAGAAAGGGAATCTATTGGCATGTTTGAACTTAATTTAAATTATTCAGTTCTTTCTCTTGGTCTCTTAAGCTTTAAGAGTATTCAAAATATAAGCTTGGAACTGAGGTATGATTTGGGCTCGTAATTGGGGTTAGAGTAAATTTCAAAGCAAAATGATCACTCTTGTTTCTTCTTAGAATCTTGGAGTTTGTGAAAAGACCAAAAAATATAGTCTATTGGGTGACTACCTTTTCCAAATTGAAATATCTTACACATAGTTTGGCCATTTATAAATTTACCTTTCAAATAGTTGTTTTTCCTTTGCTATTGGCTTTAGCAGCTTTAGACATTCCGTATAATAGATACTCCTACATTGATATATTAAAGGCTTTCATCACAAACTGTAGCAGAATGGTGGGTTTTTCAAGATCTGTCTTTAAATTGAAATCCCCTGCGACTGCCAGTGGAACAGTTTGAAACATACCCCCTACAACGTTTAAATTTCAACTCATCAAAATGAGTCAACCAGTTATATGAAAAGCTAAAACTAACATCCAATTTGGCTTAATGACCTGCTTTCTGGATAGGATGATCTAAAATCATCCTACCCAGAATGTAATTCAATGATGTCAGAGAGCACTAATCTTGTACTCTGGATCCACTAGAAGTGATGCACTATTGTGGCCCTCAATAGATAAAGTATTAACCACACACAGTAAGAGTATGTTAGCCAGTAGTAGATATGGACAAAGGGGACTGGGATAAGAGAGAAAACAGAGACACTGGATGTCACCTCTCTGACTTGTCATGCTCCTGGACAGTAACATCTTCAGGTCCTTGTGGATATATAAAGACAAGATGATACATCTCAATTTTCTGTCTTTAAGGCAATACATCTAAACTAATAGTAGAAAAGATATGCCTAAGAATATCCTTATGAGACAAACTCTCCATACTCTGGTCTGAAGCTGGTGTGCATGAAACTGAAGCATAAAAATATGTAACCCCTTAAGTTCTGAGGCTCGCCCCCCCCTTCAGCCACAGCTTCAGTGCTGAGCCCTTTTTTAGGTCGAACCTAGAGCAACCGCGCATGCGCTGCGAGACTTTTTGTAGAGGAGTAGGTGAATAGAAGGTCTGCCCACTCTCCGCCCATATTTGCCATTGCCTTGTGTCATTGTCTGTCTTAAATGCTGGCTTCTGATTCGTCAATAGGCTTGTTAGTCCCGCCTCCTCTTCATTTGTCACTTCCCATGGCGACTGGCCCCTTTACTTCGGTTGTTACATGGTACCCGTTATTTAGTCTGTGAGTACTATTTTCTTTAATGAGGTTCTCCTACTGCAGGCACGACATGCTTTGGTGCCTTCTTTACTCAATTGTCGTGCCTTCTCTAGCCCCCCGCCCCGCCCTCCCTCACGTTGTCCGTGTTTTCTCCCCCCTCCACCCGCCCTCCCGTTGTCCGTGCCTTCTCGCCCCCACGCCCTCCCGTTGTCCGTGCCTTCTCCCCTTCTCCACCCCCCGCCCGCCCTCCCTCCCGTTGTCGTGATGCCTACCATTTGCAATGCAAAAGGTCTCGCGTAAATGCGAGACCTATTGCATTGCAATTACTTGTATTTATTCATATATGCTTTAAGATTATTTTTTGGGGGATAAATAGTTTGTCTACTTCAATCGCCTCTTTTATTTAAATTATACTGTATTTTGAAGATTTCTAATCAGCCCTTTTTAGTAATTTAAAAAAAGTAAATTTTTAGATTGACGTTCTCAGTAAAGCAGTAATGTTGAAGTAATGATTTATTTGTATTTTTTCCTGATTCTGTTTTGCGCTCGGTCATGCTGTGTGCGGCGGCTGAACAGCGCATACCTGTTTGAGGAGAGGGCGTCGTTTTACTAGAAATAGGATAACCCACATCGAGGCGCTCTAAAGGAAATTTAGTCGCGTCGTTACTAAACCGAAAGTAGGTGGGCGACGCAGTTATTATTCTACAAATGTGTACATATTTTGTCCTAATGTATACACTAGTGAACCGATTTCGATTTTCCTGGTGAAGTATTTCTAAAGCCTTAATTGAAAATAATTCCACGCTGTGGGTGTTAAGAGCAACGTATACAACAGGCACGTCTGCTAGTCTCAAAATGTCACTGTAATTGGGAAAGAGGGATAGTCAAGGTAAAGGCGTTACCACTGTACCCACATTTCTTTAATCTTCCCAGAAACATGCTTTGAAGATTGTATGCGATTGTTTAGAAGAGAAAACAACAGTAGAAAACCCAGAAATGTTTAGGATGGAAAATGAATTTCGTGCACAACAACCTGCCTGCTACCAAATCTGTTTAAATCCGCACGCTGTTTAGTCCAAACCACTACTGTACTGCTGTAGAGGCAAAAAAAACTGCTGTCACGAAGCAACGGCGCCGTGTGTGATTTTTTTAAACAGCAGATTTAAGTTTTCCATATCCATGCGTGAGTAGATTATCCAGTCCTGTATTTGCTGTGGGACTTGCCCGACTTTCTGTTGGATAGACAGAACTACAAATCCCAAAATGTAAAAGTTAACAAGCATTTGCAATGCAGTAGGTCTCGCATTTACGCGAGTTTAAGCTATTGGCATTGTAAATGACAATGCCTTTTATTTATGCTTTAAAAAAACAAAACATAAATAAAAGGCATTGTCATTTACAATGCCAATAGCTCAAACTCGCGTAAATGCGAGACCTAGTGCATTGCAAATGCTGGTTGATATTTGGGCCAGATTGCACTTCAGCCACTGTCGACTTTTGGCAACAAAAATATTCAGGCCAAATCTGTGTCCTTTTTTCCCACCTGCTGGGTAGTATAAAGGTACCCAGGGTTTATGGATTCTCCCTGAAGCTACAGAAAAAATAACCAAAATGCAGCAATTAAAAAAAAAAAAGTACTTTATAGGAAAGTCTAGACTCTCAGGTTGAGCCCACACAGAAAGGATCATTTCAAGCCCCTTTGTCCAAACAAGAAAAGGAGTATCGGCGACATGGTACTCTCTGTCTCTATTGTGATGTGGAAGGACACTTTGTGCAAGACTGTAACAGTAAACGAAAGAGGGCCTGGAGGCCACACCCTCAAAATGTTGGGAAAACTGCTCAAGCCACCACCACACATCATGTGACCATGGATGTATCCTTGTTTTTTACCTAGAATTCCCTGTCTAACTATGTCTGTCATGATCGATTCTGGGGCTACTGGGAATTCCTGCGATTAGCAGTATGTGCGTAGGCATAAAATCCCAGTGCAGTACAAGGTAACTCCAGCAAGTTTGGGCAGTTTATGGGTCCCTGTAACCTCTGGCCCTATCACTCACCAAAAACTCATTAGCCGAATGTATTGCCTGGGGTCGCAAAGAAGAACTAGGTTTTGATGTCAGTGATGCTCCACAGTATGGCATAATTCTAGAGCTTCCTTAGCTGCGGCCACACAACCCCATTATAGATTGGGTGTTAGGATCCCATCTCTTTATGTCAGAACACTGTAAATAGAAATGCCTATCCTTCACCATAGCCGCATGCCCCATACAAGTTGAAGGGTTACCTAACACATATGCTGAATATGAGGATGTGTTCAGTGAACAAATGGCTGACACCTTGCCTCCACATCGAGATTTTGATTGCGAAATAGATCTTGAACCAGGAGGACGGCTACCATGCAGTTGTATTTATGCTATCACTGAACCTGAGATGGAACACCTGCACCAATACCTAGATAAATTCCTGACCAACGGTTTCATATGTCATTCTAAATCCCCTGTCTCATCACCATTGCTTTTCATCCTTGAAAGGAACGGAGAACATGCATCAATTATAGGGCCCTGAATAATGTAACACGGAAGAATCGTTATCTCCTTCCACTAATTTCTGAACTTCTTGATCAGGTCAAAAGGGTGACTATCTTCTCCAAATTGGACCTATGTGTGGCAAAGCAAACTAGTGGAAGACGGCATTCCACACTAAATTCAGCCTTTTTGAATATCAGGTTATGCCTTTTGGCCTTTGCAATGCCCCAGCTTCCTTCCAACAGCTAGTGAAATGTGTATTGCGAGAGTACTTGGACATCTTTGCTGTTGTCTATACCAACGACATTCTCATCTATTCCGCATCTGAGAGTGGACATTTTATACATGTTAAAAAGGTGCTCCAGGCCTTACGTGAGAACCATCTGTATGCAAAGATTGAAAAATGTGAATTCCACGTCCCATCAGTCCAATTCTTGGGGTACATCATCTCCGCAAAGGGGCTCACTATGGGGAAGTCCAAGGTACAGGCGGAACTACAATGGCAGAAACCCACCAGCGTAAAATAGATGTAAAGATTTATGGGCTTTGCGAATTTTTATCATCAGTTCATTTTGAACTTCTTGCCCTTGTGAGACCCATAACGGCGCTTCTCTGTGAATTAACCACTGTTGTTGGTCACTAAAAGCTGATGAGGCCTTTACCTGACTCAAGCTACAATTCACCTCTGCACCCATACTCCTTCATCCTTATACCTCACTACCATTCTACTTAGAGGCCATTGCTTCTAATGTTGCCATTGGGGCAGTGTTATACCAAAGGAAACAGGGCACTGGTCAACCAAATACTGTAGCATTCTTCTCTCGCAAATTAAACAATGTGGAAATGAATTATACAATTTGTGTTCAAGAGCTGCTAGCCATTAAGGCCTCCTTCCAGGAGTGGAGGCATTACCTTATGGGGGCGCAACTCCCTATCAAGATATTTACCGACCATCGCAAACTCCAATTCTTAAAATCATTCGAGGCTGTAACTCCTAGACAATTGCAGTGGTCACTCTTTTTTGCAGACTATAATTTTGTCCTAGCCTATCGTCCAGGGGTAAACAATATAAAAGTTGATGCCTCATCCTGGCCCGATGACTCTGAAGAAACTCCCTCGGCAAAACCTGATACGGGCAAAGCACTTTTACAACCCACTAATTTTGTTAGTCATGCCTGTGCTACCCTAATCACCTGGGAATCCAAGTTGAGATAGGCTGTATGTCAAGTTGACGTTCCTTCTTGGCTGGCTGCAGATTCCAGTCAATGACTGGATTAGGGTCTGTTGTTCCATAACCAGGCCCTATACCTACCATTCAACGAAGTACGGAGTGAGGTTTTGAATTGGACTCATGCAAATACATTTGCAGGGCATCAGGGGGCCACTAAGACATATGATCTCTTAAAGTGATCCTTCTGGTAAGTTTCCATGTTGAAAGACTGCAAGCAACTGGTATCCACTTGAGCAGTTTGCCAAAGGTTCTTCCCAAAGACTGGCCAGGTTATCCAGCCTCTGCCCAACCCTCCACAGCCATGACACACTCTTTCCATTGATTTCATAACCAACCTACCCAAAGACCAGGGATGTACCACCATCCTGGTGATTGTGGACGTATTAACCAAAATGCACCACTGTATTCCCTTGCTAGGGCTACCAACCACCCCTGAGTTGGCGGAGCTATTTGTGCAGCATATTGCACGCTGACATGTTTTGCAATCCACCAACATTTCTGACCAGGGATCCCAATTCATCTCCTGGGTTTGGAGAGCGTTTTGTAACTCCTTGGGGGTCACTATCTGTCTGTCCTCGGCTCACCACCCTGAATCGGATGGACAGACTGAGCGATGTAATCAAAACCTGGAGAAGTTCTTCCGGTGCTTCACCAAGGAACAAGAATCCTGGGTATCCAACCCTGGTTGGCTGATTTTTGCCACAACAACACCATACATTCTTCCACCTGATAGTCCCCCTTTTTTGCCCATACTGGGCTCCTCTCTCGGGTCCTTCAAATTCTCAAACCTATTTCTTCTCTTCTTCCCAGTATAGAGGATAGGCTGTGCACAAGTGCACATCTATTGACCCATAATCTCACACATGCAAAATCAAAATACAAACATTACGCAGAATGCAAACATCGAAAGGCACCTACCTACCAACCAGGGAATTTCGTTTGGCTTTCCTGCAGACATTTACCTCTTCAGGGGCATAAAAATTGCAGCCTTGATTCATTGGTCCATATCCAGTAGAAAGCCTAGTTTGGATTCCAAACGTACAGGCGGGATTCAGTTCTATTTCATTGACTGGAAGGGGTATGGCCCTCAGGAGAGATCATGGGAACCAGCCGACCAGGTCAACGCCTCTAGACTGGTCTGAAGCTTTCATGCCCAACATCCCAGGATAGCCTGCTCTGAACCTGGGGAGAGCCCCAGGGGAGTGGGTACTGTCAGGGATTCACAGGTAGACGCAATACTTGCCACTGGGGAATCGCGCTGGTGACTTTTGTCTACAAACCTGTGGTTCTCTTGGCGCCTTCTTTGATATTCTGCCCTCTCAAGCACACCTTAAGTGCTTTCACCCACGTGGCCTTCTGTGCACACTTTCAGTTCATCATGGTCTTGGGTATGTAGGGTATAGAGCTTGATACCCTAGGTCACATTTTTGGGCAGAACATTAAGGGGCTCTGAATACTGGTGAGTTATTCACAACAACAGACAGGGGGATGAATACCGATGAGTCATCCTCATCTACCAAGTCATCCACAACAACAACATGAGTGTGAGTCTTCCTCAGATGCCAAGTCATCCACAACAACAACATCAGGGTGAGTCACCCTCAGCTGCCAAGTCATCTACAACAACATGAGACAGCTGTCCAAGATCTCACCAGGCCTCAAAGTCTCTGCTCCTGAAAATTCGATGCTACGCATCAAGGAATCTAGCATTGATGCATCTCCTGTCCAGCCTCCGAATTCTGATCACACGTCTCCATCTGGATACGATAAGTACTCTATTTAGGAGCTCTCCCACTTTGATATTAGTCCCGCTGCCACCACGCTCATTGGGAGGGACTTGTCGCCTGGCTTGGGCCTCTGGCCCGAACCTGGAAAAAGGAAAGCTTGGTAGCGAGAACTTTGCGCATTCAAGATGCCAAACATTCTAAAAACAGCTACTCTATGGTATAATTAGCTCCACAGCTAAGTTTGTTGTTTATTGTGCATATTGTGCTCTCTTTCAACCTCCCTAGGAATTCTTTATTTTTGTGCATCTGGTGTGCTATCGTGGGTGGAGAAACACCAACATCAGTGTGCACTTTGTCAGTGTACTAGTGGAGATCACGCATCTACTAGGTACGCAGGTTGATACTCTACTTGAATGATGTGTTGTGATCCATATAATGTTGAGCGGTGACAGGTAATGTATGTAAACCTGTGATATTCTTGTTTATGTACACCATCGTGAGGTCATAGTGTGATGCCCCTCCTCCAGTGTGCTTGATTAGTAAGCGCAGTATCTTGTTTCCTCCCTTTAGCAAATACTAAATGCCCTTTAAGTAGCATCTTTCGGTTTCCATTTTGGGTGATATAACTGTCCTGCTATCTGTACTAACATTTTCCTTATGATTAGTTGTTCTGTAGGTCCAAGTGGGAATTCTGGAGGATAGTGGATCATCATCACGTTTATTATTTTGGTAAATTGTTTTAGCCTTTTATTTTAGCTTGATATTTTAGTTTGTTGTTTACTCCCAAACCCCTTTCCATTGCGTTCATCCCAACACCATTGTGTTCTTCAACCGGCGGTAGTGTGGTGGATGCAGGGGAGAAACGGTGCATGCTGCTCCTGTAGTAGTTGGTCTTGGACCTCGTGAATGATGGCCTAAAACTGCAACGCACTCTGACATTTCTGTCATCTGGTCGGGCTAGATAGGGAAAGTCACAAGTTCAGGCCAACCACGATGGGGTGTGGGTTAGATACAGAGACCAGGCTAGCCCTGCTGAAAAAGTTACCTTCTCAAAGTTTTGTTTTTGGTGGAGGAGGCCGCGAGGAGCAGGGATAGTGCTTCGAATGGTCATTACTGTAGTGCAAAGAGCAGGCTGAATGGCATGGGCTGTCGTCACTGTAGCACAAAGAGCCAGTCGGGCCAGTCACCGCGGGCTGTTGTTGCTGCAGTGTGAAATGCAGATCTCACTTTGCCAGCCATCGCTGGCTGTCACTGTAGGATGAAGAGTCGGGTTCTCCGGAGCTTCCCGTTCTTGGTCATCACGGCTGGCAAAGTCCTGGTGCAAACAGGCATGTTCACAGTCAAGTAGAGCCCAAAACTCCAGGATTTCACCTTTCCTCATAGGAGAAAGTCAGCTGATGCCAGCCAAGGGTCCAGGACCTGGAAAGGCACCTCTTGGGGATCAGGAGCTCACTTCAGCAGAGGCCTTCAGGGCTAAGGCAGGTCCAGTTGCAGATCAAGGCAGGTCCAATGCAGCAGTTATGCTGGGCAGTTGCATGGATGCCTCTGGAGATTGTTGTGTCCCTATATCTCAGACAGGAAATCAGCCAACCAACCCTTAGAGTCACTCAGGATAGCCTGGGATGAATGGAACAGGTCCATTCTTTCTTCTCAGACAGCAAAGCAGTCCTCAAGCAGCAGGGCAGTCCTTGATGGCAGGGCAGTCCTTCTTCTGTAATATCCACAAGTGCAGGAATGTACTGATGGGTGGCTCTGAAGGTCCAATATTTATACCTGGTGCCAGCCTTTGAAGTGGGGAGATTCCCTACACTAGTCCCACATCTGGTTCTGTAAAGCTCTTCCCTTTCCCTGTCAAGGCTCCAAGAAGTCTGGGGTGAAAAAGGACAGTGCAGTCCTGGTGTCAGGGGGGGTGTGTGTGTGTGTGTGTGTATGTGTGTATGTGTGTGTGTATGTGTGTGTGTGTCAAAATCCTTTGTAGTGCAAGTGGCACTGGAAGTAGCTCCTGCAGTCATCCTGCCAGGTTGTCCCATCCTGTCCATACATAAGCCACCTTTGTGTCACTATCTAAAAGGAAAACACAATCTCCAACAGCAGAGCCATTCACAGTCATATCACCCAAGACACTGGCAGAAGGCACAACTAGTTAGGACAAGAAAATGGCAACTTTCATCGGAATGTAATCAGTCTATTTCTATCTGCTTCCAAACTAAAGTTATCACTTATTAAATGTAATAAGTTAACTCTGTTAGTCAATGGGAGAGATAGGCCATCCAGCATAAAAAACGGCTTTGTTAAGTACAAATGTCCTACTTTTTAAATAAAATTCTCCCTGCCCTATAAGCCTTTCGGGCCTACATTAGGGGTGAATTATATGTATTAAAATGGAAGGTTTAGGCCTGGTAAAAGGTTTATTTTGTCAGGTTGAAATGGCAGTTTAAAACTGCACTACGGGTTGCACTAGCAGGTTTGACACGTGGTTCAAAATGCAGCTTCAATGGGTGGCACAAGTGCTGCAGTTCACTTGTAGTATTTAATTTACAGGCCCTGAGTACATGTAGTACCATTTACTAGGGACTTATAAGTAAATTAAATGTGCCAATTAGGTGTAATCCAATTTTAACATGTTTGGAAGCGAGAACAAAATCACTTTACTACTGGTTACAAGAATTAAAGTGCACAGAGCCCTAATGGCAACAAAAACGGGTTCAGCAAAAAATAAGATAGTGAAATCCACACAAAAGATGACCCTTTCCAACAGCTCCAAAACAGCGCAAAGCACTGGTGATAATCTATGAAAGCTGTGGACCAAGATGCAGCCCTGTTCGAATACAACAAATGGATTGGCCCTGGTGGAAGTCTGGAAATAAACAATTTCAAAAAAGTTTCCTAGTGCCACTTCAGAAAGAGACTTTGTCCATTTTTTATCGAAAAGAGTTGTAGTGACTTAGACTACACCCTTAGGCCTCACCATCATGTCTCAAGTACTCAGCTCAATGCATAGGTGGCTAATCCTATTAGGGTTGATGTAAACTATTCATGTTTGTTTTCCTAGCGGGCCCACATCTATACCCTCAACATCCTTCACTGTGTGTGTTGAATAGAGGATAAACGGCTCTCACTTTGTTGACATCCATGCCTTGTAAATGTCTAATTAGGGCCACTTATTGAGTTAGTAAAAAATAAGGTGGTATGCATCGTCGACAACAGGTGAGAAGCTGGACTAGTCCATCAACTCTGTTATCTAGTTAGTCTGCACAAAGGGCCTCCTGTTTGGTGTCAGTTTGCTTAATCCCCAGGACAACGTCCTGGCACTGCATCTCCCTACAACCGCAAGCCATTAACAGGAGCCAAGGGGATCCCTGCGGCAGCACTTGCCTCCTACCATGAGCTTGGTCCATGTAGAGTTGGGCAGGGCATTTTCTCCCACGAGTCTCCGCGTTTAGTTCACAGACAGCCACTCAGTCTGGTCTCACCCAATCCTTTCACTTTTCCGCTCTGCTACAAGTGGTTGCATCCGGGCTCGCACCCTCCAGTCCTGGTCCCAATCGCCAGTTGGTAATGGCAGAATCCTACAGTTCACCTCCTGGGCCGGTCTTCTCATCGAGGGCACCCGTCAGTTTGTGACATTGGTCCCACTACCATCTTGCCTTGGCCCGCAGTCAAGGCCTAATCCGGAATCAGCCCTCAATAACTCAGCCACTACTCAGGTCTTATCTGATCTCCATCTACCACAAAGCTAGAGGGGACTGAAGGGCAACTCAAATATCGTCACTGGACTAACACTGTGCTTGGATTAGAGTAGATGCCGGGGTAGCCAGGAGGAGCCCAAGGAGAGATCGTTCTACTCGATCTTGTGCTTAGCCATTCCCTATCGGTGATCTAGCTTTAGGACTAATTCAAGTAAGGCATTGCAGTCTCTGGGTCTGTTGATGATTTGAGCTAGCATGTCTTTTAGTTCATCACTTAAACCTTTATAGACTATTGCAGCTCTTTTTCCATTCAACAGTTCACTTCTAAGACCAGAGTGACAAATGTTAATAACTCTCTTTTCCCTTGTTTTAGCTCTAGTATCTTATTATCTATACTTTGAGTTGTCATTCATTCATTCATCAAATGTTCTCCTTACTTCATCATTGAATGTATCCACATAGTTTATTGGATGATCCTTAACTTGCAAAATGTACTTAACAAAGACTTTTACTAACAAAGACTTTTGCTAATGCAAATGATGAGGGCAATTTTCTCAATTGTATGATCTGGTCTATCTTACAATAGTACACCACTATTAGAAAAGTATTTATTCCCTTCGAGCTGGGCAGGTCCACAATGAAATCCATGGATATATTAGACCAAGGGATCTGAGATGTGGTTAGTGGTTGTAAAAGACCCACCAGTCTTTGATGAGGCACTTTTGCTTCATCAAAAATAACACAGTTAGGAACATATGATTTTATGGTTTGATCATGGTTGGCTGCCAGAAGTGACATGTTACTAGTTCAGTAGCATTGTGTTCACTTGGAGGTCCTTCTGATGAGTCATGACACCACCAGATGGTGATGTCCTGTAGTTCACTAAGCTTTGTCCACAACACTATAGTAGGTTATAGTATTTCTGCTATGCAAACTCATCTGAGAGTCGTTGATCTGTAGTGACTGATCGAGTATTAACTTTCACTGATTGTAGAAACCTTTAAATTCCCTATAGACCTTGAGATGAAGTGAGCAGAATGGGAAGGGAGCAAAGATTTTCTTGTGGTCCTTCACTTTGTCTGCAGAGGGCATCAGCCTTATCGTGTTGATTTCCAGGGCGATATGAAACGATGTACTGGAAAAGAGAGAAGAATAATGACCATCAGGCATGCTTGGGGTTTGCACATTTCATAACCTTGAGAATTCTGAGATACTTCTGATTAGTCCAGACCATAACGGGATGCACTGTCCTTTATAGATAGTGACATCAATGTACAAATTCTTCTATTATTGCTTGGGGCTCACAATTGTAAATCATGCAATTGTTTTCTGTAGAGTCAGGGTTCCGGCAGATAGGCAACTAGGTGCACTGCTTCAGTTTTAGGGTGTCTTTGTGATAATACTGATCCAATAGGTACAAATGACACATCATTTTTAACTTTGAACTGCAGAAATGTAACTGGGTGTTGTCAGAGTGGGGCATTATTTAAATGACAGAAAGCACGGTATTGCTCACTACTCTATATAAAAGAATGCTCTGTCTGCGGAGTTTCACTATTGGTTTAATGACATCAGACAAATTTGGAATGTAATAACAATACAAATTTGCAAAGCCCTTGAAGCAATTCTGCACTGTTTTCACTTTTGCAGGATCCCTACTAATACCATTGCTTGCTGGAAATGGAAAGGTCAGCGGTCGATCCCTGGGGTACCCATTGTCATCATAAATCCACTCATTCACACCTCTGCCCCATTCAATGGCACTCAAACCTCTGACCCGCCGAGAGCCCTTTGGGCTCCTGTGCCTATCCATCCTATGTGTCCGAGGGCACAACCTCACCAAGGTACAGGAGGCGTTTCTGTAGTATCCAGCATGGGGGCAGTGATTGCTATAGAGGAATGAAGAACACTTCAATGTGGTCTTTCACATTTCTGGTGTGAGCATGCAGGACTGTTGAAACCTTGCCCTTCCAGGTGGAGATTTTATCCAGGAGAAGTGAGATCTCATGAGAGCTCACAGGAGATAGCTGGATCTCAAAATATCTTGCCACCATCTTGGGCAGTGTTGTACCAGCTACAGTGGTTCAAGGAATTAATTTATGAACAACACAAACACTATCACTTTACATGAGTAAAACAATTGGATTTAGACACAGGACAAAAAAGGAAAAAAATCTATAATAAAAAGCTATATATAACAATTTGTTCGAAAAAAAGTTGTTATATTAGTATTATTAAATAGTGTGTTGTAAGAAACACTTAATGCAAAACTTCAACATATAATACACAAATGGTGCTCACGGGGTTACACAAAAACAATAATTACAAAATACACTTTACAGTGTAAACAGAAAAACAATGGCAAAGGGAAAAATACACAAAACAAGTCCATCAAATAACAGCAAATATATATAAATGCAATATATGCTTCCTCTTTAATTTTTGCCAAAGGAAGGTTTCAATGGCGTTTCAGGACAGAGGACAAATAGTTGAGAGCAACCAGCATAATAAATTTGTGTAATCTTGGACAAAATAATTTTTTTGTTAGGTGAAAATACCATGAAGCTAATACTAATTAACTGTGGTTCCCAAGGAATTAAATGTAGCCATGTAAGAATCCACTGTGGCATCAAAAGGGTTCTATTGACGACTTATGGGAACTCCTCCAGCCTCATAAGCTTCAATTATTAAAAACTGCAGAACAAATCTGGCAGTCGCTCGCATTACTCTCCATCTTGGGTAGGGCCTAAGTATTTAAGGGGATCCCACCACATGCAGTTTCCAGTGACAAAGAACAAGCAATGGTAGAGCAGCACATCCAGGAGCTCCAGTTAACCTCAGTTATGGGAGGCATTCTTTTTCAAGAAGCGTGTCTCTCACAAAGACAGAGATCAATGGCAGATACTTTTAGGTGAGAAAAGAACTCACTATACCTTGTTTATGAATGAAAGTAAGGAGAATTCTTACATTGTGGCTAGAATCAGAGGTGATGGGAGGGTGCTGGGTCAAGTGCTCTGTTGACCTTTCTGAGTGACTTTGTTAGAAGGATAAACAATCATTGGTCTTGCTTCAACGCTGTTATGCAAGGAATCTAATTTTGACCCAAAGGAATATTTGTGAACCCCGAACCCATTGAATGCTAAAGACAAGACTCTGTTTGGAACATTGAAGCCTAAGTCATAGTACTGAGAAAAATCTGACAACAAAGCCACCATTGAGTCAGAAAAGAACAACAATTGATGAAGAAATACAAAGTGATAATGATATGAAATAGAATGCTATACAGAAGTGAAATGTTATACAGCAGTGCTGATACATTGTCCAATGTAGTGTATTAACAGAAAACTCTGAAAGTTTGGAGTGAAGAACAACCGTAACAATATTGTGTAGTAGTTAGGCCTGAATCAAGCCTGAGCTGTATGCAAGTTTGTAAATAATTTAGTATTTTCAGATGTGAAATCAGTGAGTATTATAGGAGTAAGTGAGATGAATTTGTAAGTATGAGAATGAATGGTATGGATGTGCCTTTGAATGTTTTAAAGACTATTGGTAACTTTTAGTGCTGTATGTCAAGTCATGTACCCAATGGCAAAGATAAAATGATTATACTATGAATAATAAATGGATGTAATAAAAGAAATTATGTAAATAAACGTATGACAAAATTTGTTCTGCATGATATTTAGCCCTTAGCACCTTCTTGTTAAACTGTAGATGTATGACAAATAATGAGTAAGGTCAGGGTTTCCATTTTGGTTATTTAGCATTGACCAGAACTTTTTTACAGGTGTATTTGAAGTTAGAAAGCATTAGTATAGTGAGTCAGATATGTTAATGGCGTTTAAAGAGAATTTATATTAATATGCGTTTGCTCTTTTCAGGCAATTTGTGGTCTTTATTTAATGCCTAAAACACAACATTATATCACTCATTGGAGTAGAATCACATACAAGGTTGAGGTCTCTTGAAGTGACATAGTTGGCAACACATCTCCAAGTAACAGTCTTGTGTCAAGCACCTCCATTAAGGTGGGAAGATTAGTAATCATAGAATATAGCAACCTGGAAGGGTCTCACTCCTTAAACACCCTTAACATGAACATCTTCTTTGACTTCTCATCAGCAGGATCTACTCCTAGAAGACCCCGTCTTAACTCCTTTACCCACATTTTTTCATAGTTTGCTGTTGGTTTGCACCACAAAGCAGGTGCATCAAAGTGTGGGCAGCGAGTGGTTGCATTCTGCTCCTGCGTAAGTATACTAGAACCTGACAGATAAACCTTAAGGTGACTTCAGTAAACTCAAAGGTACATTTCCATTTCTCAAGCTGGGTTTATAAACAAAACTTCCTCAATCATCGTAGGACTTCTCTGAGATGTTGTTGATGCTGTTCTCTGAAAATATAAGGATGTAAGGATTTAATCTAAGTAAATGATGAAATATGAATCCTATATAACACAAAGAGATTATTGAACAATTACTGGTGGGCTGCAGGGACATTGTATAAGCCAAAATGCATAAGTAAATTCTCAAACATACCAGTACCTGATATTAAAGGTGCTCTTCCACTCATCCCCTTCCTTTATCCATACCAGATTATAAATACCTCAGAGATCCAATTTTGTAAGTATCTTGGTGGTTTTAATTTAATCAAATAAAACAGAAATCAAGGGTGGGGGATATCTATTACATATTATTACTAAATTATGTTCTTTGTAGTTTACACATGGTTTATATTCCCCTCCAGGCTTCGGGACAAAGAAAATGGGTGCTCCTATAGGGAACATTACATTTCGGATAAAGCTGTATAGGTTCTTTCACATTGTCCCTTGCAATCTCATCCTCCTTGACAGTGAGAGAGTAAATGACCATGCTGTATCTTCGCCCATCAAATCAGATCTATTGCACAGTAATTTTCACAATGAGGGGAAAGAGTGTCATTATCCTTTTGATTAAAAACATCCATATATTATTTATATGCTTCAGATTGTCCCAATCTATAATTTTTCTGCAGGGTGAAACATACGAAGGACTGTGTGGTGGTCAAAGCAGGACAAGGATACCACAACTATTTGCAGAAGGTAGAATCCAGGATGATTTCACTGACCGCTCATTTATTCTTGGGGTCATGGGACCATAACTATGTAGTTCATAGAATCAGAGTAACTCTTGATGCATCAACGATATCACAGTGGAAACATTTGAGCTGTCCTGATGAGGTCACAATAATCAATGGTTCAGTTTCCAATATCGCATCTCCTCATATCAATTTAGTTCCATATAGCCCATGAATTGGCCCCATGAACAGGCTTTTTGCTGTATCTGTAAATTATTTTGTTTTGGACAGCGTGGCCCCTAAATTTTCCAGGTGCACCTGAATCCACCACGGCTAATATTGATAGAGCCATGGCAAGTGGCAAAAAAGACTAACAAATAAAATTGTGATTTTTCAGATAAAAAAGCTTTTATGGGGAGTAAAGCTCAGTTCTAGTCTATCCTTCAGGACCGAGTTGATCTGTTTCCTGAAAAAGGCTGCACAATTCCTTACAAAATGTCCTGATTTACCACAGTACAAAAGTAGAATCTCTCAATTTCTTTTCTCTTTCTCTGCTGGAGGAAGCGATTTGTGTGCATTTACGATCTACAATTGCTCTTTTCTAGGACCTTCTATGTACATGTCTCATTCGTAGGTGAAACCATGTATCTCTTTATCAGCCTCTTCCATTCGCTGCAGCTGTTCTCCTGCTTAGCATCTATCTGCAACGTTAGAGCTATCAAGACAGTCAATGTGGTAGGCCAATTTACCAGTAAAGAAAGGACATTATTTAATTCCTCACACAAGCCTTGGTAAAAAGCATAGGCTTGGCCTCATCAGTCCAAGCGGCTGTTGCGATAAGTTATTGGAAATCTACTACATACATGTGTGCCTTGACATAGTGTAATTAGTCCGTACTGCAGAAGCGTTGGAGGAAATTATCATAATTTTCTAGCTAGGATATAGGCTACATTTGCCTTATCTGTCTGAAAATATTTTGAGAGGGTGCAGAAATGCAAATTACACTGTGCTATGAAGGCTTGGAATGTGTGAGGATCACCCTCAAAATTTGTCAGGAGGAGCTAACGACATCCCACGGGGAAATGCTCACCACTTGAAGATGTTGCACTTAGGCTACTTCTAGTTCTAACCCAGGACTCGTAGTTGTAAGGGGGCTAATCAGAACACTAATCACTGGTACTGCTGATTGGTTACTTTTATCTAACAAAAAGGCTTTCTCTTGTTAAGTAATTTCAAGCTCCTTATGAACCTTGGAAATGGCTTGCACCATAGCTTGTAACAGATTGATGTTAAGATTTATAATTTTTTGAGGTTGGCAAATTGCTAGGGTCTGAGTGTAGGTTGAATCTGGAGTAAACCCAAAGCCCCTTTCATTGTGCATGGTACTAAGGAGGAAAATGAAAAATGGTAAAAGAGAGAAAACTCAGCTGCTCAGGAGGTCCTCCAGGTGATTATGGAGGTTAGGAACCTCATGGGGCATTGGTGTACAACAGGTAAGTCTAGGCTTTTGAATAATAATCCATTATTCCTAAAACAACAGGTCTTCAATATGTTGGTGCTCAAGGGGAATAATAAAACAGTACATAGGAAGCAATGTATGATGTTGCTTACCAGTACTCCCACCGAGGATGCTGTAATGATCTTTAAGATATACCAGGGACCAATCTGCACAACCAGGCAGCACACAAGGAGTCGGAAGCCTTTATGACCTTAAAGGAAGAGACAGGCACACCGCCAAAAAAATACCCCTGAACAATCCATGAAAGGGCTGAAGGGGGGAACCAAAAGGGAACCTGAGAGGAAAACAAAACAACTATGAGGGAATTCAAAGGCCAGTTGATTTGCTGTAGACTAGAGGTAGCTGAAAGCCAAGGCAAGCACACAATTTACAAGTACCCAAAAGGTGACCACTGTGCCATCTTGTACTTCCCAACCCAAGTGAACCAAGAACAAGAGTGACTAAAACAGGAAGTGAACTCTGTTGTATTTTGAAACACTAGTGCTCTAACCTATTTGGCGAATAACCATGTTCCAGTATGCCATTACCTCCAAAACCTTCATCTGATTATCCTTGTTGGCAAAGTTCGTATATATGTGAATGCAGAACATCATCTGCTTGTTTTCAGACTTCTATCAATCTTAGACATCCTTAAAGACATTAACCAAGGATTTGGGAGTGTGAGACTAGTGAGCGTCACCCATGCGGCACAGGGAATACAGGGAATAAGACAAGGTGAGCATGGATAAAAACAAGAAATAAACAAGGAGTGTCAACTAAATAGGGACTGAATGAAGTTTATTTCTGCTCTTGTCTGCAATCCCTCGCATGATGGACATGAACAATCAATATCAGGGTGCCCTAAATAGAGTGGCATCACTATACTACTACCTGGTGGTCCTGAGGCAGATGGACTTCCAGGTCAGTGGCTACCATTGGCAGAACCAGCTGGGCTCTATCAATGGTATCCCAGCATTTCTACCACCTTTAAATGAGGTGGGGAAACAGTAGAATTGGCAGGGTGGGAGGACTGCTATTTTAAGGTGGTTCGCCTACAATGCCAAACCCTAAATGTGACTCAAAGAATTTACCCACATGCATTTTTAAATCTGTTACATTAATTTCTGATAAATGAGAGTATCATCATGATGCCACCCTAATGTTTTCAAGTCTGCCTGGACCCTATATTTTTGCTGGTTTCAGGACACCATGCCCTTTACCCCTGCTAACCTGTAGTAAAGTGCCTGTGCACCCCCTTTGATCACAGTTGAAATGGCATATTCCTAATTGGTATATTTAACTCTGGTATAGGTCCCTAGTTTAAGGTTCAAGATGTACCCAGGGCCTGGAAGTCAGACGCCACTAGGACTGCAGCACCAACCACTAGTGGATTGTGGCGTCCACTACAGTAGGAGAGCAGACAGGGCTTCAGTGTAAACTGCAATTGAAGCTGTCAAAAATACGTTTGACAGGTCAAAACCTCCATGTTAAATTTTAATTAGTCACCCTTGTAGCCCCCAAACCACGTTGCATAGTATGTTAATGTTATTTTATGTGGATTTGTGTGGTGCAGCTTATCACCCGTGATGGTATCCATGAGCTGGAGCAGGAGCATAGTCACAGTGATGCTCCCAGTTGAACAGTCAGGTTTCAGTTTCTTGTGGAAAATGAGAAATTGTGTGGCAGTTCTAATGTGTTGAGGAAGTTCATTCCAGTTTTTGGCAGCATTGAAGGAGAAGGTTCGCCCTCCTATCTTGCTTCTGTGGATGCAGATGACTTGTGCGAGAGAGAGAGTGAGGTGAAGCGTAGTTGTCTGGCGGGTTGGTAGAGTAGGAGTTGGTCATTTAGGTAAGCTGGTCCTGTGTTGTGGAGGATTTTGTAGGCGTGGATGAGCAGCTTGAATTTGCAGCGTTTCTGGATGGGTGGCCAGTGTAGTTCAGTGAGGTAGGAAGTGACGTGGGCGCTTCTGGGGACGTCCAGAATGAGTCTGACGGCGGTGTTTTGGATAGTCTTGAGTTTTTGCGTGATTTAGTTGGAGTTGCCGATGTAGAGTGCATTGCCATAGTCGAGTCTGCTGGTGATGAGGGCCTGGGTGACCGTGCATCTTGTGTGCATGGGGAGCCATTCGAAAATCTTGCAAAGCATTGTGAGGATGTGGCAGGAGGATGCAATCATGGCATTGACATTTTTTTTATCTCAAGCTTGATATCAAGGATAATGCCATGGTTTCTGGTGTGGTCTGTGGGGGTGGACATGGGACCCAGGTCAGGTGGCCACCAATAGGAGTCCCAGAGGGAGTTCTTATTTCCAAATATCAGGATCTCTGTTTTGTCCATGTTGAGTTTGAGACAGTTCTCTTGCATCCAGCTGGCCATGTTGGACATTCAGGCGGTGAAGTTGGTCTTGGTGGTGTTGTCCAAGTCAGTGAAGGAGAGGATGAGCTGAGTGTCACTGGCCCAGGAGACAATGTTGATGCTGTGGGTTCTTATGATGTGAGTGAGGGGTGCCATGTATACGTTGAACAGTGTTGGGCTGAAGGAGGAGCTCTGGGGGACTCTGCAGACAAACCTCTTGTCTTCGGAGGTGAAAGTGGAGAGTCTGACTCATTGTGTCCTGTGGTAGATGAAGGAGGCGATCCAGCTCAGGGGGTGCCCTTGGATTTCTGAGTTCTGGAGTCTGGCAATGAGGCTACTATGGGAGACGGTGTTGAATGCTGCCTAGAGGCCAAGCAGGATGAGAGCGGTGGTTTCTCCTCTGACCAGGATGGACTGGATGTCATCTGTTGCTGCCAGGAGGGAAGTTTCTGTGTTGTGATTTCTGCAGAACCGTGGCTGGGTGGAATGCAGGAGGTGGTGCTGTTCAAGATGGACAGAGAGCTGCTTGTTGATCTCTTTCACCAGGACAATCACTGACAAGGGCAGGAGCGAGATGGGCCTCTAGTTGCTGAGGTCTTTTGAGTTGGCTGAGGGTTCTTCAGGAGAGCTGTGACTGCTGCCTGTTTCCAGCTGTCCGGGAAGTTTTCACTTAGGATGGAGGAGTTGATGAGTTGATGATGGTGGTGTGGATGGTACTTATCAGTGTGCTGCCAAGGTTGTACATGTGCTGGATGGTCAGAATGGCTCTGGTAGTGTCATTTGTAGTGAGGGTACTCCAGTTCGTTAGGAGGTGGGTGCTTTTGGTGATGGTGGGCAGTTATGTGATGATGTCCTCTACGGTGAGTTGGGGTGCAAAGTTGGTGTAAATCTTGAGTATTTTGTTGTGGAGATCTGTGGGGGTTGATGGTGTTGGAAGCTGCTGTAGAGTTGAATTCATTCACGATGTTGAAGAGTTCTTTGCCGGAGTTGGAGCAGGATTCAAGTCTGAGCATGAGGGCTGCTTTCCTGGCTTCTTAAAGCTGAGCAATGTACCTTCTGAATGCGTATTTGTAGGTGTCACTGGAAGTGTTGTCTCGACTAGTTTTTCATCTTCTTTCCGTGTCTGCAATAGTGCTTTAAGTCTCTTAGATCTTCAATGTACCAGCATGCTTGAACTTGAGTTCTTGTATGTCTGGTCTTCTTCATGGGGGCCAGAGTGTTGGTGCAGTCTGATATCCAGTTGTTGAAGGTGGATAGGTTGCTCTATAGGTCACCTGTGAGGATAAGCTGATTGGATCTGAGGGTGTGGGTCCAGTTTGTTTCTATTACGTTGTTCCAGTTGCATCTAAAGATGATGGTTGGTTTAGGTTTGCTGGGGTGGGGTGCATGGATGTAGAAGTGTACAATGGAGTGGTCGGTCCATGTGTGTGGGGTGTTTCTGGCTGTGAAGACTGGGTCGAGTGTGTGTTTGGCGATGTGGGTAGGGCCAGGTATGAGTTGCGTGAGTCTGACGCTATCTAGGAGGTCAGTGGCATTGTGGTCCTTTGGGTCATTGAGATGGATGTTGAGGTCACCAAGCAAGAGGAAGTTGTTGGCTCTAATGGTGATGGGAGTGATAAAGTCGGTGAGGAGGTTACTGAAGGTGGTGCAATGGATGATAAGCGAGGGTGCTTGATATGGTCGTGGAGTGGCTGAGATGCAGTTGGAAGTGCAAGTGTTCTATGGATGGTTCATCTATTGAGGTAGTGCAGGTGATGGTTTCTTTGTAGATGATTGCGAGGCCTCCTCTGTTTTTGTGGAGCCTGTTGCAGTGGACGATCTTGTAGCCAGGGGGGATGGCCACTGCGATGGCGGGGGTGGATGATGGACTGAACCAGGTTTCAGTGAGAAAGAGGATGTCTGGGGAATGAGTGTCGATGAGATACCAGACCTCGGTGGCGTGTTTGCAGAGAGATCTTGTGTTGAGAAGCATGCAGGTGATGTGGGGTGAGGTGTGTTCGGTGGGTAGAGTAGGGGTGACGCTACAAGAGAAACAGCAGTAAGCACATTAGAAGGGTCCTACTGTGCGAAGGAGAAGTGTTGGTGTCTGGTGTTAAGCACTAGAAAGTCAGCTGAAGTCTAGTAGTGGTGGTCAGATGGACCAGGGTCTGTGGCGCTGTGCACAGTCCAGGGGTGGACGGATGCAGACAGGCTTGCCTTTCCCTTTCATGCACCCTTGGCATGGTTGCGCAGCAGCCGGCATTAAGTAGGTCCTAGGAGCAGGAGGAGCATGGGTGCGTGGCCAGGGAGGGTCGTGAAACCGCAGTGAGAGAAGGCATGTGAAAGAAGCAGATAAGGAGATGGGGAGGAGGGAGGCAGGAAAAGCTTGGGGGGAGGAAAGCGGGTGGTCCCAGAAGTGAGGGGCGGAGCAGGGGAGAAAGGAGGAGAAAAGCCAGAGAAAAATGCAGAAATGAGTCAAACAAGCACAATTATGGGCACATTAAAAGACGAGAGTGAGCACAAAAGCAGATATAAAAGACTTGGCAGAACAAACACAGCGGGCACAAAAGACTGGGCAGGGCAAACAAAACAGCCACAAAAGACTGGGCAGAGCAAACAAAACGGGCCCAAAAAGCACAAACAGGTATAAAAGCAAAAGCACAAAAGGCAGACAAAAAACTGGTCAGAGCAAGCAAAAGGGGAACAAAATTACAAAAGATAGATGGATACAGAAGACAAATGGGCACTGAAGTCAAAGCACAAAAGACAGAGCACAGGTCAAAGCAGAGTGTGAAGGAGGATGGTCAGATGGAGAGGAGGAGCGCAGTGGGGCCTCGAGGCAGACAGCCAGATCTAGAAGGGTATTAAACTGGTCAGTGGACCAGTCAAGGTAAGTGGGAGGTAGGGCGTAGGCCAAAAATCTATTTTCATTGACACAGGCCTAGCTGCCCTGTGTAGAAAACCGGAAGGACAGATTAAAATCCTAATACTGTATCTCTGGAATGGGACTAGCTAGAAAAATAATTAAACATCTATTTTCAATAGTTATTAAAAATCTAACTTAATAGTGAAGTTGGATTTTATATATATTAAGGAAAAGTAACTTTTAGAAAGTTTTCCATGTCTGAGGTTCATGAAGGAAAATTTGTATTTGCTCTCTAATTTCTCCCAGCCAGGGATTAGGATTTCAATAGGTGTGAAAAAAGAGTGAAATGCTTCCCAGGAGCTACACAGTAGCAGGTTGAACTGAATTGGCAGAGATGGCTCCTCTGAGCTTGGAAGATTATGGAGGGTGCGATTATGAGCAGTGTTTTTGACATTATAGTGTCTAATCCTGCCTGAGTGTCAAACCCTGCTTGACAGGTCTGTTGGGGTCACACATAACACTTTGGGTGCACTTGAAAGGATGGGAACAGAATGCCAAGATAATTATTCTGTATCTATTGTCTGTTTTCTGAAGAACCCTGCTCTTGTCCTAGCAGACTTCTGTCTCTGGGTTTACTGGGCATACAGTGGCTGCCCCAAACTGGATTTTAGTGTTAGACGTGGGAGGACACTATGGGCCCGATTCAGAAAGGGCCTCTGCACTCATGGCGGAGGCTCGTCAGTCGTGTCGGGTGGTTTTTCACTCGTGGCAGGACCTCCGGAATGACAAACTGCAGTTCTGAGGTCCTGCCACAAGTGATGGCACCCCCCACAACTGTGGGGCCTCTGCCATGAGTGCGGAGGCCCTTTGTGAATCATGCTGTTAGATTATCATAGTAAATTTTCCACAGACATCCATAGCCCTCAAAGCCCAAGTTTAGTGTGGCCCAAGACTTTTAACATCTCAAAAATGCCTAAAATGGGTAGGGCTGCACTGGGAACATTACACCATTAGTTAGGGCGTTCTCAGAAGCCATTCCCACCCATTAGCCATTCCGTGCATAAATTTGACATATCCAGGAACCCACTTTAGAACACTGCTAGTCCTGAGGAAGAACACAATCGGACTGAGCGTGCTACCTGTTTCCTGAGAGGAGCACTGAAGGACTGGGCCTGCTCTCTCTTGTATCTAGCTCAAAGAAGTGGATTACAATGGTTATAAGGCTGACCTCCTGTTCAAGCTACAGGGATACAACAATCTATAAGAGGCCCTTCCTGCACTGCTCAGCTGGCCAGTGGCAACTGGTTCTGGACTGGATCCTGCTGTTGACCTCTGTCTGACACCATGTGAGTCTGTAAGTGACTCCCCTGAGGACGCCGGTATCAGGGGATAGGAGACTACAAGCCCTTGCACCTCTTGCGGCCGTTGCTGCCAATGTCACATCATCGCAGCACCCAGAGGTGCTTAACTGAGGCATTGGGCTCTCACAGCGCGGGATGCCGGTATCAGGGGAGAGGAGAGGAGACTGCAAGCACCTGCACCTCTCGCGGCCATTGCCGCCAACGGCACGTCATCGCAGAGCCCGAAGGCGCTTAACTGAGGCATCGGGCTCGTGCAGCGCGGGACGCCGGTATCAGGGGAGAGGAGAGTACAAGCTCCTGCACCTCTTGCGGCTGTTGCCCCCAGCATCTTGTCATCGCAGCACCCGGAGGCGCTTAACTGAGGCATCGGGCTCCAGCAGCGCGGGACGCCGGTATCAGGGGAGAGGAGACTACAAGCCCCTCCACCTCTCGCGGCTGTTGCCGCCAACGTCACGTCATCGCAGTGCCCGGAGGCGCTTAACTGAGGCATTGGGCTCCCGTAGCACGGGATGCCATTATCAGGGGAGAGGAGACTACAAGCCCCTGCACCTCTCCCGGCCGTTGCCGCCAACATCACGTCATTGCAGCACCCAGAGGCGCTCAACTGAGGCATTGGGCTCCAGCAGCGTGGGACGCGAGTGGATGCGCCTGTCCGCGCCTGACCGAGGCTGGGCTGGGCCACACCTTTTGCTTCTCCACCTGGGATTGCGGACCCAAAAAGAACTAAACCTTTACTGAAGGTAAGATCATGGGGAAGAGGAAGGCGGCAATGCCGAACACCATAGAACTCCTGTTGGCTGAAACTATAACTAGTTTTTTGACCACTGCGATAAAGGCAATTAATAATGAAATCGAGTGCGTGGAGGAAAGGCTGGGGGTTACAAAGTAGGCTTTGCATATTAAACCCCCTGGAGGAGACGTTGGTGCAGCACAGCCTCTACAGCCCTCGCACCAGGTCGACAGCAGTAAGGATACTGGTAATTCATGCGTTTTCAATGGTGATCTCATGATTGTGCCTAATGAGGAACAGAGCTCACAGTTTGAACCCAATGGCTCACCACCATTAAAAAAGGCAAAAGGCAGTAATAAGCCACCAACTAAACGCAAGCCTCCCCCGGGTGTAAAGAAACCAACCCCTGGCAGTAGTAATAACAGGTCGATGTCCAGGACTGAGCTAGTTAACGAGGCTATACAGGGAGGCCTGACACAATCTGATCTCTCAGAGCACCTGGATAATTCTTTAAAAATGTACTTTGAACCAGTGATGGCTGTCCTCAACAGTATTGACACTTCTTTCCCTTCCTGCACGGAAACAGGCAGTGGTGGCCCTCGTGGTCTCGAGGTTAGACTACTGTAATGCCCTTTATTTAGGGATAAATAAAGGACTTCTTCATCGACTTCAATTGGTGCAGAATGCCGCCGCTAGGCTGGTGATGGGTCTCCCCAAATTCCATTCAGTCTCAGCTACCATTAGAAGCCTGCACTGGCTCCCGTTGGGGAGGAGAATTGTGTTCAAGGCTTTATGCCTGGTCCACAAGGCAGTCCACAATAGGGGGTCAGAAGGTATCAACAAAATGTTTCAAAGATATCTTCCCGGCAAGGACTTGAGATCTGCAAGTAAGAACCGGGTAACAGTTCCCAGGGTGAGGAAAGCTAGGTGGGGGGAGGGCTTTCTCGTTGTTAGGGGCCAATCTGTGGAATTCCCTTCCTTCCCCAATTTCCACTCTGGAAACCCATTCCTTATTTCGTAAGTCCTTGAAGACCTGGCTTTTCACCTGTCCTAACCTTTAAGCTTCCTACTCTATAAACACCGTTTACTCTGATCGCTTTCCGCAGCGCCTTGATGCCCCTGGGCTAAGTTCGCGCTCTACAAAACTTATATTCATTCATTCATTCATTCACTTCTCTAAAAATCCTGATTGGATCTAGTTTGAGCACTCTGCCGAGCAGTTTTAAAACTCCGGTGGAGCGCAGGCAAAGTTCAGTGCCCCCCATTACAACCATAGCAGATTTTAATCAGGGGGTGTCAGGCAAGGGTCTTGCACAAAATGATGGTTGGAAAAATATTTCCAATCTTACTCCCCAATTGAATTCAAGAGAGTGCCTGTACAGGGCACAAACTGGCCTGCAAAGGATGCTTTGCAATGGGCCTGACTTACCATCAAAAAAACATTCAGCTGTTATAAACCAACAGGCAGCATGTCCCAAACCTCAAAGATCTTTGCAACTCCCCCCAGAGGCAACACTGTTAGTATTAGTTTTAAAAAACATCCCTCCTCATCCCCTAGCTGAAGAGCATTGCCAGCTAAAAAACAAGTTCGTCCATTGGCTCCAAAAATCCACAGATGGCTTCAGCTGTGAGGAACTTTATGGGAGTATAAACAATGTTCAACGAGTGTCATGGGTAGGCCACCATCCAAAAGAGACCCGAGGTGACTGTATCGTGGTTAATTTTAGAAACAAGCACATGGTAGGCTGTCTCCTGGACAGAGTATCCAGACCGCTTTAAATGGGAGGAGGGATTGAGGCAGTACCTTTGGGCTACTTCTACAGGCCTATTAAGCGAATTTTCCCGCAGTTGCATTCTGTTAATGGGGGTGTCCCAGAGTTACTTCCCATTTCAACGCACAACCGCTTTGACCCCCTCGAGAAAATTGATTGACTATACTTACAGAGGACAGATCATGCTGAATATTGTGTTAATGAGGCTGGGAGGGCAATAAAACAGGCACATGTGGTCACTTTTCTGCCCTCAGTGATCCCCTGTATGGTCACAGATAATCTAAATATATCAAGAAAAGAGAAGGTCATACAGGCATCATCCGGCTGTGACAACAGTCCCCTAGCCAGAGAGACTGGTCTTATCACATCAGAGGGCAACAGGTTCAATTGTTTGTTTTGGAATGTAGCTGGGCTTGCGTCCAAGGTAAAAAATTATGACTGGTTAGATTTTATAAAAGGTTACAACATTATTTGTCTCCAAGAGACTTGGGCCCGCGAGAAGACATATATAGATGGCTTAATATCTATCGACACACCAGCCGTCCGCTCGCGTGGAGGGCATGGTCGTGGTGGCCTACTCACCTTAATTACAACAACTCGGGGCAACAAAATACTCTCTTCTAACCTGGACTCCCCCCACTTCCCATTTATTAATGCTTCATATGAACTAAATATTACACTCATAATTGTAAAAATGTTATCACAATAATTTTATTTCTTCTAACACGGAGATAGCAGCTAGCCTTGAAACATTATTAATTAAACATATCATGGAGCTGAACACTGACTTTATAATATTATGGGGCAGGGATTTTAATTGCAGACTTTGCACATTATCACAGGTTTCTGTATGTACCTATATGGAAGAATCCCCTGAGGGCCAATGCCATTTTGAACATATGCCCTGTGCCAATGTTTTTAACTCTATACTATCTAAAGTCTCTCTCTTTTTATCTATAGATTTGATTTCGGGAGCTGATCAGGAGGAGTTCACGCATATTCGTTGTGGCCGGGGCAGCCTTATCGATTTCATTGCTCTATCTGACTACAATAAACCTAAGTCGGTAAATTTTTCAATTTTAAAAGTACTTTTTAGCGATCACTTTCCTCTAGCAATTTATTTCGATACACAAATTAAGAAGGTGTCGCTAGCAGCGCCTCCCTTAATTCATCACAGAAATAAGGGTCCCATGTGTAAATGGGCATCTAAGAACCCTGAGATGGTCTTGGAAAAACTCTTGAACACAAATAGGCCACAATTCTTGACATGCTTCGAAGATGAGTTAAACCCAAAGAGCATGCTAGAATCGTTCTCCGATATCACTATAACAATAAACAAAATTTTAAAATGTGACAGCAGACCTAAGCTCCGTAAACAGTTTAAATGGTTCGACAGTGACTGTACAAGGAGCCACAACAAGCTTGTCGAAGCTTTAAAACAAAAGCCCAGAGATTTAGAACGGGTGAGAGCAAGTAGATCCCAGTACAAAAGGATTTTAGCAGATCGTAGGGAGATTGTTAGGAAGGAGGCATGGGAGAGGCTGTATGAAGCTAGTGCCACTAAGAAAAGTGGTCTCTTTTGGAAGATCATCAATGCCCCCTTCTTTCAGGACAATTATAATAATAACATTGATGTCGCACTCCCTCAAATAAGTGGGTTGACCATTTTTCTGTAAGTTATAACAGTGAGGGGGACCCGTCTGGCACCACAGAATGTGAGAACTATACAATAGGGGCTGCGAAAAAATTAGATCCGCAGACAATCCAGGAAGTTACAAAGGCACTATGCCTGAGAAAGAAAAATAAGGCTGCCGGCCCGATGGTATACCGGCCGATCTCTTCCTGGCAAAGCCCGATCTATGGCTCCCAATTTTAACTAATATTTTAAGTTGCGTTACAGTTACAGGTCCCCCAGAATCCTGGTCAACAGCAATAATTGTTCCCATTTTTAAAAAGGGAGATAGTTCGAAACCTAAATGTTATCGCCCAATATCACTGATAGACACTACATGTAAGCTGATGGGCAGGGTTCTACTTGACCGCCTTGAAATTTGGATAGCGGAAAAAGGGAAATTTTCAGATATTCAATATGCTTTTAGAAGAGGCTTGGGCACGGTGGAGCAATGCCTCAATCTCCATCTGGTAATTAGTAAATATACTGTGGCAAAAAACACTAATCTATTTCTGGCCTTTATGGACCTGACATCGGCCTTTGATTGTGTGATGAGAGGGAAATTATGGCAAAAGATGTTAGGTATGGGCATAGATGCTCCCCTGGTTCATTTTTTAGCGCAGATGCATTGGGATGTCTCGGGCAGAGTGAGATATGGGGTGGATGGAGAATTATCACCCCCGATTAAAATTAACAGTGGTGTTCGACGGGGTGTGTGTTAGCCCCTTTTCTGTTTTGTTTATATGCAAATGATTTGGAGAGCTTTTTGAATGAAGGGGCAATTAATGTAACAAGGATGCAGCAGAGAAATCTCCCCGCATTGTTATAGGCAGACGATTGCATATTAATTTCAAGAACAGGTGTGGGTCTGCAAACCCTTGTCAACAGATTTAATGAATTCATGGTTGAGTTGTGTCTAAAGACTAATGTCGTCAAATCACAGGTCATGATGATGGGGAAAGTTTATCGCAAAATGAGACCTTGTTTCATCAATAATGAAAAATTATCTCCGGTTTCAAATTTTTGCTATTTAGGTATCCCATTTGACCAAAAAGGGTCTTGGGCCCATCTCTCAGAGGTCAAGAAAAGGAGCTTTGATAGAACGCTTGAAGCCCTAGTCAGGTTCTCCAGGAAACTTGGCTGCAGACCAACCAAGTCCCTTATTAACATCTATACTGCCCAATGCTGTGCTGTGATTCTGCACGGAGCTGGGGTGTGGGGTTTTTGTAACTCATCTCTCTTACATACCACAGAAAATGTATTCCTCAGAAGATTATTGTCTGCCCCCCAACTTGCCTTCTATCATATGCCATCAGGAACTTGGGTTAACCCCCTTGGCGGATCGAATACAAAGTGCCCCAATTATGTTATGGCGTTCGATCTGGGTAAATGAAGAACCGGCCCTCACCCGAGAAATAATTCAAGATTGTTTGAACTGTGACCATGCACACAATATACCATGGCTCAGTTATGTGAAGACCCAGTTGGTTCGCATGGGGAGGCAGGACTTTTTTACAAACCCTTCTCTCATTATCTCTGTCTCAAAACTCCAATTAAAAGAGATTTAAAAAAGTTTAAGTGACCACAGAGAATATGTGGAGTGCAGTAAAAAGCGACTATTTACCCCTGTTTACCACTGAAGGATTTGAGCCATATCTTTTGTACCCTTTTAGCCATTTTAATTTTTTTTATCTCACTAGATTCAGATTTGGCATCGCTCATTTACTGGTGTCGTATCCTAGCCATACACATCACGATGCCCATTTAGATCCTTGCCCCTGTGACTGTAATTCAAGCCAGAACATGTTGCATTTTTTCTTTTTTTGTGAGTTATACAATAAACCACGCAGGGAATTCATTTTACCACTCCTGAGGGTTTTGAGCATCAGAAAATGTAGGCCAGCTTTGTTCTATCTCCGATTTACTTCAATCAGAATATATTTGTGAAATGATATATAGATTTATTTCTGTTGCTATTCGCTTAAGGAGGTTAGTTGAAAAATAGTTGCCCTTCTTTCTTCAAGACCTTGTGTTGTCTTTTTCCTTCTGATTATGTTTAAAACGATTACCCGCAATTTGTGGAGGTTTTTATATTTTAAATTTGTTTTATGGTACTGTCAAAAAAGCACTGTGCACTTTAATAATGATTGTTTACAAGATAGTATCTCTTGGCTAAAACCCAAATTTTATTTGAAAGTAAATGAAAACAGGATAATGGATTTTTTTTATTGAAACCTGCCCGCCACTTTGAAAAGCCACTCTGCACTTTCTTGAATGTCTATATGCTTTGTTTAAATATTTCTGTTAATTAGGAACGTTTTTGTATTAATAAAAGGCATCATGCACTTTTAAGAACGACCGTCTTACCTCAGGGGTCAAAAAAGTACTATGCACTTTAATAATGACCATTTACAAAATAGTATGTTTTGGCTGAAACCCAAATTTTATTGAAAGTAAATGAAAATAGGATAATGGATTCCATTTGATTGAAACTTGCCCGTCATTCTGAAAAGCTACTATGCACTTCTTTGAATGTCAACATGCTTTGTTTAAGCATTTTTGTTAATCAGGAAAGTATTGCATTAACAAAAGGCATTATGCACTTTTAGGCATGATTGTCTTACCTGTGGGGTCTGGCGCTGTGCTTGAAAAAGAAAAATTGCCCTGTTGAGGGTGAAAACTGATAATGAACTTTTCTGACCTAGATGGTTATGACGCGTTCTCTTTCATGAATCTTACGTGTGTTAAGCTGCTCTCTGTTAGTTTTATGCTTTTCATGTATTTTATGTTTTTTTTTATGTCTGTGACTTTTATGGTTTACCAAAAAACTGAATAAAGTTTTATGATGATGATGACTACCCTGAGGTCTGGTGGGAGCTTTAGAAGTGCATCCTTTGATGGATTGGGACACCAAGGAGTAAGGGCCTGATTAATAGCTCTGTGGTATGTATACTCGATCACAATGGCAATGGATCGAGGATCACTCGGTCACAATGGCAATGGATCGAGTATCACTCGGTCCCAATGGCAATGGAGTATACATACTGCCAAAAGAAAGGTCAGCCCACCAAATTTAAAAGTGGATGTACCTTAGGTTTAATCATGGTGGACACTACTCCGTCTTTGCTGTGATTAAACACCATCAACGGCCCTGTGGAGTGAGGGCCATCGGAGGCAGACCTCTAATTCTGCCCATCCAATGTAGATGGGCCAGGGGCGTAGCTAGGCCTGATTGAAGAGCGGGGGGGAGGGTGGTAGCGGCCGATTCTTGCGGCCGCGACGGCCGCAGGTAAGAGCGGGGAAGGGGGCCGGCTGCCGCCCCAAAACTCGTGCCGCCTGGGGCGGTCCGCCCCCATCGCCCCCCCCTAGCTACGCCACTGAGATGGGCAGAATGAGAGGTCAGTTTTCACTGACCATCACCGAAAGAAAACCCTGGCAGTAAGGGGCAGTGAAAACTGCTAAATGCTCCCCTCGCCATGGGAAAGGGCTCCCATGGTGAGAGGAGCATTTTTTTTTTTTTTTTTAAATAAAAAAGAAAACTATTTGGTACAGGGCTTCATCACAAAGCCCTTCTCCAAACTGTAAACAGCATTGACAGGTACTGCTGTGAAACTGGTTCCTGCTAAGACTTAACAAAAATGACCACCACCTTGGCTGTCATTTCTAAGTTAAGTGGGCTGCACTTCTGTCAGGGCGACGGAGTACTTTACTCTGTCTTCCTGAAGGGAGAAATGGGCTGCCCGCCGATATATAATTAGGCTTTAAGTCAAAAGGTAAAATCTTTGACCAAGGTGAACCTGGCAGGTGTATCCCACCCACATTCATCGTAGTCAACGTCAAATGAGCCAAGGTCTCCATCAACAGTGACCATTGGCTATCATTGGCGCTTTGTGCTTTTTGGACCTAGTTCTACTTAAAATTTAAAAAAATATATCACTGGGTTCCTTATTTGATTTTTGTTATTTTGGTGTCATTTTGTTTACTAAACTTTACTCTATTTTTCTAGTTCAGTTTGTGATTTTGTTTTTCATTTTGACTTTATTACTGTTTTGGTACTGCATGAATACTTTACACATTGCCCAAAGTTAAGCCTGTGTGCTCTGTGTCATAGCTACTAGGAGGCTGAGCTCAGGCTAATAGAGTGACTTTGCTGGTTCACATTGAAAAGAGTTGTGATTGTTCATTCAGGTGAGTAGTCACCCACCCCAAATAATAATCCAGTTTTTCACAATAGGCTTATTTCAGATTAAGCAAATTGGATGTGGTGGGCTGTGTTTTTCACCAACGGGTTCTTATTTACAAAGGACTGAAATGAGTTATTGCTATGAAGCTTCCATTAGAGTGAATAGGATTTCCTGATACGATTTCAAACAGCAAAGAATCTTGGCTGTGAGATTTCAAAAAGAGAGATCATACTAGGGATGATCTAATGTGGGGCCATTATGGTTGCTCCCTCCCGGAGAATAAAAAACAAAATATTATTTTTGGATTTGGACTATGCAAAATTGGTTGAGGTGTTTGCAGACATTACTGATAAAAAAATATATACTTTTAAAGAAGTGCTATGTTAGCCTAACAATGGAAAAGGAGTTGCAATTGCCTATGTTTCACATTCTCTGAAATTTGCAGATATGTTTTATTCAGTCCTTCAAAGCAAAGCTCCTACAGTGTTGTGGGATATTAGAAAATGATGAACATTTGTGTTTGAAACTTGCTTTATCATCAAGGCTGTTCACAAGCCAGCCAAGGGAATGGGTATAATTTAATCTCCAAATAGTTGATGAGTAACACAATTCAGGATATGAGTTGTACAATGTGGTATATACTGGAAAGCTATATGTATTGGCTGTATACATTACTGACTGAAGAAACGACTGAAAGAAAGCTCAATGTTTGTGAGGAAGAATAGGGTTTTCAGATCCTATACTATAAAGCTTGGTTTGGAAGATTTGTTTGAGACCAAGAAGAAAGAAAACCCACAAGTAAAGTGAAAGAATTATTCAGTCCTGGGTGAGCATGGAAGCAGAAGGCACAGGAAAAGAGTAATGCTTTTTTTAAAATGTAAACAGGTGCTTTTGGAGAACACACATTCAAATCTGAGGAGTCTCTTGGCACTGTTGACAGATAACACAAATTGTTACCCAGCTCAGAAGCACTCATTTTATATACCTCAGAAGGATGAAAGGCTGAGTGGGCATGTCAGGATGTGAACGTGTGACCATGAGGTTAAAATAGATTCCTGTGAAGTGCCTGCTTTTTTTTATTAGGCAACCAGAGAAGCTGATGCCTTTCATGGAATTATTATTTTGCCTCATGAGTGACATGTGGGAATAATCAAGAGCTAAAAAGAATGCTAACTTTTTATGGGTATACATCATTGGATGTTATAGCTGGGAGAAAAGTTTAGATTGGTATTATCTTGCTAATATTGACAACAAAGGGCAAAAGGGAAAAAAAAACTGTCGGGTCTCTTTTTTTGCTGCCATTAACTAAACTGCATTGGAATTACAATGACCACCTAGTGATAAATTACAGCAATACATAATTCAAAAGGTATGACCTGATATTCATATTGACATAAGGAAGACTGGAACTTGCTTTCTATTTATCTCTGCCCGTAACCAGCCA
The DNA here is from genome assembly GCA_963921515.1 of Calotriton arnoldi. Taxonomy (NCBI): domain Eukaryota; kingdom Metazoa; phylum Chordata; class Amphibia; order Caudata; family Salamandridae; genus Calotriton; species Calotriton arnoldi. The sequence goes on along the minus strand of CAWUFW010013829.1, from coordinate 55,370 downwards.
GATTTATCACTTATTGATTATCACTTCACCTTTCACCCTCAGAAATGGACTCTTGGGAAACCATCTGACAATTCTAGACCATCTATCTGTCTGTGTTTCTTTTCATGAGAATAGTGTTGATCAAGTGAAATACGAGCTCAACTATTTCATATATTTATTTTGGAAATGAACTAAGATTTCCTCCTATATAGTTTAATTGTGGTTTTATATAGTGCACATGTGGCCCGAGAGCGCTTTATATGAGCACCAGAATATGTTACACATTTTTTAAGTACAGGGAGATGAGGTATTTGACAGAATCATAGGATATTGAACTGAAGCCAGGATTCGAATTTGGCTCCCCAGTTCCAAAGTCTGCAGCTCTGGCCACTAGGCCACATCTCCTCACCTAATATACATAAATTATCTCCTCACCTAATATATATAAATTGACTCATGCTGAAATGCAATAAACCAGAGTTTCACAAGGCATTAAACCTTTACTTTTGAAGGGTAAGTGTCATTCAACTCGTTTTTGGGTCACTGAACAGACCACAACACAAAATCCCAAATCATTCAGTCATTTTATTGTTTTCAATGTAGTATCTGTTACTATTTTGCACTGAATGTTTGCACAACCATCCAGAAATCATGTGGGACAGAGAGCCTGCAGGTTGTTTCCTACACTCACAGCACAAGCCATGGCTGCTTTCAGATTTCAGTATGGTGATCGAAAGTAAACAAATCTCTCTTCATGGAACTCTTGTCAGCTATCTTAGCTGTGTGAGCACTAAAAATATTTGTTTATCTGGCACTTTATTTTATTTAGTTTTTTTTGTCCTCATTCGCCATCGGACGTAATTACCGTAACAGGGCGCCCATAGCATTTGCAAGCACGTTTGCTGAATGCAGCCTAGCAGATCATTTCCTTGCCATAGCTACAACAGCTTATCAAAATTAATCATTGCACAGTTAGTTCCCCCCATTTCAATTATATAATCCTTATAAGCATCCCAGACTACACTTATGCTGGCCGTGCTCTCATTTAGCTTGAAAGAAATTTCAGACTCATCCTTCAATTCCTGCAGAATTCCTTAATCTGATAATAATGATATATCGATGGTTCATCTCTCATTCGATCGTCCCTTAGGAAATTGCAGAACTAAAATAATGGCATCATGGTCTGAGCAATGCACCGGTGTGTGTCTGACTTCCCTTACTGTATCTATCAGAGTACCATCTATCAAAAGAAGTAAATCCTGGAATCATTTCTATACTTCTTGCTATGGAACGTATAACCTCTTATCATACCAGCTCTTGTTCACCATATATCCCATTTCTCAAAGTCCTGTATTACGCTCGTGAGTGCCTCCCCCCACTTTTCTATTATTTACTGCTTGACTTCCGATGGATCTATCTTAATCTTCATTCAGCACATTAATCTTCAAAATGTTAATCTTCATTGAGCACAAAAATTAAAATATCCCATCGCTACTGGGGAAGGATAATAAGAAAATTTAGCTGACGTTTCACATAATGATGAGAAATCATTTCAGTTAGGACTGTAGAATCCTGCACATGTAAAAGACATATGTGGCCTTGAGAAAGTCCCAACAATCCACCTGTCAGATCAGTCAGTGCTATACTCAAGAACCCCAACATCCGCGTTCTTCCTTACCACTACTGTTCCCCCCCCCTTGAATTAATTCCCTGATCTGAACATATTATTTGGTGTACTCAATCCTGTTTACAAAAAAGAGCCTTACACTTGGGTGCGGTAAGGTGGGTCGCTTGCAAAATTATCAACTGAGCTAGACAGTCCTGCAGGTACTGACAAATTAATCTTTGCCTCCTAGCAATACGGAGTCCATTGACATTCCAGCGACTAAACTTTATTTCCACCATTTTCCCTCTTGTTCAGATACCAGATATTTACTTCTCTTACCCCACCGGCCTTCTTTATTCGGGCCATGACTACAAGAATGAAGATTTTCTTTTTTAATTTCTCCCCTGTGCTCACCACCCAATGCCCCTTAAATGGAAACCCACCCTTCCAACCTCTGCATATCTGTCTATGCCTATTTGGGCTTTTGCTCCAAGGACTATCCCCTCTTAATCTCAAAAAGAAACTAGATTTCATTAACCAGAGTCCACATCAACCATATTGTAATCACCTCCACATTCTCAAATTAAAACTGGAGGGGATTATTAATTCTCACAGGTAGAGAGGATGGCGCTAAACCTAATAACGTGATAAGTTCAAACCAAATTGACAATTCTAACGGTGCAATAGGTGGGGGGAATAATCCCATAAACCCCCAAACCAGGACAAGGGTCCAAAGCAACTATGATACCAATCCTATGCACACGAAAAACAACTTTTTACAGGGTAATGATAAACACTATCCCAAAGGTACAAAAACCATGAATTCTTCAGCCGTTATAATTCATTTTAATGTTCAGAGTATTTTTCAAGCCAGCCAACACGTGTTTCGTCAGTGGGTAATAACCCTTGACTTCTTCAGGGCTGGAGAACAACAAAAAGTAGTGATGTCACATTCTATATACACCAACATACATTATACAGTGTTAACACATTCCAAACAGAATTACACCTCACATTGTAACACTTATCTAATACCATATGTATTTAAAAATGGAAAAATTCCATAGCAGCAATTGTTAAGAAAAAGATCGTCACATAAGTCTCTGTGTTAAAAGGACTTCAGTACAGGAAGAGAGAGAGAGCGGAAGATAGAAAGAGCAAAGAAGTGCTTAGTCCATAGTCACACCATGTGAATTAAAAAGAGAGATATTTATATCATTAAAACAGGGGAACAGCTGGACATAGGATCCGTGTGCCCTAATCCAAACACTATACCACAAGCCATCTGAGACACTATAATACAATGAATCCATAAATAACACCCTGTGCCCATTACCACCTATGCAAAAGTGAAAGAATCGCCACCTAATAAAAGTGAAGCAACATACCTCAATTATGATCTGACCAATCATTCAGACCTGAGAACCCATTAAAAAAAATAAAATAATCTTAAGAATCCCAACAAGAACTAATGAGAACGGTTCTTATCGTATCAAAATCAAAATCAGAAATGAGCCCATAAATACTACACAGCTCACCTCTTGGCCGGTGATAGTTCCAACCCGGCGGGGTCGTCTTACAGTTGTTTCCTTACAACAACAAATCGTTCAAGTCCTGTGGTTTCCAAACAAAACAGTGTGCCATATCAGTAGTCTGTCCCTGTCAGTCGAGACATTGAAACACAGACTCCGCAGTCCCCCATAAGAGATTACTACTAAATAGCCTCCCATTAAATCCAATATCATCTCTTACCTCGGATCCTGTGTGTCGCATAATGTCCAAAGTTCCCATTCACAGCCCGTATATCCCTCAAATACGGCGCTCCTCGTCCGAGTGCCTTAAAACCATCTATAGACGGAAAATAAGCCGTCTACACCAACTCAATAACGAGCTCTAAAAAAGTATGAGGAAAACAACAATGACCTCAATTACCACCCGAATGGTGAACACAGTTCCACCAAAACGTATTAAATGTATACTAAAGATCGCAAAAGAAGAGAAACTCACACTTGGCGAGTACACCAACACGTCCCGATAGTTCCCGGGATTTCAATCAACCGGAAGCGGTTGTCCGTTACAACCCGGAAGTCTATTTATCTGGAGTTCGAAAGCAACAACTAGACCGTAAACCTTCACTAAAATCACCTTCCATAGTTGAATAGGTGCCGAGTGCCAAGTAACGAGTACGAGAGCAGTGATGAGAGAAATAATCAAAAGGGAGAGAACATTTTAAAAGAGAACCCACAAAAAGTGCTACCTACTTATAGAGCACATTTACGCTAAAATAATACACAATAAAATTTAATGAGTTATGATCATCGCGTTATCTAATACACAGATAACCAAACTGACATGGTTAATTGTATTCAGGTTTGTAGAGATCCGACTGAGAACATAATGTCGACTAGTAACCACCCTCTTCAAAAGGTCTTACCATTATGAGTTGCATAACAGGCACATCTTGCAAAATTATCACTTCGAGTGTTGTGACAAAGAGATCCCACTAAGCACATGATACAAAGTTGTGTCCTCCATCTATAATGTATGTAAAACTTGAAGAACCACATGACATGCACAGCTCACATCAACACACATAGTGAGCACTTAAACAGTACTATTATTAGGTATAACCACACAAGGGCAGAAAGGCAAAGTACCCAATAGCAAATCAACAGTAGGCTATGCACTCCAGATAAACCCATATAGCCCGGTTCCATCTTTAGAAACAATTGTCATGTGGTTCTTCAAGTTTTACATACAAGTAGGTAGCACTTTTTGTGGGTTCTCTTTTAAAATGTTCTCTCCCTTTTGATTATTTCTCTCATCACTGCTCTCGTACTCGTTACTTGGCACTCGGCACCTATTCAACTATGGAAGGTGATTTTAGTGAAGGTTTACGGTCTAGTTGTTGCTTTCGAACTCCAGATAAATAGACTTCCGGGTTGTATCGGACAACCGCTTCCGGTTGATTGAAATCCCGGAACTATCGGGACGTGTTGGTGTACTCGCCAAGTGTGAGTTTCTCTTCTTTGCGATCTTTAGTATACATTTAATACGTTTTGGTGGAACTGTGTTCACCATTCGGGTGGTAATTGAGGTCATTGTTGTTTTCCTCATACTTTTTTAGAGCTCGTTATTGAGTTGGTGTAGACGGCTTATTTTCCGTCTATAGATGGTTTTAAGGCACTCAACGAGGAGCGCCGTATTTGAGGGAAATACGGGCTGTGAATGGGAACTTTGGACATTATGCAACACACAGGATCCGAGGTAAGAGATGATATTGGATTTAATGGGAGGCTATTTAGTAGTAATCTCTTATGGGGGACTGCGGAGTCTGTGTTTCAATGTCTCGACTGACAGGGACAGACTACTGATATGGCACACTGTTTTGTTTGGAAACCACAGGACTTGAACGATTTGTTGTTGTAAGGAAACAACTGTAAGACGACCCCGCCGGGTTGGAACTATCACCGGCCAAGAGGTGAGCCGTGTAGTATTTATGGGCTCATTTCTGATTTTGATTTTGATACGATAAGAACCGTTCTTATTAGTTCTTGTTGGGATTCTTAAGATTTTTTTTTTTTTGAATGGGTTCTCAGGTCTGAATGGTTGGTCAGATCATAATTGAGGTATGTTGCTTCACTTTTATTAGGTGGCGATTCTTTCACTTTTGCATAGGTGGTAATGGGCACAGGGTGTTATTTATGGATTCATTGTATTATAGTGTCTCAGATGGCTTGTGGTATAGTGTTTGGATTAGGGCACACGGATCCTATGTCCAGCTGTTCCCCTGTTTTAATGATATAAATATCTCTCTTTTTCATTCACATGGTGTGACTATGGACTAAGCACTTCTTTGCTCTTTCTATCTTCCTCTCTCTCTCTCTTCCTGTACTGAAGTCCTTTTAACACAGAGACTTATGTGACGATCTTTTCTTAACAATTGCTGCTATGGAATTTTTCCATTTTTAAATACATATGGTATTAGATAAGTGTTACAATGTGAGGTGTAATTCTCTTTGGAATGTGTTAACACTGTATAATGTATGTTGGTGTATATAGAATGTGACATCACTACTTTTTGTTGTTCTCCAGTTATTACCCACTGACAAAACACGTGTTGGCTGGCTTGAAAAATACTCTGAACATTCAAATGAATTATAACGGCTGAAGAATTCATGGTTTTTGTACCTTTGGGATAGTGTTTATCATTACCCTGTAAAAAGTTACCTCCACATTCTCCACATCTCCTCAGCTGTCTTACATATAGTAACTTGGAGCTCCTCGACCTGCTCAACTTTCCTGAAATTATACATCTAGTTCCTCCACAATATTCTCAATATGGCAGGGAATCTTAACGGCACCTTAGCCCCAAACGTCCGCAGTTCATCCATCCTTTGCCCAAGCTCCTATTGCCTTTTCTCAGTGTTCTCACATATGTTGGACCTAATGTTGCAAGTGAAACCCTGACTAGTCAAAGCATTATCCTTTAGTGCTAGAGTTAAAATCCACTCTTTAACTTTGTATGTTAAAACGTTTACCAAAATGTTTCTGGGTTTCTTCCGACATTCTATACGGGTTCCGGTGCACCCTCTGAATCTCCTTCTCAAGGTCATATCCTGTTCCCCCCTAAGCGCTTCTTCCTTAAGAAGATTCGCAATAAGGTTTTTATATCACTCCCCTCCACTGAAACCCCCTAACTTTACTCTCCTTCTAGAGCCAGACTACTTGCAAACACCTGTGGAGAGGGAGGTCTTTTGTCCCCACCTTCTTCTCCACCTCTGTGATCTCTCAGAATCTCAAATCTGTTGCTAACCCTTATTGCCTGGCTTTCCCCAGTACACATAGTATATTTTTGAGTTCTAGCCGAATTGAGAGCATCACCCCCCGTCCCCACCAACTGGGCATCTGGAGCTTCAGTGATGATGGTCTCAGACAGCTCAATTTCTAAGTTATGCTTTTCCACAATAGATTTAGCTTTCCCAATTTGCATCCTAGATTGGGCCTCGCAGGGGACCTCTTTTGTCTCAGTACTTTTTGCTGTACCCTTATATGAGCCATTACCTCGAAAAAGGAGTTTAGTGAAGGGTTGCCTTAGCAATTCCTGGAGTAATCCCAATTGATCTGCCACACCTCTGTTTTCTCCCCCTGTTCAGGCCTCTGTGCCTATGTACAAGCCAGAAGCAGATTTACACAATTGCAGGTATGTGCCCGTGGTGTTACCCCTTCCTTGTGGCTGGGGGTCCGCCTCTGATATTGGGCCCTTGTGAGTGCCAACCTTCACCGGGGTCCACTGACCCCAAGACGTGTTGTTGACAATTCTTTAAAATGTAACTAGAGTGGGCTTTGGCTTCAGCTAGCGTATTATTACTCTCTCGACTCATGCTACTGGCTGTTTGATGTATCATTCCACCTCCTCCAGAGAGCTTGCATTGCAAGAGTGGCTATTTTACATATCAAAAGTACACAGTATCATTACACATTACATTATTTACCCTATAGATTCATTTTTATACAGAAAGCATTTTTTTATCACTACAGAAGATTTTTCTTAAATCTTTTCTTCAGGATAAAATGAAAGCCAGTCCTGGGATCACTGACATAATATCGAAACCAACAATCTTGTGTAACAAAAATATAATTTCAAAAATATTATTTACATAAATACCATTTCCCTATCCTTATAAAAGTATCATTTTACACTAATATCGTTAGAAAACATAAAAAAATGGTTTCTTATTATATATATTTTTTAAGTAGTAAATCCTAAATAGTTTAATACAAACCATCAATATAATGTTAATTAAATAAATCTCACTAATATTTAATACTATATATTAATTTATGCTTATATAAATACATTTATTCACTGAAAAAAGCAAAGGTTGAAGTAACGTTATAGTTAGGTGTGATAAAAAGATCTTTTTTCATTTTAAAAACCCCTTAGGAACTTATTGAAAAAAACAAAGGTAAAAGTAACATTATAGTTAGGTGAATTTCTCAGTGATGAAATCTCATCAATTATAGTTAGTAGCACTATAACTTGTGCCCCCGCCATGCACTGCTTATGACCTCACATATGACATTACTCATGACATGTTCTATGACATCATTAATGACATCACTCATGACATCTCAAATGACATAATTGATGTAATCACTGATGGCATCATTCATTGAGGTTGCTAGTTTTTTTTTACAGTTTACATAGTAGCGTGTAACTAACATATTAATTCTATTTGTTTTTGTACAGCTTGGGTGTAGCTAATGGGTGTCAGTGTTTACAAAGCGTGTGTACTCCTAATACACCATAGCTGTCTAGAGGTATTGAACATGTTATAAATGTTTGCATTCAAGAGTAACTCTGTGTGCTCCACATGTTTTGATACAAAACACAATTGGTCCCAACAGAAATATTTTAAGTTAATTATTCAATAGTACCCAAGAATTAATAACACAAACTTAAATTAAATAAATTCACAATTTTATGTTGAATTTGAATTTGAATATTAAGTAAATTTGTACAACCCACTTTTATAATAAAGTTGCTGAATAGTAAGTGAAAAGAAGGTGCTTGGGAGAGTGCTTGTGTGTAGATAAGAAAAAAGTCAGGAATTAAAGTGCCAATATACACAATATTTACAAACAATTAAATAGACGCCTGGCTAGAACTTATTTGCGTATGTATAATCCACAATTATAAGATATACCATATGTTTTAATGTTATCTAGACGTGGACAATATTCCCAGTTCAGGTGGATATGGTTGAAAATGCTGAAATTTCGACCCCAAGATGGTGGACAGGCCAATTATTGCTTAGGCTGGGGTCTTCATCAGGACAAGGAAGGAGCAACCTAAAAACCACAGCTCAACAATTAGTGGGGGGACATCAGGAATGGGCCGAAAGGCTCCTATTAAGAGGAAGCCAAAAGGGACTCTTCAATGGTCCTGGTAGGATCCAAAATGTAGTTGTGCCATAGGGCTTCTTTAACAGCTTGCAACCAAAGTATTTATATAATTCTTAACCACAGTAAATATTCGTCCTAGAACCAATTTAATCGGGTGTAGAATTTCTAAATATGAAGTGTCTCTGGGAGTGTCTCATTTTCGTTCTGCAGAAAAAGTTTCCAACAGGAGAAAAATTCTATATAGTAGATCCCGAGCCATTTTTGGCCCAGGGGACCCTCTCCCCTGGGGCCAGGCCTTTTCTTTTTTTTTAAATATTTTATTTCAAGGGAAGGGGGCTGTGCCGCGCCCTTCCCGAGGGAGATTTTGGCCCCGGGGACCCCATCCCCCCGGGGCCTGGCCTCTCCATTGGGGACCACAGGGGGAGCCAGAAGACCCTTGTGGTTCTTGCCGGCTCCCTGCCTCCTGTGGGAGCCGGCATTGCTTTGAGATCCAGGGAGCTGCTACCATGCAGCTCCCTGTAACCCAAAGCAATATCTGTCTCCCTGCTCACTTCACAGCGGGCAGGGAAACAGACACTTGCTCTGCTTTCAGCAAGCGAGAACCTTTTGTGTCCTCGCTTGCTGAAAGCAGAGCATTTGTTTGCTATGGCTTGGTGGGAGCGGTGCTCCCACCAAGCCATAGCAAACTGCAATGTTCCGGGGATAGGCACCCCGGGACATTGCTGGAGCTGGCCCTGGGGGGGTGGCGGTCCCCAGGGCCATGTAGGGCTCCACAAGGGTAGGCGTGTGGCCCCCCTCCTTTGTTAAGTAAACCCCGGGGAGGTGATGGTCCCCGGGGCCGGGGGGCCGCAACGGACCCCTTCAATATTTATTTTAGCCCTGGGGAGGTGGGGGTCTCCGGGGCAGAGGGAGAGGCCGTAGGGCATCCCCCGCATTGTTTTAAAAAAAAATTAATTAATGTTTGTGCCTCGGGGAGGTGGCGGTCCCCGGGACTGGGGAGGGGGCGCATGCCCCCCTGTATTTGTCTTGATTAGCCCTGGGGAGGTGGCGGTCACCAGGGCTGGGGGAGCCATATGGCTCCCCCACATATTCTTAGTACCCCGGGGAGGTGGTGGTCTCCGGGGCTTAACAAAAGCCTAGGAGCGGAGCCCCATGAGCCCCCTCCTTCATTAACTTCATGCCCCTTGGACCTGGCCCACCCGAGGGTTATTATAAAGCAAGTGCGAGAGCCCGCCCTTGCTTTTTAAACAAATGTTGCTGCGGTTTTGCGGATCCACCCGCGAGTCTGCGTCCTGAGGGATATCTGGGGGGTCAGGGTATCCCTATCCTGCCCCCTTTTCCTTATTTTTAACTTTTTTTCTGGGACTCAAGTCCCACGATGGCTGCCAACACTTCCTGGCTTACGTGTTGGCAGCCAATCAAATTTTGGTAGGATCCGCTAGTCTACTGCAAGGACTCACGTCCCCAGATATCTATATATTTTTGAAGTTAGATATCTCAAAAATTACTGAACAGATTTATATCTGGACCAGCATCTAGTTTTGTGCCAAATTTGGTGTAATTCTGTTCAGCAGTTCGGGCAGTTGTTGTGTTAAAAAAATAAAAAATCCCGTAGCAAAGTAAGATCTGCTTTCACGGTCACCCCCACTTTTTGCTGGTGTCATTATGTTTTCTGACTAGTCTGACAGAAATCCTGCTAATCTTCCATAAATTGGACATGGTGCTACTTAGTTGCCCCCAGATTTGCAGCTGATGAACCTTTGTAAGTCCCTAGTATATGGTACTAAGGTACCCAGGGCTATGGGTTACACCAGGGTTCCCCCATGGGCTGAAGCATGTTTATGCCACCCATGGGAGAACACTCAGATTGTGACTACAGGCCTGCCATTGCAGCCTGTGTAAGCTGGTGCTAGCACCACTTACGACAGATATAAGTTCCCTTATATCTGAGGTGATTGCACTTAAAACCTATAAGTCACACATAAAGCAGGCCTTTCAATCATGATATCAGGGTGCTCGGTTATAAGTGTGAGGGTGCCCCTGCATGAGCAGGACACCCCTACAATCTACGGAGTGCATTCTCTCAGGTCATGAGTGCATCAGCCATTACGATATATAGAGTGGCCATGCGTCACCACGCGATGACTAACTTTAATCTGTCTGTAATGAACCCTGTCATGTTTGGTATCAAACATGTTGGAATCATACCTTAACACCCTAAACGGTGTTGGAGAAATGATTCCATGCACTGTAAAGCTCCTCCGGGATGCCCTCAGTGCTCCCAAGACCAGTCTTCTAGACCCGGACAGCAAACTATGGCTGCTGCCGACCAGAGACACAATTCTGCCATCCTGCTTCTGAGCCAAGCTCAAGCAGGGGAAGGCAGGACAATAGGTTTCCTGTCACAGGGAGGTGTGACCAGCTCCCAGACAGGACTTAGTGTATTGGGGCAGGGTGGGGGTGCTTGCCACCACCACTAGACTGCCTTGAAGGGCACATCTTTTTCCCTCCTTGCATACTCCAGTTGGAACCAGTTCAGGGAGCCATTGGCTCCCGCGCTGGTGCGAAACTGGACAAAGGACATGGGAGTATCCTCCCCACTGTTCAGCCCCTCCTGTGGTAGGGACCTCTGACTCGACCCAACCCTTTCCTTAGGGTGCTTAAGGGCTTACCTGTGGGTTGTTCCTTAGATTTGTCGTGGGACAATATTCAGATCCGAAACCACTACATCTTCAACCATCTGGGCACTTTGGACTTCGCTTTGGGAACCGAGACTGCAACTGGGAAGACTCCTGCTGCTCCTGGTCTTGTCATCTTGCAAGTCTTCTGCATCGTCTGTGCTTGTGCTCCATGCAGGTTCTTCTACAGGCCTGTGGACATCCAAGACACCCGAAGGAATCTCCCTTGAAGGGAAGAAGTCACCACAACAAAGCTGACCGGTCTGCTGATCCTGACCTCCTACGGACTCCGAAAAGTTCAGCAACATAGGTGTGGTTCTGCAACTCCCTTGAGGCCTGCACTGTCTTCACAACAAGTTTGAAGCCAGTATCCCTTGTCGGAACCGCTGGAGCAGTACCCATGTGCACTGCGTTGACTTGCTGTTGCCAAGGCTTGTTGATGCTCTTCACCAGAGATCTTCGAGCTTCAAGAAGCTCCAGCCTCAAGCATCTCCTGAAACCAAGATCTTTGCCTGCACCGCATCCTCTGCACCGTGGGCCTTCATCCTTTGGTGAGCTGCTCGAGGTCGTCTTGCGACTCCTGTGCCTTTGGCTCGTGGGTCCTCTTGAGAGTCTTCTTTTGCTCCAGTGGGCTCCCGTTCTTGCTCTGGACCTGCTCTGACTTACCTGCTTGTGGTAAGTTACTTGGACCTTGCTGGTCCGACACTGCACCTTTTTTACATACGAAGTTTGTTGCCGTTGCCAAGGGTTGTTTGTGCTCCCGACGGACACCGACCCCATGGCTCTTGACATCCGATGTGGGACAGCTTGTGAACAGCTCCTGCTCTTCCACAGAGTCGCCTGGTCCGCACAGCTGCAGCTCCAAGGGCACTGTCAACTCTCCTGCATCTCTGACATCGGTGGGCATTCGTCTCCCATGTCTCCTGGTCACTCTGAGTGGCATAGACTCTGTCCCCCCTGCTTGCAGGTACCTCTCATCTTGAATCCACCTTTGGGTTCCACCGGACTCTTTCACCTTCTTCGCCAGTGGCACCTTCACTGAAGTCCTCCATTGTGGTCTACTGCGGTTTCCGACGTCACTCCGCACCTATGCACCCGGCTTCCCTGGTGTAGGTATCCTGGTTCCTGGGGTATCCACGGGTGGGGTGACTCTCCAACCTTCCATCTTCCACGGAGTTTCTTCCAGGTCCGCTGGGAAGGGTCCTTCTTAAAAACTGCAACCGCAACTTACCCATTGACTTGTATTGAGCATGCGGTTGTGTTACCACTCTGCACACGGCCTCCGTGGGGTTCCTGGGTACTTACCTTGGGTGGTTCCTTTGGTCCCCGACTCTTCTACGTCTTCTGGGTCCTGTCTCAGCTTTGGTCATGGTTCGCATTCCACTATTTTAGTATATGGTTTGGCCTCCCTCTGTAGACCACTGTGCATTTGTGCTACTTACGTGTTCTATTATCAAAGTATTGTGTGTATTGTGGTAATATCTCCGGGTGGGAGTTATTGCAATGTGTTAGTGAGTGTTTATAATAAATACATATTTTCATAACTACACTGTGTGGTTCTTTTTCACTTAACCTACTCCATAAGATTAAGTTCTGGTAAAACAAGCTGCTTTACACTGCTTCTGGCCTAAGCCTAAAGGCTGCTCTCCACAGCTACCACTTGGAGAGCTTTCTAAGGTTATCTGTGACCACTAAAATCACCATAAGGGTTGTCTGGATTGGTGCAGGGTGCCACACTTACATAAGTGAGTACCATATACCAAGCCAGCCTCCTACATTGGTGTGCAGCGGTTGGGATTCAAGCCTGCATTGTTTTACCAGCCAGCTAATCTAGGTGTGGATTGATTGAAAAGCCATCAGTAGCATTAGGCACATATACAACTTTTATAGACAAAGTAAGTTCTACTGAACTTTTAGATTGGTTGTTAAGGGTCTAACACAACCCTAGCTCCAATCTTAGGAAGTTGAGTTTCCACTAGGGTAGGTCAGTGCAACACCACACTACACCTAGTCACCATGTCTTTAGTTGGGGATCTCAGTGTACACCAGTCTGCTAAGTACAGTGGTCTGAAGTTCCAAGAACTGAGGACCCTGTATAGTCTGAGAAGGATAAAGGCAGGTAACAACCCCACTACAAAGTACCTCTTAGAGCTACTTCACCAGGGTGACCAGAATCCCGGTGGGACAGAGGAGCAGGAAAATGTGAGTGGGGAGGCTCGAGAAGAGAGGCCAGGAGGGGTTCACCCTACTGACCTTAATTCAGAGTATGGCCAAGAGGAGTATGGGGACTCCACACTGGTAAACTCTGATCCCCCAGGGAATAGTGCAGTTGGCACAGAGGGTGTCCCCTTTATTCCACCTGGAAGGGTTCGGAGTAGGCAGAGGAGGTCTAGGCCCCCCTCTGCTGAGTCCAATGCTTCAGATCATTCCATAGGGACTTCCATCTCTAGCAAGAGGGGGGACACCTTGGAAAGGGAGTACCATCTGATCAAACTTGAGAGAGCTAGTCTCAGGCAAGATCAGTTGGCCCTTTACAAGGAGACCCTGGAAGCATAGAGAGCTAAGAAGAACCTGAGACTAGAGTCCCATGGTGGCAGCAATAGTGTACTTAGAATCAGGGAGACATCCTTTGACACTAGGAACCTGAGCAGGATAGTTCCTCCTTACCAGAAGGGGGATGATATCCATAAATGGATCACTGCCTTGGAGAGGGCCTGTAAAGTTCAGAAGGTCCCTCAAGGGCAGTGGGCAGCTATCCTGTGGCTCTCATTTGCTAACAAAGGTAGAGACAAGCTTCTCACTGTTAGAGAAGAGGATGCTGACAATTATTCAGTACTGAAAAGTGCACTCATAGATGGGTTTGGCTTAACCACTGAGCAATACAGGATTAAGTTCAGAGACACCCAGAAGGCACATACCCAGGACTAGGTATATTTCATTGACAGTGCTATTAAGGCTCTGGAAGGCTGGCTTCATGAAAGCAAGGTACATGAATATGAGGAACTGTACATTTTGTTGATGGGAGAGCACATCCTTAATAACTGTGAGAACCAACTATTGCACCAGTACCTTATGGACTCTGATCTGACCTCTACCCAAGAATTTGGAAAGAAGGCAGATAAATGGGTCTGCACCAGGGTTAAGCAGAAAAACCATGGTGGTGGAAGAGACCAGAAGAAGCAAGAGTCTTCTAAACCCCAGGAGAAGGGTGGGGAAAAGGGCAAAGGCAAAAAGGAGTCTTCTCAAGGTCCCCAAAAACCTGCATCGGGGGGTGAGTCCCAAAACTCCAAGAAGGGTAAAAGAAACCTTGGTGTTATTTGTGTAAAGTACCCATTGGACATGAGATGCTGATTGTCCAAAGGCCAAGGAACCTACTACCACTTCCCCCAAGGCAACTGCTCCCCCTAGCACCAGTACAAGTGGTAGTACAGCAACCAAGGGGTTAGTAGGGTCAACCTTGGGTTCTGAGGTGGGTTCTGGCCTAGTCAGAACTCCAACTCAGGCTGTCCTTGTCTGTGATGGTGGAATAGATCTCGCCACCTGACTGGTAAGTCCCACTAACTTGGGCAAGTACAGACAACAGCCTTTGATAAATGGAAAAGAAGCTATGGCTTACAGGGACACAGGGGGCAGTGTCACAATGGTGACCGAGAAACTTGTGTCCCCTGAACAGATTATACTTGGACAGATGTGCCAAGTATCCAACGCTAGCCATGTCAGGACTGATCATTCCTTGGCAGTTGTGAATCTCAGCTGGGGAGGGGTAACTGGCCCTAAAAGAGATGAGGTATCTCCAGATCTACCTGAAGATTGTCTGTTGGGCAATGATCTAGAAACTTCGGCTCAGGCCAAAGAGCTCAGCACTGAGGGAGCACTGGATCCTGAAAGAATGGACCAGGTTGCTCCTAAGAGAAAGAGAAGGAAGGGTAAGGAATTATCCTCCCTCCAAACTCCCAGTGAGGATCAGTCTCCTGAGGGAGATGATCTCAGTCCCTGTGATGGAACTGTCCCAGAGGAACTTGGGCCTGAACAGGCAGAGTTCTTAAGGCAGAGGGCCCTTCCAGGGTCAGACTTGAGTTTGGAGCAGCAATCCTGCTCCTCTCTTGAACAACTCAGACAGCAAGCTGCTGCTGAGGAAGCAGGGAAAGTCAGTGGGTCCCATAGGATCTATTGGGAAGATGGGCTCCTGTTTTATGAAGGTAGAGACCCCAAGCCTAGTGCTACCAGGAGGTTGGTAATACCCCAGAAGTTCAGAGGTTTTCTTCTCTCCCTGTCATATGACATTCCTCTTGCAGGACATCTTGGGCAAATCAGTGATGTCATTTGAGATGTCATCAGTGATGTCATCAGTAATGTCACTGACCATGTCATAAGTGATGTAATATGTGAGGTCATAAGCAGTGCATTCCAGGGCCGCGAATTATAGTTAGCTCGGCTAACTATAACTGCTGAATTTCTCTGGTTTTGTACGAGTGAAATGTCAGCCTAACTATAACGTCCGTGTAACCTTTAGTTTTCTCAGTGAATATCTACGTTTTTTTAATCCTATTTTCTAACTATAAAAGCTGTGTAACCTTTGTTTTTTTCAGTGAATTTCTAAGGTTTTTTTTAATGCTAATTCCTAACTATAACTTACTTGTAACCTTAGATTTTTTTCAGTGAATTTCCATGTTTTTTTAAGTAGCAATGGTCTTTGCAGAATGGTCTGGAAAGGGGGCGGGGCCTCTGACTAGCTCTTAGAAATACCACTGAGTAGGACTTATAGAAAGTACCAGGAGGGCTTCTTGGTCCTCAACGTCCTTTAGCATCAAAGACAACTTTATTCCCCAACCAGTAGCATGCCAGAAGATGTGTTTGCAGAGTGGTGCAGAAAGGGGGTGTAGCCTCCGAAGACCTCTTAGCAAACTGACTCTGTGGAACTTGCTAGAGGTAGCAAAAGGGATACTTGGCCCCCAAATACCCTCAATAACCAAGGAGATTTCATCCCCCAACTAGTACCATGCCAGGAGGCGCATATGCAGAGTGATGGAGAAAGGATGTCCTTGATGAGTGCACAGGTAGTGCCTGTATGATTCTATGAGTGCCATTGCCAAGGACAGACTGTGAATACCAGGTGTTTTTGACAAAAGTGTAAAACACCTATATAGACCTATCTTACATAAACTTTCACCGTAGCTATTTAGTAAGATACTAATTTAACTTTCCCCTGTGTATACATTTGTCGAAAAAAAATAAAAATGCTTTATCCTTCTCCACAGCAACACCGAAGGTCGCAATGACATCAGTAGTTACAAATACAAATGACAAAATGTAAAACAGATATTTAAACATATTGTACGCAAAGTTTGAGTCTAGCAGTTTAGTAACATAATTGTTTAACTTAATTTTAACAACACATTTTTAAAAAAAAACAATTTCACCTAACTTTCAACATCTGAACTCATGAATAGAACATAACTACAAAACACTCTAAAGATTACCCATTCATACCCAAACTCAACAGAAATCAAAAACTGCTCCAAAACTAGTACAATGCACTCTCTGTGAAAAGATAAACTGTGGAGAAACAAATAAAAAATATTCATGTGGGATAACATCCATGGTGTATCATCTTAACACCTAACATAGAAAACATCTCTAACTGGCAATCCAACAGAGGGAAGCTGATGGATCATCTACTTCAGTGGCAGCAGCAACAATTCCCGGCCACAAAGTCCATAAAGAGGTATAAACTACTCCAACAGATATGGCTCCAGAGTTTTCAAGAATAGCCACGTATTGCATGGACTGTAGTGTTGTTATAACAGCTGGTGAGCAGTCTGTAACAGCTATTCGCAATGCTGCCAAAAATCATACATGGTGATTTTTTACCCCCTTTTATATTTTTTGCACATTTCATTAGACAAGTTCACAGTGAGCAGCAACAAGGCAACCAAAGCTGAAGGACCCTCGACTTCAATAGCAGCACAACAACACCGAAGCAGAGCGTCCATTCAAAAGTCCAATCTCAACTTCAAGATTTGGCTCCATAGTTTTCCCCGATGACATCATACTGCATGGATTTTGGAGTTGTAGTGAGTGTTGGAGAGCAGTCCATAATGGCCCTTTGCAATGCTGCAAAGAATAATAAATGTTGATTTTTTTTTTTTGGACCTTCATAGTTTTTCTACATTAGCAGGCATTTTATTATCTTACAAAATGGGTATCTAATATCTATGTGTTGTTCATTTTATTATCTTCTAATTTATTGTAACAGTACTTACATATAACTTGCCGTATCGAGAAGTTAAACCGTCCCTCTACAAATAAATACACAGGTAACTTTTGCCAGTTATCATTATTTACTTTTTCACTTTATAAATATGCCAATAGTCTGTGTTTAAATCTTCTAGTAAGTGTATCAACAACATTTACAAACATAACCTTGTTTTTTAGACAACACTGTGTTAAATTTTGTAATCTCTTCTTTAAAACTATCAACTGTAATATGTGTCTTGTTCTGCAACTCCTCCTCTTAACAACTCTTCATTTTCCCTAGAATCCTGCTCAGGACCAAAGAAACAAAACTGCACATCAACATAAACCTTTTCTACATCTACCACACTACCATGCAAAAGTGCTCTATTAATTTTTCCTAAATATAAAGCAGGAGTTTTCACATAATGCAGCCTCGTACCTAAGGTTCGCTTTGTTGAGTGATATAACTTATTTTGAGTTTTAAACTTCGCCTTGGAAAGATACGTAGGAAATATCTTAATTTATAAATGGATTGCTGTGCAATACTAGAAACACTACTACAATTCCATTTGAATACAGTACCCTGACTATACCTTCCTTGTACCTCTTCTGCAATAACTTCTTCTACATTTCTAGGTACCAGCACCTCTTTTTCTATAGGACTACCATTCTTCATTTCATAACATCGTCTTCTTTAATCAATACCATGAACTAATCTGTTATCCTTGTGATAGATTTCTCCATTAAAGAAAGGCTCTGTACTAGACGTATGTATCCATTCTCCTCTAAAAACTGCACAACAGTTACTTCTGTTCACTAATATTTTCATCTGGTTCTGTCTCCTCATGCATAATATTAATTTGTCAAGAGTCTTCATTCTATTTAAAATCAAAATGAAAAGCTTCCTCTTTAAAGCAAAGGCCTTATCAACTACTCTCTGAACTCGTTCTTTCAGTTTCACTGCATCTCTCCTTCTTCTACACTTTTTAAATTTCTCACAAAATTTACAAGACTGTAACTATGTAATCATCATAACATTTGCGCAGAACCTATGCAGCCATCTAAACACTGACTTACAACCCATGCAGTCATTGAAATACTGAGGCACACATGTGCACTGATGAAACACTCAGGCTCTACTCATGTAATTACGCAGAGAATACCATTGTGGTAAACCTATCACCCATATTGTCTAAAGACTACATTTTCCTCAGCAAAACTTGTAAATACATGGGTTTGTGGTTGAATACATCAATACTACCTGGATGATTGAATGAGTGCATAGGTAGTGCCTAGGTGATTCCCTGAGGATACATGTAGTGCCTAGATGATTCCCTGACTATGTCATACTCCATGAGTCATTCCATATCTGCATACTTACTGCCTGCGTGTTTGTATGAGTATACCATTAGTATCTGGGTGTTTGGATAAGTGCATGAATAGAGACTAAATGATTCAACAAGTGCCTGACTAATGCTACAATAACTCAATACATGCATAGATACTGGTAGGATGACTAAATGAGTGCAACTCTAGTACCTGGATAATTGCAAGAGTGCATACATAGTATTTAGGTGCATGGATAGTGCATGCATGATTGTTTAAGTCATGCATAGCACCTAGCCTATTGGATGAGTGTATAAATAGTGTCTCAGCAATTGGATACTGCCCATTTCTTTTTGGTTGACTGAACAGGTAGGGCCTGGATGCTTACATAACTACATGGGTAGTGCCTGGAGAATTGAATAAGTGTGTCAGTAGTACCTACCTAATTAGATGAGTGCAGGACTAGTGTCTGAGTGACTGCATGATTCCATTGTTAAAGCCTGAGAGATTGGATGAAAGCAAGTATACTGCTAGGGTGATTGTATTAGTGCAAGTCAATTGGCTCAGTAATTAAATGGCTGCATAGGTACTGGATGAGTGATAGGTTTTCTACAATTGTGCTCTCTATGTAATTTCATGTGTGCATGAGTAGAGCCTGAGTGTTTCATCAGTGCATGCGTGTGTCTCAGTATTTCAATGACTGCATGCGGTTGTAAGTGGGGGTTTAGATGGCTGCAGAGGTTCTGCACAAATGTTATAATGATTGCATAGTTACAGCCTTATTAATTGCATAAGTCAATAGTTAGTAGACTAGGTGATTAGATGAATGTATACGTAGGGCTTGCATACTTCAATGACTACATGATTTCTGTCTGCCTGATTGCAAGAGTTCATGTGTAGTTTCTGGATAATTGAATAACTCCATGGATAGTGAATCACTGATTTGATGACTGCCGGAGTAGTGGCTGGGTGATTCCATGAGTGCCTGAATACTGCCTGACTGACTGAGAAAGTACCTTCATTGGTGTTAGATACATAACAGTTGTCACTATATCTCTGACTCATTGGTTATCTCCTTCTGTCAATATCAAACTACCTGTTTTACTATATACATGCCTTCCTTCTGAGCTATGTGTGAGTGAAATCTAGGTATCACACTTGATATATAATTGCATACATGGCCCTCTAGAAACATACATTGATTTGCTACTGAGCATGTACATGCAGCAGTAAGTTTCTTTTCTTTTTTTTTTTAAAGTTTTTATTGAGAACATTATAACACAATACACATAAGGGCAAACATTACAAAAACCATCAATTCAAAAACAAAGAATACAATTTTACGAGAAAAAGAAGAATCCATAAATGATTATCATAAAAAAATCATAACAACCATTAAAATGACAAAAAGGCTATCAGGATATAAATGAGAGGGGAGAAAAAGACGGGTTCCATTGCACTGAGCGATTAATATATATAGCAGAGACAGTGTACAATACAAAGCTGACTGTGCTAAGACGTTGCTACGTATGATGGGATGCGGGGGTCAGAATGAGACGTGGCGGAGAACAGTGACTAATGTGATGTATGCGGTGCACTCCTGTATATCACTGTTTAAACAAATCCCTTTTTTTTTATTTGTCTGACCTAACGAACTAGGTTTTAGTGTGCTACGCAGTATTTGTGGGCTGCCTGTCCCACATGTATGAGAATGAAGAAAGTCAAGTAACACTTTACATGACAAACTGCGTGCACTACAATATATGTTCAACAAGCTTAAATAAATGTTGACTAGATCATCAAACTGTATACCTGATACTTTAAAACAAAAAGTTTGAACAAAAACACGAACAAGTCTTCAAGTTGATTGTGTTCAATAATTTTTCTTATTGAAAATGTCAAATAATAATTGTATCATGTAAAGCATCAAGAAATGTTAACAATACATGATCAGGTGTAACTTTTGAACTGATACAAGGTTATTCAACCTAAATGCGTTTCACAATTTATACAATGTTAATTATGCGCAAACAGTCAAAAATAGCCCGATGCATTTCGGGACAATGTCCCTTCTTCGGGGGCCACTGTAATACAAAAGAATATGTGTACAAGTAAATATTAACTGCATGACTCTCAATTTTTAAAAAACAACTTGCCAAGAAAGTTACCACATAGCTACCAAGGTGAGACACCCTATTGCCTGATTTAGTACATATCGTGGTGGTCAGAATAGAAGATGGAGAAGAAGATAAGGAGAAAAAGATAAGGGGAGGAAGAGTTGCCGACACCAATTGATGTTACTGTTAAGTCATCCTGGTTGTTGCCCCCAACAAGAAAAATGACGACTCACCAAAAGCTGCCACCTGGTGCTACATGTTGCGAATCACGTACAAAAAGAAGGTGCGAAGAAAAGAAATGAGTGCAAATAAAAAAAATCTGGCGGATGCCGTAAACGAACCTACCGGTCAAGTGACTGAGTGTTAGCATATAGTAAGATAACACGGGAGAACTGATAAGCTGATAGAGATGCGCTACAGGTCAACAACCTGAAAATAACAGGGATAAAGGATGCATGAGAAACGTGGATAATGAAAAAGTGTAATAAAACAAGCCTCAAACCCGTGACATCTAGAAAAAATACCTGGAAATGTGGGTAAACCAACGTAACCATCTGCAACAAAATGCAGAAAAATAGTAAATACAACAGACTTGAAAAGAGCCTCAATGAGCGTCCAGGAACCTAAAACCAAGAAGCTTAGAATCTATAACTCACCAAAACGAGAGAAGACAACGCCTCATATCGAAGATCGTAGCTGCACCATAATTGCTAGTGAACACTGGCCCTGTATTTAACTACCGCGGAAGCCCGCGAAAATTACGGACATCACCTGACTGCGAACATGAGAAACTGAGAAAGGAAAACTATACGAACAGAACCGCCATCTTGGAAAGGTGCGCTCTGAAGTGAATTTAACCTGAAACCAGAGACTGTACTCTGAAAAGTACCTCTGAGCCACATAGAAACCCTGAAAACGAACAGAAACACCAGTAAATACTCCAAAATAAACCCGATAATAAGTGCGTATGGAAAAGTACCGCCAAAAATGGTGGAAACAGTAATATAAAACCAGTTCAAAGACCGGAAACACAACTAGTGTGCTAAACCCCAATGAGCATGCGTGGAAACCAACACGAAAAATACGCGCGTGATGCTGAATGAACGTGAAAATTGTGAACAAGTGCTGAGAGCATAGAAAGAAAGAAACATGAGAAAATAACAGACAAATGATTTGCATTACATAAAACGGTTATGAAAAAATACACACATGGCTAAATTATAAACCTCTGGCAACAACCATATTATGAGTCTGATACAATCACATCCAATGACCCCAATAATCAAAGAAGGTCCATTAGAGAGATAACAGGAAACAACATATACCAACATGTAGCAACTTGTACACTCTATCTAAGATGGGAATATATGATAGATGTCCTGGTATAACATTGACTAGAGTGACATTTAACACAATATCAAAAATGATTATACGTAACAATGAGCACAATATAAGGTGAGAGCAATTCCTCCTCAAACATAACATTGTTTACAAAAAGCAGCTCAAATCTAATTTATCATTGAGACCTAGTGGCATCATGGTATTAAGCCTCCTGATTCAAAACACCTCTCTTTGGGACAATTTTTTACTTAGATCAATTCCTGTCTGAGATAAAAGTTTTTCCACAATGATGAACCGAAGTTGAGAAATGTTGTGACCTTGCTCCATCCAGTGAACTACTAAGTTGGAGTTCGTATTTTTCTTTCTAATCATACTTTTATGTTCTCCAATGCGGACTTTCACTTTTCTCTCAGTTTTTCCAACGTATAAAGAACCGCATGGACATTTAATACAGTAAATCACATTCATAGTGTTGCAATCTGAGGAATGGGTAAGAGAGATTTTGGCACCAGTTCTGGGGTGTGTAATGAAATCCTGTTGCATGACATTATTGCAGTGCGTACAATTGCTGCATCTTTTCATCCCTGTTGGTTTTGTGTTAATGTTCAAATTTTTTTGGGCTAAGAGTTCCTTGAGATTGTTACTACGAGTATAAGCAAACAGTGGTGGTTGATTGAATGATGCGCCAAAATCAGGTTCCCGTACTAGTAATTCCCATCTTTTAAGGATGATTTTCTTGATGCTTTTGGATTTCGTGGAAAATTTCGACACGAAGACTGACCTGTTGATGGGTGTTTTTTGTTTGGTGGTTAAAAGAGTACTTCAATCAATTTGTTGAATTCGATCCTCCGCACGTTTAATGATAGTTGAGGGATATCCGCGTGATGTGAATCTAGTCCTGATCCTGTCAAGTTCTTCATTGAATTTCCCAGTGGTGGAAGATATTCTTTTAGAACGAATCATATGTGAATATGGTAAGTTCTGTATCAATTTGGGAGAGTGAAAACTCTGGAACAAGAGTGTGTTATTTCGATCGGTGGACTTGATAAACACGCTGGTGTCGATGGTAGAATTAGATTTGACCACCAAAACATCCAAAAAAGGTAAACTAGTCTCACTGATGTTCGAAGTAAATTGAATTCTACTGTTTCTGGAATTCAACACTTTAATTTGTTCTTGAAGAGATTCTTTGGTGTTGGACCAGATTAAAAAATATCGTCAATGTAACGACAATATGTAATGAGATGTTTACTCCAATTCAAATTTTCAAAGATGTGTTTTTCTTCAAATGCAGCCATGAAAATATTCGCGTATGTGGGCGCCCCCAAAACCCATGGATGTTCCACTGATTTGAAGAAAAAATTCATTCTGATAGTGAAAATAACTGTGCTGTAAACAAAATTGTAGTACCTCCAAGAGAAACACTTTATGAGCACTGGATGTGATTGTATCAGACTCATAATATGGTTGTTGCCAGAGGTTTATAATTTAGCCATGTGTGTATTTTTTCATAACTGTTTTATGTAATGCGAATCATTTGTCTGTTATTTTCTCATGTTTCTTTCTTTCTATGCTCTCAGCACTTGTTCACAATTTTCACGTTCATTCAGCATCACGCGCGTATTTTTTCGTGTTGGTTTCCACGCATGCTCATTGGGGTTTAGCACACTAGTTGTGTTTCCGGTCTTTGAACTGGTTTTATATTACTGTTTCCACCATTTTTGGCGGTACTTTTCCATACGCACTTATTATCGGGTTTATTTTGGAGTATTTACTGGTGTTTCTGTTCGTTTTCAGGGTT
The DNA here is from genome assembly GCA_963921515.1 of Calotriton arnoldi. Lineage (NCBI taxonomy): Eukaryota > Metazoa > Chordata > Amphibia > Caudata > Salamandridae > Calotriton > Calotriton arnoldi. The sequence continues at coordinate 31,376 of CAWUFW010013829.1, read as the reverse complement.
TCTATGTGGCTCAGAGGTACTTTTCAGAGTACAGTCTCTGGTTTCAGGTTAAATTCACTTCAGAGCGCACCTTTCCAAGATGGCGGTTCTGTTCGTATAGTTTTCCTTTCTCAGTTTCTCATGTTCGCAGTCAGGTGATGTCCGTAATTTGCTGACAATGCAAACATTCTCCCCCAGTCAAAAGATCTGGGTTAAATCCATCGTTCTTTTGCCCACTACGCCACCCCAGTTTGGACCCAGACATATGCAAATCAGTCTTGACCCTGTGCCCCATGGGAACAGTCCAGACCGAACTGCCAGGCCAGGTCCTCCCTGGACCAGAAACAAGCATCCTGGGACCGGTGTCAGGGTATGTCACCCTTCTTCAGCCAGGCTAGCTTGAATCCAGTGGCAAAGTGAGCAAGGGACCCACGACTGGGCATACCCATCCCACTTAGGGCGAAAAGTGTTACAGCAAACAAATGATGGACGGAATGCTGACAATGCAAACAATCTCCCCAGTCAAAAGATCTGGGTTAAATCCATCGTTCTTTTGCCCACTACGCCACCCCAGTTTGGCCCAGCCATATGCAAATCAGTCTTGACCCTGTGCCCCATGGGAACAGTCCAGACCGAACTGCCAGGCCAAGTCCTCCCTGGACCGGAAACAAGCATCCTGGGACCGGTTTCAGGCTATGTCACCCTTCTTCAGCCAGGCTAGCTTGAATCCAGTGGCAAAGTGAGCAAGGGACCCACGTCTGGGCATACCCATCTCACTTAGGGCGAAAAGTGTTACAGCAAACAAATGATGGACGGAATGCTGACAATGCAAATATTCTCCCCCAGTCAAAAGATCTGGGTTAAATCCATCGTTCTTTTGCCCACTACGCCACCCCAGTTTGGACCCAGCCATATGCAAACCAGTCTTGACACTGTGCCCCATGGGAACAGTCCAGACCGAACTGCCAGGCCAGGTCCTCCCTGGACCGGAAACAAGCATCCTGGGACCGGTTTCAGGGTATGTCACCCTTCTTCAGCGAGGCTAGCTTGAATCCAGTGGCAAAGTGAGCAAGGGACCCACGTCTGGGCATACCCATCCCACTTAGGGCGAAAAGTGTTACAGCAAACAAATGATGGACGGAATGCTGACAATGCAAACATTCTCCCCCAGTCAAAAGATCTGGTTTAAATCCATCGTTCTTTTGCCCACTACGCCACCCCAGTTTGGACCCAGCCATATGCAAATCAGTCTTGACCCTGTGCCCCATGGGAAAAGTCCAGACCGAACTGCCAGGCCAGGTCCTCCCTGGACCAGAAACAAGCATCCTGGGACCAGTTTCAGGGTATGTCACCCTTCTTCAGCCAGGCTAGCTTGAATCTAGTGGCAAAGTGAGCAAGGGACCCACGTCTGGGCATACCGATCCCACTTAGGGCGCAAAGTGTTACAGCAAACAAATGATGGACGGAATGCTGACAATGCAAACATTCTCCCCCAGTCAAAAGATCTGGGTTAAATACATCGTTCTTTTGCCCACTACGCCACCCCAGTTCGGGCCCAGCCATATGCAAATCAGTCTTGACCCTGTGCCCCTTGGGAAGAGTCCAGACCGAACTGCCAGGCCAGGTCCTCCCTGGACCGGAAACAAGCATCCTGGGACCGGTTTCAGGGTATGTCACCCTTCTTCAGACAGGCTAGCTTGAATCCAGTGGCAAAGTGAGCAAGTGACCCACGTCTGGGCATACCCATCCCACATAGGGCAAAAAGTGTTACAGCAAACAAATGATGGACGGAATGCTGACAATGCAAACATTCTCCCCCAGTCAAGAGATCTGGGTTAAATCTATCGCTCTTTTGCCCACTACGCCACCCCAGTTTGGACCCAGCCATATGAAATCAGTCTTGACCCTGTGCCCCATGGGAACAGTCCAGACCGAACTGCCAGGCCAGGTCCTCCCTGGACCGGAAACAAGCATCCTGGGACCGGTTTCAGGGTATGTCACCCTTCTTCAGCCAGGCTAGCTTGAATCCAGTGGCAAAGTGAGCAAGGGACCCACGTCTGGGCATACCCATCCCACTTAGGGCAAAAAGTGTTACAGCAAACAAATGATGGACGGAATGCTGACAATGCAAACATTCTCCCCCAGTCAAAAGATCTGGGTTAAATACATTGTTCTTTTGCCCACTACGCCACCCCAGTTTGGACCCAGCCATATACAAATCAGTCTTGACCCTGTGCCCCATGGGAACAGTCCAGACCGAACTGCCAGGCCAAGTCCTCCCTGGACCGGAAACAAGCATCCTGGGACCGGTTTCAGGGTATGTCACCCTTCTTCAGCCAGGCTAGCTTGAATCCAGTGGCAAAGTGAGCAAGGGACCCACGTCTGGGCATACCCATCCCACTTAGGGCGAAAAGTGTTACAGCAAACAAATGATGGACGGAATGCTGACAATGCAAATATTCTCCCCCAGTCAAAAGATCTGGGTTAAATCCATCGTTCTTTTGCCCACTACGCCACCCCAGTTTGGACCCAGCCATATGCAAACCAGTCTTGACCCTGTGCCCCATGGGAACAGTCCAGACCGAACTGCCAGGCCAGGTCCTCCCTGGACCGGAAACAAGCATCCTGGGACCGGTTTCAGGGTATGTCACCCTTCTTCAGCCAGGCTAGCTTGAATCCAGTGGCAAAGTGAGCAAGGGACCCACGTCTGGGCATACCCATCCCACTTAGGGCGAAAAGTGTTACAGCAAACAAATGATGGACGGAATGCTGACAATGCAAACATTCTCCCCCAGTCAAAAGATCTGGTTTAAATCCATCGTTCTTTTGCCCACTACGCCACCCCAGTTTGGAGCCAGCCATATGCAAATCAGTCTTGACCCTGTGCCCCATGGGATCAGTCCAGACCGAACTGCCAGGCCAGGTCCTCCCTGGACCGGAAACAAGCATTCTGGGACCGGTTTCAGGGTATGTCACCCTTCTTCAGCCAGGCTAGCTTGAATCCAGTGGCAAAGTGAGCAAGGGACCCACGTCTGGGCATACCCATCCCACTTAGGGCGAAAAGTGTTACAGCAAACAAATGATGGACGGAATGCTGACAATGCAAACATTCTTCCCCAGTCAAAAGATCTGGGTTAAATCCATCGTTCTTTTGCCCACTACGCCACGCCAGTTCGGGCCCAGCCATATGCAAATCAGTCTTGGCCCTGTGCCCCATGGGAACAGTCCAGACCGAACTGCCAGGCCAGGTCCTCCCTGGACCGGAAACAAGCATCCTGGGACCGGTTTCAGGGTATGTCACCCTTCTTCAGCCAGGCTAGCTTGAATCCAGTGGCAAAGTGAGCAAGGGACCCACGTCTGGGCATACCCATCCCACTTAGGGCGAAAAGTGTTACAGCAAACAAATGATGGACGGAATGCTGACAATGCAAACATTCTCCCCCAGTCAAAAGATCTTGGTTAAATCCATTGTTCTTTTGCCCACTATGCCACCCCAGTTTGGAAACAGCCATATGCAAATCAGTCTTGATCCTGTGCCCCATGGGAACAGTCCAGACCGAACTACCAGGCCAGGTCCTCCCTGGACCGGAAACAAGCATCCTGGGACCAATTTCAGGGTGTGTCACCCTTCTTCAGCCAGGCTAGCTTGAATCCAGTGGCAAAGTGAGCAAGGGACCCACGTCTGGGCATACCCATCCCACTTAGGGCGAAAAGTGTTACAGCAAACAAATGATGGACGGAATGCTGACAATGCAAACATTCTCCCCCAGTCAAAAGATCTGGGTTACATCCATCGTTCTTTTGCCCACTACGCCACCCCAGTTTGGACCCAGACAAATGCAAATCAGTCTTGACCCTGTGCCCCATGGGAACAGTCCAGACCGAACTGCCAGGCCAGGTCCTCCCTGGACCAGAAACAAGCATCCTGGGACCGGTGTCAGGGTATGTCACCCTTCTTCAGCCAGGCTAGCTTGAATCCAGTGGCAAAGTGAGCAAGGGACCCACGACTGGGCATACCCATCCCACTTAGGGCGAAAAGTGTTACAGCAAACAAATGATGGACGGAATGCTGACAATGCAAACAATCTCCCCAGTCAAAAGATCTGGGTTAAATCCATCGTTCTTTTGCCCACTACGCCACCCCAGTTTGGACCCAGCCATATGCAAATCAGTCTTGACCCTGTGCCCCATGGGAACAGTCCAGACCGAACTGCCAGGCCAAGTCCTCCCTGGACCGGAAACAAGCATCCTGGGACCCGTTTCAGGCTATGTCACCCTTCTTCAGCCAGGCTAGCTTGAATCCAGTGGCAAAGTGAGCAAGGGACCCACGTCTGGGCATACCCATCTCACTTAGGGCGAAAAGTGTTACAGCAAACAAATGATGGACGTAATGCTGACAATGCAAATATTCTCCCCAGTCAAAAGATCTGGGTTAAATCCATCGTTCTTTTGCCCACTACGCCACCCCAGTTTGGACCCAGCCATATGCAAACCAGTCTTGACACTGTGCCCCATGGGAACAGTCCAGACCGAACTGCCAGGCCAGGTCCTCCCTGGACCGGAAACAAGCATCCTGGGACCGGTTTCAGGGTATGTCACCCTTCTTCAGCCAGGCTAGCTTGAATCCAGTGGCAAATTGAGCAAGGGACCCACGTCTGGGCATACCCATCCCACTTAGGGCGAAAAGTGTTACAGCAAACAAATGATGGACGGAATGCTGACAATGCAAATATTCTCCCCAGTCAAAAGATCTGGGTTAAATCCATCGTTCTTTTGCCCACTACGCCACCCCAGTTTGGACCCAGCCATATGTAAACCAGTCTTGACCCTGTGCCCCATGGGAACAGTCCAGACCGAACTGCCAGGCCAGGTCCTCCCTGGACCGGAAACAAGCATCCTGGGACCGGTTTCAGGGTATGTCACCCTTCTTCAGCCAGGCTAGCTTGAATCCAGTGGCAAAGTGAGCAAGGGACCCACGTCTGGGCATACCCATCCCACTTAGGGCGAAAAGTGTTACAGCAAACAAATGATGGACGGAATGCTGACAATGCAAACATTCTTCCCCAGTCAAAAGATCTGGGTTAAATCCATCGTTCTTTTGCCCACTACGCCACGCCAGTTCGGGCCCAGCCATATGCAAATCAGTCTTGGCCCTGTGCCCCATGGGAACAGTCCAGACCGAACTGCCAGGCCAGGTCCTCCCTGGACCGGAAACAAGCATCCTGGGACCGGTTTCAGGGTATGTCACCCTTCTTCAGCCAGGCTAGCTTGAATCCAGTGGCAAAGTGAGCAAGGGACCCACGTCTGGGCATACCCATCCCACTTAGGGCGAAAAGTGTTACAGCAAACAAATGATGGACGGAATGCTGACAATGCAAACATTCTCCCCCAGTCAAAAGATCTTGGTTAAATCCATTGTTCTTTTGCCCATTATGCCACCCCAGTTTGGAAACAGCCATATGCAAATCAGTCTTGATCCTGTGCCCCATGGGAACAGTCCAGACCGAACTACCAGGCCAGGTCCTCCCTGGACCGGAAACAAGCATCCTGGGACCAATTTCAGGGTATGTCACCCTTCTTCAGCCAGGCTAGCTTGAATCCAGTGGCAAAGTGAGCAAGGGACCCACGTCTGGGCATACCCATCCCACTTAGGGCGAAAAGTGTTACAGCAAACAAATGATGGACGGAATGCTGACAATGCAAACATTCTCCCCCAGTCAAAAGATCTGGGTTAAATCCATCGTTCTTTTGCCCACTACGCCACCCCAGTTTGGACCCAGACATATGCAAACCAGTCTTGACCCTGTGCCCCATGGGAACAGTCCAGACCGAACTGCCAGGCCAGGTCCTCCCTGGACCAGAAACAAGCATCCTGGGACCGGTGTCAGGGTATGTCACCCTTCTTCAGCCAGGCTAGCTTGAATCCAGTGGCAAAGTGAGCAAGGGACCCACGACTGGGCATACCCATCCCACTTAGGGCGAAAAGTGTTACAGCAAACAAATGATGGACGGAATGCTGACAATGCAAACATTCTCCCCCAGTCAAAAGATCTGGGTTAAATACATCGTTCTTTTGCCCACTACGCCACCCCAGTTTGGACCCAGCCATATGCAAATCAGTCTTGACCCTGTGCCCCATGGGAACAGTCCAGACCGAACTGCCAGGCCAGGTCCTCCCTGGACCAGAAACAAGCATCCTGGGACCAGTTTCAGGGTATGTCACCCTTCTTCAGCCAGGCTAGATTGAATCTAGTGGCAAAGTGAGCAAGGGACCCACGTCTGGGCATACCGATCCCACTTAGGGCGCAAAGTGTTACAGCAAACAAATGATGGACGGAATGCTGACAATGCAAATATTCTCCCCCAGTCAAAAGATCTGGGTTAAATACATTGTTCTTTTGCCCACTACGCCACCCCAGTTTGGACCCAGCCATATGCAAATCAGTCTTGACCCTGTGCCCCATGGGAACAGTCCAGACCGAACTGCCAGGCCAGGTCCTGCCTGGACCAGAAACAAGCATCCTGGGACCAGTTTCAGGGTATGTCACCCTTCTTCAGCCAGGCTAGCTTGAATCTAGTGGCAAAGTGAGCAAGGGACCCACGTCTGGGCATACCGATCCCACTTAGGGCGAAAAGTGTTACAGCAAACAAATGATGGACGGAATGCTGACAATGCAAACATTCTCCCCCAGTCAAAAGATCTGGGTTAAATACATCGTTCTTTTGCCCACTACGCCACCCCAGTTTGGACCCAGCCATATGCAAATAAGTCTTGACCCTGTGCCCCATGGGAACAGTCCAGACCGAACTGCCAGGCCAGGTCCTCCCTGGACCAGAAACAAGCATCCTGGGACCAGTTTCAGGGTATGTCACCCTTATTCAGCCAGGGTAGCTTGAATCTAGTGGCAAAGTGAGCAAGGGACCCACGTCTGGGCCTACCGATCCCACTTAGGGCGCAAAGTGTTACAGCAAACAAATGATGGACGGAATGCTGACAATGCAAACATTCTTCCCCAGTCAAAAGATCTGGGTTAAATCCATCGTTCTTTTGCCCACTACGCCACGCCAGTTCGGGCCCAGCCATATGCAAATCAGTCTTGGCCCTGTGCCCCATGGGAACAGTCCAGACCGAACTGCCAGGCCAGGTCCTCCCTGGACCGGAAACAAGCATCCTGGGACCGGTTTCAGGGTATGTCACCCTTCTTCAGCCAGGCTAGCTTGAATCCAGTGGCAAAGTGAGCAAGGGACCCACGTCTGGGCATACCCATCCCACTTAGGGCGAAAAGTGTTACAGCAAACAAATGATGGACGGAATGCTGACAATGCAAACATTCTCCCCCAGTCAAAAGATCTTGGTTAAATCCATTGTTCTTTTGCCCACTATGCCACCCCAGTTTGGAAACAGCCATATGCAAATCAGTCTTGATCCTGTGCCCCATGGGAACAGTCCAGACCGAACTACCAGGCCAGGTCCTCCCTGGACCAGAAACAAGCATCCTGGGACCAATTTCAGGGTATGTCACCCTTCTTCAGCCAGGCTAGCTTGAATCCAGTGGCAAAGTGAGCAAGGGACCCACGACTGGGCATACCCATCCCACTTAGGGCGAAAAGTGTTACAGCAAACAAATGATGGACGGAATGCTGACAATGCAAACAATCTCCCCCAGTCAAAAGATCTGGGTTAAATCCATTGTTCTTTTGCCCACTACGCCACCCCAGTTTGGACCCAGCCATATGCAAATCAGTCTTGACCCTGTGCCCCATGGGAACAGTCCAGACCGAACTGCCAGGCCAAGTCTTCCCTGGACCGGAAACAAGCATCCTGGGACCGGTTTCAGGCTATGTCACCCTTCTTCAGCCAGGCTAGCTTGAATCCAGTGGCAAAGTGAGCAAGGGACCCACGTCTGGGCATACCCATCTCACTTAGGGCGAAAAGTGTTACAGCAAACAAATGATGGACGTAATGCTGACAATGCAAATATTCTCCCCCAGTCAAAAGATCTGGGTTAAATCCATTGTTCTTTTGCCCACTACGCCACCCCAGTTTGGACCCAGCCATATGCAAACCAGTCTTGACACTGTGCCCCATGGGAACAGTCCAGACCGAACTGCCAGGCCAGGTCCTCCCTGGACCGGAAACAAGCATCCTGGGACCGGTTTCAGGGTATGTCACCCTTCTTCAGCCAGGCTAGCTTGAATCCAGTGGCAAAGTGAGCAAGGGACCCACGTCTGGGCATACCCATCCCACTTAGGGCGAAAAGTGTTACAGCAAACAAATGATGGACGGAATGCTGACAATGCAAATATTCTCCCCCAGTCAAAAGATCTGGGTTAAATCCATCGTTCTTTTGCCCACTACGCCACCCCAGTTTGGACCCAGCCATATGCAAACCAGTCTTGACACTGTGCCCCATGGGAACAGTCCAGACCGAACTGCCAGGCCAGGTCCTCCCTGGACCGGAAACAAGCATCCTGGGACCGGTTTCAGGGTATGTCACCCTTCTTCAGCCAGGCTAGCTTGAATCCAGTGGCAAAGTGAGCAAGGGACCCACGTCTGGGCATACCCATCCCACTTAGGGCGAAAAGTGTTACAGCAAACAAATGATGGACGGAATGCTGACAATGCAAATATTCTCCCCCAGTCAAAAGATCTGGGTTAAATCCATCGTTCTTTTGCCCACTACGCCACCCCAGTTTGGACCCAGCCATATGTAAACCAGTCTTGACCCTGTGCCCCATGGGAACAGTCCAGACCGAACTGCCAGGCCAGGTCCTCCCTGGACCGGAAACAAGCATCCTGGGACCGGTTTCAGGGTATGTCACCCTTCTTCAGCCAGGCTAGCTTGAATCCAGTGGCAAAGTGAGCAAGGGACCCACGTCTGGGCATACCCATCCCACTTAGGGCGAAAAGTGTTACAGCAAACAAATGATGGACGGAATGCTGACAATGCAAACATTCTTCCCCAGTCAAAAGATCTGGGTTAAATCCATCGTTCTTTTGCCCACTACGCCACGCCAGTTCGGGCCCAGCCATATGCAAATCAGTCTTGGCCCTGTGCCCCATGGGAACAGTCCAGACCGAACTGCCAGGCCAGGTCCTCCCTGGACCGGAAACAAGCATCCTGGGACCGGTTTCAGGGTATGTCACCCTTCTTCAGCCAGGCTAGCTTGAATCCAGTGGCAAAGTGAGCAAGGGACCCACGTCTGGGCATACCCATCCCACTTAGGGCGAAAAGTGTTACAGCAAACAAATGATGGACGGAATGCTGACAATGCAAACATTCTCCCCCAGTCAAAAGATCTTGGTTAAATCCATTGTTCTTTTGCCCACTATGCCACCCCAGTTTGGAAACAGCCATATGCAAATCAGTCTTGATCCTGTGCCCCATGGGAACAGTCCAGACCGAACTACCAGGCCAGGTCCTCCCTGGACCGGAAACAAGCATCCTGGGACCAATTTCAGGGTATGTCACCCTTCTTCAGCCAGGCTAGCTTGAATCCAGTGGCAAAGTGAGCAAGGGACCCACGTCTGGGCATACCCATCCCACTTAGGGCGAAAAGTGTTACAGCAAACAAATGATGGACGGAATGCTGACAATGCAAACATTCTCCCCCAGTCAAAAGATCTGGGTTAAATCCATCGTTCTTTTGCCCACTACGCCACCCCAGTTTGGACCCAGACATATGCAAACCAGTCTTGACCCTGTGCCCCATGGGAACAGTCCAGACCGAACTGCCAGGCCAGGTCCTCCCTGGACCAGAAACAAGCATCCTGGGACCGGTGTCAGGGTATGTCACCCTTCTTCAGCCAGGCTAGCTTGAATCCAGTGGCAAAGTGAGCAAGGGACCCACGACTGGGCATACCCATCCCACTTAGGGCGAAAAGTGTTACAGCAAACAAATGATGGACGGAATGCTGACAATGCAAACATTCTCCCCCAGTCAAAAGATCTGGGTTAAATACATCGTTCTTTTGCCCACTACGCCACCCCAGTTTGGACCCAGCCATATGCAAATCAGTCTTGACCCTGTGCCCCATGGGAACAGTCCAGACCGAACTGCCAGGCCAGGTCCTCCCTGGACCAGAAACAAGCATCCTGGGACCAGTTTCAGGGTATGTCACCCTTCTTCAGCCAGGCTAGATTGAATCTAGTGGCAAAGTGAGCAAGGGACCCACGTCTGGGCATACCGATCCCACTTAGGGCGCAAAGTGTTACAGCAAACAAATGATGGACGGAATGCTGACAATGCAAATATTCTCCCCCAGTCAAAAGATTTGGGTTAAATACATCGTTCTTTTGCCCACTACGCCACCCCAGTTTGGACCCAGCCATATGCAAATCAGTCTTGACCCTGTGCCCCATGGGAACAGTCCAGACCGAACTGCCAGGCCAGGTCCTGCCTGGACCAGAAACAAGCATCCTGGGACCAGTTTCAGGGTATGTCACCCTTCTTCAGCCAGGCTAGCTTGAATCTAGTGGCAAAGTGAGCAAGGGACCCACGTCTGGGCATACCCATCCCACTTAGGGCGAAAAGTGTTACAGCAAACAAATGATGGACGGAATGCTGACAATGCAAACATTCTCCCCAGTCAAAAGATCTGGGTTAAATACATCGTTCTTTTGCCCACTACGCCACCCCAGTTTGGACCCAGCCATATGCAAATAAGTCTTGACCCTGTGCCCCATGGGAACAGTCCAGACCGAACTGCCAGGCCAGGTCCTCCCTGGACCAGAAACAAGCATCCTGGGACCAGTTTCAGGGTATGTCACCCTTATTCAGCCAGGGTAGCTTGAATCTAGTGGCAAAGTGAGCAAGGGACCCACGTCTGGGCCTACCGATCCCACTTAGGGCGCAAAGTGTTACAGCAAACAAATGATGGACGGAATGCTGACAATGCAAACATTCTTCCCCAGTCAAAAGATCTGGGTTAAATCCATCGTTCTTTTGCCCACTACGCCACGCCAGTTCGGGCCCAGCCATATGCAAATCAGTCTTGGCCCTGTGCCCCATGGGAACAGTCCAGACCGAACTGCCAGGCCAGGTCCTCCCTGGACCGGAAACAAGCATCCTGGGACCGGTTTCAGGGTATGTCACCCTTCTTCAGCCAGGCTAGCTTGAATCCAGTGGCAAAGTGAGCAAGGGACCCACGTCTGGGCATACCCATCCCACTTAGGGCGAAAAGTGTTACAGCAAACAAATGATGGACGGAATGCTGACAATGCAAACATTCTCCCCCAGTCAAAAGATCTTGGTTAAATCCATTGTTCTTTTGCCCACTATGCCACCCCAGTTTGGAAACAGCCATATGCAAATCAGTCTTGATCCTGTGCCCCATGGGAACAGTCCAGACCGAACTACCAGGCCAGGTCCTCCCTGGACCAGAAACAAGCATCCTGGGACCAATTTCAGGGTATGTCACCCTTCTTCAGCCAGGCTAGCTTGAATCCAGTGGCAAAGTGAGCAAGGGACCCACGACTGGGCATACCCATCCCACTTAGGGCGAAAAGTGTTACAGCAAACAAATGATGGACGGAATGCTGACAATGCAAACAATCTCCCCAGTCAAAAGATCTGGGTTAAATCCATTGTTCTTTTGCCCACTACGCCACCCCAGTTTGGACCCAGCCATATGCAAATCAGTCTTGACCCTGTGCCCCATGGGAACAGTCCAGACCGAACTGCCAGGCCAAGTCTTCCCTGGACCGGAAACAAGCATCCTGGGACCGGTTTCAGGCTATGTCACCCTTCTTCAGCCAGGCTAGCTTGAATCCAGTGGCAAAGTGAGCAAGGGACCCACGTCTGGGCATACCCATCTCACTTAGGGCGAAAAGTGTTACAGCAAACAAATGATGGACGTAATGCTGACAATGCAAATATTCTCCCCCAGTCAAAAGATCTGGGTTAAATCCATCGTTCTTTTGCCCACTACGCCACCCCAGTTTGGACCCAGCCATATGCAAACCAGTCTTGACACTGTGCCCCATGGGAACAGTCCAGACCGAACTGCCAGGCCAGGTCCTCCCTGGACCGGAAACAAGCATCCTGGGACCGGTTTCAGGGTATGTCACCCTTCTTCAGCCAGGCTAGCTTGAATCCAGTGGCAAAGTGAGCAAGGGACCCACGTCTGGGCATACCCATCCCACTTAGGGCGAAAAGTGTTACAGCAAACAAATGATGGACGGAATGCTGACAATGCAAACATTCTCCCCCAGTCACAAGATCTGGGTTAAATACATCGTTCTTTTGCCCACTACGCCACCCCAGTTTGGACCCAGCCATATGCAAATCAGTCTTGACCCTGTGCCCCATGGGAACAGTCCAGACCGAACTGCCAGGCCAGGTCCTCCCTGGACCAGAAACAAGCATCCTGGGACCAGTTTCAGGGTATGTCACCCTTCTTCTGCCAGGCTAGCTTGAATCTAGTGGCAAAGTGAGCAAGGGACCCACGTCTGGGCCTACCGATCCCACTTAGGGCGCAAAGTGTTACAGCAAACAAATGATGGACGGAATGCTGACAATGCAAACATTCTTCCCCAGTCAAAAGATCTGGGTTAAATCCATCGTTCTTTTGCCCACTACGCCACGCCAGTTCGGGCCCAGCCATATGCAAATCAGTCTTGGCCCTGTGCCCCATGGGAACAGTCCAGACCGAACTGCCAGGCCAGGTCCTCCCTGGACCGGAAACAAGCATCCTGGGACCGGTTTCAGGGTATGTCACCCTTCTTCAGCCAGGCTAGCTTGAATCCAGTGGCAAAGTGAGCAAGGGACCCACGTCTGGGCATACCCATCCCACTTAGGGCGAAAAGTGTTACAGCAAACAAATGATGGACGGAATGCTGACAATGCAAACATTCTCCCCCAGTCAAAAGATCTTGGTTAAATCCATTGTTCTTTTGCCCACTATGCCACCCCAGTTTGGAAACAGCCATATGCAAATCAGTCTTGATCCTGTGCCCCATGGGAACAGTCCAGACCGAACTACCAGGCCAGGTCCTCCCTGGACCGGAAACAAGCATCCTGGGACCAATTTCAGGGTATGTCACCCTTCTTCAGCCAGGCTAGCTTGAATCCAGTGGCAAAGTGAGCAAGGGACCCACGTCTGGGCATACCCATCCCACTTAGGGCGAAAAGTGTTACAGCAAACAAATGATGGACGGAATGCTGACAATGCAAACATTCTCCCCCAGTCAAAAGATCTGGGTTAAATCCATCGTTCTTTTGCCCACTACGCCACCCCAGTTTGGACCCAGACATATGCAAACCAGTCTTGACCCTGTGCCCCATGGGAACAGTCCAGACCGAACTGCCAGGCCAGGTCCTCCCTGGACCAGAAACAAGCATCCTGGGACCGGTGTCAGGGTATGTCACCCTTCTTCAGCCAGGCTAGCTTGAATCCAGTGGCAAAGTGAGCAAGGGACCCACGACTGGGCATACCCATCCCACTTAGGGCGAAAAGTGTTACAGCAAACAAATGATGGACGGAATGCTGACAATGCAAACATTCTCCCCCAGTCAAAAGATCTGGGTTAAATACATCGTTCTTTTGCCCACTACGCCACCCCAGTTTGGACCCAGCCATATGCAAATCAGTCTTGACCCTGTGCCCCATGGGAACAGTCCAGACCGAACTGCCAGGCCAGGTCCTCCCTGGACCAGAAACAAGCATCCTGGGACCAGTTTCAGGGTATGTCACCCTTCTTCAGCCAGGCTAGATTGAATCTAGTGGCAAAGTGAGCAAGGGACCCACATCTGGGCATACCGATCCCACTTAGGGCGCAAAGTGTTACAGCAAACAAATGATGGACGGAATGCTGACAATGCAAACATTCTCCCCCAGTCAAAAGATCTGGGTTAAATACATCGTTCTTTTGCCCACTACGCCACCCCAGTTCGGGCCCAGCCATATGCAAATCAGTCTTGACCCTGTGCCCCTTGGGAAGAGTCCAGACCGAACTGCCAGGCCAGGTCCTCCCTGGACCAGAAACAAGCATCCTGGGACCGGTTTCAGGGTATGTCACCCTTCTTCAGACAGGCTAGCTTGAATCCAGTGGCAAAGTGAGCAAGTGACCCACGTCTGGGCATACCCATCCCACTTAGGGCAAAAAGTGTTACAGCAAACAAATGATGGACGGAATGCTGACAATGCAAACATTCTCCCCCAGTCAAGAGATCTGGGTTAAATCTATCGTTCTTTTGCCCACTACGCCACCCCAGTTTGGACCCAGCCATATGAAATCAGTCTTGACCCTGTGCCCCATGGGAACAGTCCAGACCGAACTGCCAGGCCAGGTCCTCCCTGGACCGGAAACAAGCATCCTGGGACCGGTTTCAGGGAATGTCACCCTTCTTCAGCCAGGCTAGCTTGAATCCAGTGGCAAAGTGAGCAAGGGACCCACGTCTGGGCATACCCATCCCACTTAGGGCAAAAAGTGTTACAGCAAACAAATGATGGACGGAATGCTGACAATGCAAACATTCTCCCCCAGTCAAAAGATCTGGGTTAAATACATCGTTCTTTTGCCCACTACGCCACCCCAGTTTGGACCCAGCCATATGCAAATCAGTCTTGACCCTGTGCCCCGTGGGAACAGTCCAGACCGAACTGCCAGGCCAAGTCCTCCCTGGACCGGAAACAAGCATCCTGGGACCGGTTTCAGGGTATGTCACCCTTCTTCAGCCAGGCTAGCTTGAATCCAGTGGCAAAGTGGGCAAGGGACCCACGTCTGGGCATACCCATCCCACTTAGGGCGAAAAGTGTTACAGCAAACAAATGATGGACGGAACGCTGACAATGCAAATATTCTCCCCCAGTCAAAAGATCTGGGTTAAATCCATCGTTCTTTTGCCCACTACGCCACCCCAGTTTGGACCCAGCCATATGCAAACCAGTCTTGACCCTGTGCCCCATGGGATCAGTCCAGACCGAACTGCCAGGCCAGGTCCTCCCTGGACCGGAAACAAGCATTCTCGGACCGGTTTCAGGGTATGTCATCCTTCTTCAGCCAGGCTAGCTTGAATCCAGTGGCAAAGTGAGCAAGGGACCAACGTCTGGGCATACCCATCCCACTTAGGGCGAAAAGTGTTACAGCAAACAAATGATGGACGGAATGCTGACAATGCAAACATTCTCCCCCAGTCAAAAGATCTGGGTTAAATACATCGTTCTTTTGCCCACTACGCCACCCCAGTTTAGACCCAGCCATATGCAAATCAGTCTTGACCCTGTGCCCCATGGGAACAGTCCAGACCGAACTGCCAGGCCAGGTCCTCCCTGGACCAGAAACAAGCATCCTGGGACCAGTTTCAGGGTATGTCACCCTTCTTCAGCCAGGCTAGCTTGAATCTAGTGGCAAAGTGAGCAAGGGACCCACGTCTGGGCATACCCATCCCACTTAGGGCGAAAAGTGTTACAGCAAACAAATGATGGACGGAATGCTGACAATGCAAACATTCTCCCCCAGTCAAAAGATCTGGGTTAAATACATCGTTCTTTTGCCCACTACGCCACCCCAGTTTGGACCCAGACATATGCAAATCAGTCTTGACCCTGTGCCCCATGGGAACAGTCCAGACCGAACTGCCAGGCCAGGTCCTCCCTGGACCAGAAACAAGCATCCTGGGACCAGTTTCAGGGTATGTCACCCTTCTTCAGCCAGGCTTGCTTGAATCTAGTGGCAAAGTGAGCAAGGGACCCACGTCTGGGCCTACCGATCCCACTTAGGGCGCAAAGTGTTACAGCAAACAAATGATGGACGGAATGCTGACAATGCAAACATTCTTCCCCAGTCAAAAGATCTGGGTTAAATCCATCGTTCTTTTGCCCACTACGCCACGCCAGTTCGGGCCCAGCCATATGCAAATCAGTCTTGGCCCTGTGCCCCATGAGAACAGTCCAGACCGAACTGCCAGGCCAGGTCCTCCCTGGACCGGAAACAAGCATCCTGGGACCGGTTTCAGGGTATGTCACCCTTCTTCAGCCAGGCTAGCTTGAATCCAGTTTCAAAGTGAGCAAGGGACCCACGTCTGGGCATACCCATCCCACTTAGGGCGAAAGGTGTTACAGCAAACAAATGATGGACGGAATGCTGACAATGCAAACATTCTCCCCCAGTCAAAAGATCTTGGTTAAATCCATTGTTCTTTTGCCCACTATGCCACCCCAGTTTGGAAACAGCCATATGCAAATCAGTCTTGACCCTGTGCCCCTTGGGAAGAGTCCAGACCGAACTGCCAGGCCAGGTCCTCCCTGGACCAGAAACAAGCATCATGGGACCGGTTTCAGGGTATGTCACCCTTCTTCAGACAGGCTAGCTTGAATCCAGTGGCAAAGTGAGCAAGTGACCCACGTCTGGGCATACCCATCCCACTTAGGGCAAAAAGTGTTACAGCAAACAAATGATGGACGGAATGCTGACAATGCAAACATTCTCCCCAGTCAAGAGATCTGGGTTAAATCTATCGTTCTTTTGCCCACTACGCCACCCCAGTTTGGACCCAGCCATATGAAATCAGTCTTGACCCTGTGCCCCATGGGAACAGTCCAGACCGAACTGCCAGGCCAGGTCCTCCCTGGACCGGAAACAAGCATCCTGGGACCGGTTTCAGGGAATGTCACCCTTCTTCAGCCAGGCTAGCTTGAATCCAGTGGCAAAGTGAGCAAGGGACCCACGTCTGGGCATACCCATCCCACTTAGGGCAAAAAGTGTTACAGCAAACAAATGATGGACGGAATGCTGACAATGCAAACATTCTCCCCCAGTCAAAAGATCTGGGTTAAATACATCGTTCTTTTGCCCACTACGCCACCCCAGTTTGGACCCAGCCATATGCAAATCAGTCTTGACCCTGTGCCCCGTGGGAACAGTCCAGACCGAACTGCCAGGCCAAGTCCTCCCTGGACCGGAAACAAGCATCCTGGGACCGGTTTCAGGGTATGTCACCCTTCTTCAGCCAGGCTAGCTTGAATCCAGTGGCAAAGTGGGCAAGGGACCCACGTCTGGGCATACCCATCCCACTTAGGGCGAAAAGTGTTACAGCAAACAAATGATGGACGGAACGCTGACAATGCAAATATTCTCCCCCAGTCAAAAGATCTGGGTTAAATCCATCGTTCTTTTGCCCACTACGCCACCCCAGTTTGGACCCAGCCATATGCAAACCAGTCTTGACCCTGTGCCCCATGGGATCAGTCCAGACCGAACTGCCAGGCCAGGTCCTCCCTGGACCGGAAACAAGCATTCTCGGACCGGTTTCAGGGTATGTCATCCTTCTTCAGCCAGGCTAGCTTGAATCCAGTGGCAAAGTGAGCAAGGGACCAACGTCTGGGCATACCCATCCCACTTAGGGCGAAAAGTGTTACAGCAAACAAATGATGGACGGAATGCTGACAATGCAAACATTCTCCCCCAGTCAAAAGATCTGGGTTAAATACATCGTTCTTTTGCCCACTACGCCACCCCAGTTTAGACCCAGCCATATGCAAATCAGTCTTGACCCTGTGCCCCATGGGAACAGTCCAGACCGAACTGCCAGGCCAGGTCCTCCCTGGACCAGAAACAAGCATCCTGGGACCAGTTTCAGGGTATGTCACCCTTCTTCAGCCAGGCTAGCTTGAATCTAGTGGCAAAGTGAGCAAGGGACCCACGTCTGGGCATACCCATCCCACTTAGGGCGAAAAGTGTTACAGCAAACAAATGATGGACGGAATGCTGACAATGCAAACATTCTCCCCCAGTCAAAAGATCTGGGTTAAATACATCGTTCTTTTGCCCACTACGCCACCCCAGTTTGGACCCAGACATATGCAAATCAGTCTTGACCCTGTGCCCCATGGGAACAGTCCAGACCGAACTGCCAGGCCAGGTCCTCCCTGGACCAGAAACAAGCATCCTGGGACCAGTTTCAGGGTATGTCATCCTTCTTCAGCCAGGCTTGCTTGAATCTAGTGGCAAAGTGAGCAAGGGACCCACGTCTGGGCCTACCGATCCCACTTAGGGCGCAAAGTGTTACAGCAAACAAATGATGGACGGAATGCTGACAATGCAAACATTCTTCCCCAGTCAAAAGATCTGGGTTAAATCCATCGTTCTTTTGCCCACTACGCCACGCCAGTTCGGGCCCAGCCATATGCAAATCAGTCTTGGCCCTGTGCCCCATGAGAACAGTCCAGACCGAACTGCCAGGCCAGGTCCTCCCTGGACCGGAAACAAGCATCCTGGGACCGGTTTCAGGGTATGTCACCCTTCTTCAGCCAGGCTAGCTTGAATCCAGTTTCAAAGTGAGCAAGGGACCCACGTCTGGGCATACCCATCCCACTTAGGGCGAAAGGTGTTACAGCAAACAAATGATGGACGGAATGCTGACAATGCAAACATTCTCCCCCAGTCAAAAGATCTTGGTTAAATCCATTGTTCTTTTGCCCACTATGCCACCCCAGTTTGGAAACAGCCATATGCAAATCAGTCTTGATCCTGTGCCCCATGGGAACAGTCCAGACCGAACAACCAGGCCAGGTCCTCCCTGGACCGGAAACAAGCATCCTGGGACCAATTTCAGGGTATGTCACCCTTCTTCAGCCAGGCTAGCTTGAATCCAGTGGCAAAGTGAGCAAGGGACCTACGTCTGGGCATACCCATCCCACTTAGGGCGAAAAGTGTTACAGCAAACAAATGATGGACGGAATACTGACAATGCAAACATTCACCCCCAGTCAAAAGATCTGGGTTAAATCCATCGTTCTTTTGCCCACTACGCCACCCCAGTTTGGACCCAGACATATGCAAATCAGTCTTGACCCTGTGCCCCATGGGAACAGTCCAGACCGAACTGCCAGGCCATGTCCTCCCTGGACCAGAAACAAGCATCCTGGGACCGGTGTCAGGGTATGTCACCCTTCTTCAGCCAGGCTAGCTTGAATCCAGTGGCAAAGTGAGCAAGGGACCCACGACTGGGCATACCCATCCCACTTAGGGCGAAAAGTGTTACAGCAAACAAATGATGGACGGAATGCTGACAATGCAAACAATCTCCCCCAGTCAAAAGATCTGGGTTAAATCCATCGTTCTTTTGCCCACTACACCACCCCAGTTTGGACCCAGCCATATGCAAATCAGTCTTGACCCTGTGCCCCATGGGAACAGTCCAGACCGAACTGCCAGGCCAAGTCCTCCCTGGACCGGAAACAAGCATCCTGGGACCGGTTTCAGGCTATGTCACCCTTCTTCAGCCAGGCTAGCTTGAATCCAGTGGTAAAGTGAGCAAGGGACCCACGTCTGGGCATACCCATCTCACTTAGGGCGAAAAGTGTTACAGCAAACAAATGATGGACGGAATGCTGACAATGCAAATATTCTCCCCCAGTCAAAAGATCTGGGTTAAATCCATCGTTCTTTTGCCCACTACGCCACCCCAGTTTGGACCCAGCCATATGCAAACCAGTCTTGACACTGTGCCCCATGGGAACAGTCCAGACCGAACTGCCAGGCCAGGTCCTCCCTGGACCGGAAACAAGCATCCTGGGACCGGTTTCAGGGTATGTCACCCTTCTTCAGCCAGGCTAGCTTGAATCCAGTGGCAAAGTGAGCAAGGGACCCACGTCTGGGCATACCCATCCCACTTAGGGCGAAAAGTGTTACAGCAAACAAATGATGGACGGAATGCTGACAATGCAAATATTCTCCCCCAGTCAAAAGATCTGGGTTAAATCCATCGTTCTTTTGCCCACTACGCCACCCCAGTTTGGACCCAGCCATATGCAAACCAGTCTTGACCCTGTGCCCCATGGGAACAGTCCAGACCGAACTGCCAGGCCAGGTCCTCCCTGGACCAGAAACAAGCATCCTGGGACCAGTTTCAGGGTATGTCACCCTTCTTCAGCCAGGCTAGCTTGAATCTAGTGGCAAAGTGAGCAAGGGACCCACGTCTGGGCCTACCGATCCCACTTAGGGCGCAAAGTGTTACAGCAAACAAATGATGGACGGAATGCTGACAATGCAAACATTCTTCCCCAGTCAAAAGATCTGGGTTAAATCCATCGTTCTTTTGCCCACTACGCCACGCCAGTTCGGGCCCAGCCATATGCAAATCAGTCTTGTCCCTGTGCCCCATGGGAACAGTCCAGACCGAACTGCCAGGCCAGGTCCTCCCTGGACCGGAAACAAGCATCCTGGGACCGGTTTCAGGGTATGTCACCCTTCTTCAGCCAGGCTAGCTTGAATCCAGTGGCAAAGTGAGCAAGGGACCCACGTCTGGGCATACCCATCCCACTTAGGGCGAAAAGTGTTACAGCAAACAAATGATGGACGGAATGCTGACAATGCAAACATTCTCCCCCAGTCAAAAGATCTTGGTTAAATCCATTGTTCTTTTGCCCACTATGCCACCCCAGTTTGGAAACAGCCATATGCAAATCAGTCTTGATCCTGTGCCCCATGGGAACAGTCCAGACCGAACTACCAGGCCAGGTCCTCCCTGGACCGGAAACAAGCATCCTGGGACCAATTTCAGGGTATGTCACCCTTCTTCAGCCAGGCTAGCTTGAATCCAGTGGCAAAGTGAGCAAGGGACCCACGTCTGGGCATACCCATCCCACTTAGGGCGAAAAGTGTTACAGCAAACAAATGATGGACGGAATGCTGACAATGCAAACATTCTCCCCCAGTCAAAAGATCTGGGTTAAATCCATCGTTCTTTTGCCCACTACGCCACCCCAGTTTGGACCCAGACATATGCAAATCAGTCTTGACCCTGTGCCCCATGGGAACAGTCCAGACCGAACTGCCAGGCCAGGTCCTCCCTGGACCAGAAACAAGCAGCCTGGGACCGGTGTCAGGGTATGTCACCCTTCTTCAGCCAGGCTAGCTTGAATCCAGTGGCAAAGTGAGCAAGGGACCCACGACTGGGCATACCCATCCCACTTAGGGCGAAAAGTGTTACAGCAAACAAATGATGGACGGAATGCTGACAATGCAAACAATCTCCCCAGTCAAAAGATCTGGGTTAAATCCATCGTTCTTTTGCCCACTACGCCACCCCAGTTTGGACCCAGCCATATGCAAATCAGTCTTGACCCTGTGCCCCATGGGAACAGTCCAGACCGAACTGCCAGGCCAAGTCCTCCCTGGACCAGAAACAAGCATCCTGGGACCGGTTTCAGGGTATGTCACCCTTCTTCAGCCAGGCTAGCTTGAATCCAGTGGCAAAGTGAGCAAGGGACCCACGTCTGGGCATACCCATCCCACTTAGGGCGAAAAGTGTTACAGCAAACAAATGATGGACGGAATGCTGACAATGCAAATATTCTCCCCAGTCAAAAGATCTGGGTTAAATCCATCGTTCTTTTGCTCACTACGCCACCCCAGTTTGGACCCAGCCATATGCAAACCAGTCTTGACCCTGTGCCCCATGGGAACAGTCCAGACCGAACTGCCAGGCCAGGTCCTCCCTGGACCGGAAACAAGCATCCTGGGACCGGTTTCAGGGTATGTCACCCTTCTTCAGCCAGGCTAGCTTGAATCCAGTGGCAAAGTGAGCAAGGGACCCACGTCTGGGCATACCCATCCCACTTAGGGCGAAAAGTGTTACAGCAAACAAATGATGGACGGAATGCTGACAATGCAAACATTCTCCCCCAGTCAAAAGATCTGGGTTAAATACATCGTTGTTTTGCCCACTACGCCACCCCAGTTTGGACCCAGCCATATGCAAATCAGTCTTGACCCTGTGCCCCATGGGAACAGTCCAGACCGAACTGCCAGGCCAGGTCCTCCCTGGACCAGAAACAAGCATCCTGGGACCAGTTTCAGGGTATGTCACCCTTCTTCAGCCAGGCTAGCTTGAATCTAGTGGCAAAGTGAGCAAGGGACCCACGTCTGGGCCTACCGATCCCACTTAGGGCGCAAAGTGTTACAGCAAACAAATGATGGACGGAATGCTGACAATGCAAACATTCTTCCCCAGTCAAAAGATCTGGGTTAAATCCATCGTTCTTTTGCCCACTACGCCACGCCAGTTCGGGCCCAGCCATATGCAAATCAGTCTTGGCCCTGTGCCCCATGGGAACAGTCCAGACCGAACTGCCAGGCCAGGTCCTCCCTGGACCGGAAACAAGCATCCTGGGACCAATTTCAGGGTATGTCACCCTTCTTCAGCCAGGCTAGCTTGAATCCAGTGGCAAAGTGAGCAAGGGACCCACGTCTGGGCATACCCATCCCACTTAGGGCGAAAAGTGTTACAGCAAACAAATGATGGACGGAATGCTGACAATTCAAACATTCTCCCCCAGTCAAAAGATCTGGGTTAAATCCATCGTTCTTTTGCCCACTACGCCACCCCAGTTTGGACCCAGACATATGCAAATCAGTCTTGACCCTGTGCCCCATGGGAACAGTCCAGACCGAACTGCCAGGCCATGTCCTCCCTGGACCAGAAACAAGCATCCTGGGACCGGTGTCAGGGTATGTCACCCTTCTTCAGCCAGGCTAGCTTGAATCCAGTGGCAAAGTGAGCAAGGGACCCACGACTGGGCATACCCATCCCACTTAGGGCGAAAAGTGTTACAGCAAACAAATGATGGACGGAATGCTGACAATGCAAACAATCTCCCCCAGTCAAAAGATCTGGGTTAAATCCATTGTTCTTTTGCCCACTACGCCACCCCAGTTTGGACCCAGCCATATGCAAATCAGTCTTGACCCTGTGCCCCATGGGAACAGTCCAGACCGAACTGCCAGGCCAAGTCCTCCCTGGACCGGAAACAAGCATCCTGGGACCGGTTTCAGGCTATGTCACCCTTCTTCAGCCAGGCTAGCTTGAATCCAGTGGCAAAGTGAGCAAGGGACCCACGTATGGGCATACCCATCTCACTTAGGGCGAAAAGTGTTACAGCAAACAAATGATGGACGGAATGCTGACAATGCAAATATTCTCCCCCAGTCAAAAGATGTGGGTTAAATCCATCGTTCTTTTGCCCACTACGCCACCCCAGTTTGGACCCAGCCATATGCAAACCAGTCTTGACACTGTGCCCCATGGGAACAGTCCAGACCGAACTGCCAGGCCAGGTCCTCCCTGGACCAGAAACAAGCATCCTGGGACCGGTTTCAGGGTATGTCACCCTTCTTCAGCCAGGCTAGCTTGAATCCAGTGGCAAAGTGAGCAAGGGACCCACGTCTGGGCATACCCATCCCACTTAGGGCGAAAAGTGTTACAGCAAACAAATGATGGACGTAATGCTGACAATGCAAACATTCTCCCCCAGTCAAAAGATCTGGGTTAAATACATCGTTCTTTTGCCCACTACGCCACCCCAGTTTGGACCCAGCCATATGCAAATCAGTCTTGACCCTGTGCCCCATGGGAACAGTCCAGAGCGAACTGCCAGGCGAGGTCCTCCCTGGACCAGAAACAAGCATCCTGGGACCAGTTTCAGGGTATGTCACCCTTCTTCAGCCAGGCTAGCTTGAATCTAGTGGCAAAGTGAGCAAGGGACCCACGTCTGGGCATACCTATCCCACTTAGGGCGCAAAGTGTTACAGCAAACAAATGATGGACGGAATGCTGACAATGCAAACATTCTCCCCCAGTCAAAAGATCTGGGTTAAATACATCGTTCTTTTGCCCACTACGCCACCCCAGTTCGGGCCCAGCCATATGCAAATCAGTCTTGACCCTTTGCCCCTTGGGAAGAGTCCAGACCGAACTGCCAGGCCAGGTCCTCCCTGGACCGGAAACAAGCATCCTGGGACCGGTTTCAGGGTATGTCACCCTTCTTCAGACAGGCTAGCTTGAATCCAGTGGCAAAGTGAGCAAGTGACCCACGTCTGGGCATACCCATCCCACTTAGGGCAAAAAGTGTTACAGCAAACAAATGATGGACGGAATGCTGACAATGCAAACATTCCCCCAAGTCAAGAGATCTGGGTTAAATCTATCGTTCTTTTGCCCACTACGCCACCCCAGTTTGGACCCAGCCATATGAAATCAGTCTTGACCCTGTGCCCCATGGGAACAGTCCAGACCGAACTGCCAGGCCAGGTCCTCCCTGGACCGGAAACAAGCATCCTGGGACCGGTTTCAGGGTATGTCACCCTTCTTCAGCCAGGCTAGCTTGAATCCAGTGGCAAAGTGAGCAAGGGACCCACGTCTGGGCATACCCATCCCACTTAGGGCGAAAAGTGTTACAGCAAACAAATGATGGACGGAATGCTGACAATGCAAACATTCTCCCCCAGTCAAAAGATCTGGGTTAAATACATCGTTCTTTTGCCCACTACGCCATCCCAGTTTGGACCCAGCCATATGCAAATCAGTCTTGACCCTGTGCCCCATGGGAACAGTCCAGACCGAACTGCCAGGCCAGGTCCTCCCTGGACCAGAAACAAGCATCCTGGGACCAGTTTCAGGGTATGTCACCCTTCTTCAGCCAGGCTAGCTTGAATCTAGTGGCAAAGTGAGCACGGGACCCACGTCTGGGCATACCGATCCCACTTAGGGCGCAAAGTGTTACAGCAAACAAATGATGGACGGAATGCTGACAATGCAAACATTCTCCCCCAGTCAAGAGATCTGGATTAAATCCATCGTTCTTTTGCCCACTACGCCACCCCAGTTTGGACCCAGCCATATGCAAACCAGTCTTGACCCTGTGCCCCATGGGAACAGTCCAGACCGAACTGCCAGGCCAGGTCCTCCCTGGACCGGAAACAAGTATTCTGGGACTGGTTTCATGGTATGTCACCCTTCTTCAGCCAGGCTAGCTTGAATCCAGTGGCAAAGTGAGCAAGGGACCCACGTCTGGGCATACCCATCCCACTTAGGGCGAAAGGTGTTACAGCAAACAAATGATGGACGGAATGCTGACAATGCAAACATTCTCCCCCAGTCAAAAGATCTTGGTTAAATCCATTGTTCTTTTGCCCACTATGCCACCCCAGTTTGGAAACAGCCATATGCAAATCAGTCTTGATCCTGTGCCCCATGGGAACAGTCCAGACCGAACTACCAGGCCAGGTCCTCCCTGGACCGGAAACAAGCATCCTGGGACCAGTTTCAGGGTATGTCACCCTTCTTCAGCCAGGCTAGCTTGAATCCAGTGGCAAAGTGAGCAAGGGACCCACGTCTGGGCATACCCATCCCACTTAGGGCGAAAAGTGTTACAGCAAACAAATGATGGACGGAATACTGACAATGCAAACATTCTCCCCCAGTCAAAAGATCTGGGTTAAATCCATCGTTCTTTTGCCCACTACGCCACCCCAGTTTGGACCCAGACATATGCAAATCAGTCTTGACCCTGTGCCCCATGGGAACAGTCCAGACCGAACTGCCAGGCCATGTCCTCCCTGGACCAGAAACAAGCATCCTGGGACCGGTGTCAGGGTATGTCACCCTTCTTCAGCCAGGCTAGCTTGAATCCAGTGGCAAAGTGAGCAAGGGACCCACGACTGGGCATACCCATCCCACTTAGGGCGAAAAGTGTTACAGCAAACAAATGATGGACGGAATGCTGACAATGCAAACAATCTCCCCCAGTCAAAAGATCTGGGTTAAATCCATCGTTCTTTTGCCCACTACACCACCCCAGTTTGGACCCAGCCATATGCAAATCAGTCTTGACCCTGTGCCCCATGGGAACAGTCCAGACCGAACTGCCAGGCCAAGTCCTCCCTGGACCGGAAACAAGCATCCTGGGACCGGTTTCAGGCTATGTCACCCTTCTTCAGCCAGGCTAGCTTGAATCCAGTGGTAAAGTGAGCAAGGGACCCACGTCTGGGCATACCCATCTCACTTAGGGCGAAAAGTGTTACAGCAAACAAATGATGGACGGAATGCTGACAATGCAAATATTCTCCCCCAGTCAAAGGATCTGGGTTAAATCCATCGTTCTTTTGCCCACTACGCCACCCCAGTTTGGACCCAGCCATATGCAAACCAGTCTTGACACTGTGCCCCATGGGAACAGTCCAGACCGAACTGCCAGGCCAGGTCCTCCCTGGACCGGAAACAAGCATCCTGGGACCGGTTTCAGGGTATGTCACCCTTCTTCAGCCAGGCTAGCTTGAATCCAGTGGCAAAGTGAGCAAGGGACCCACGTCTGGGCATACCCATCCCACTTAGGGCGAAAAGTGTTACAGCAAACAAATGATGGACGGAATGCTGACAATGCAAATATTCTCCCCCAGTCAAAAGATCTGGGTTAAATCCATCGTTCTTTTGCCCACTACGCCACCCCAGTTTGGACCCAGCCATATGCAAACCAGTCTTGACCCTGTGCCCCATGGGAACAGTCCAGACCGAACTGCCAGGCCAGGTCCTCCCTGGACCGGAAACAAGCATCCTGGGACCGGTTTCAGGGTATGTCACCCTTCTTCAGCCAGGCTAGCTTGAATCCAGTGGCAAAGTGAGCAAGGGACCCACGTCTGGGCATACCCATCCCACTTAGGGCGAAAAGTGTTACAGCAAACAAATGATGGACGGAATGCTGACAATGCAAACATTCTCCCCCAGTCAAAAGATCTGGGTTAAATACATTGTTCTTTTGCCCACTACGCCACCCCAGTTTGGACCCAGCCATATGCAAATCAGTCTTGACCCTGTGCCCCATGGGAACAGTCCAGACCGAACTGCCAGGCCAGGTCCTCCCTGGACCAGAAACAAGCATCCTGGGACCAGTTTCAGGGTATGTCACCCTTCTTCAGCCAGGCTAGCTTGAATCTAGTGGCAAAGTGAGCAAGGGACCCACGTCTGGGCCTACCGATCCCACTTAGGGCGCAAAGTGTTACAGCAAACAAATGATGGACGGAATGCTGACAATGCAAACATTCTTCCCCAGTCAAAAGATCTGGGTTAAATCCATCGTTCTTTTGCCCACTACGCCACGCCAGTTCGGGCCCAGCCATATGCAAATCAGTCTTGTCCCTGTGCCCCATGGGAACAGTCCAGACCGAACTGCCAGGCCAGGTCCTCCCTGGACCGGAAACAAGCATCCTGGGACCGGTTTCAGGGTATGTCACCCTTCTTCAGCCAGGCTAGCTTGAATCCAGTGGCAAAGTGAGCAAGGGACCCACGTCTGGGCATACCCATCCCACTTAGGGCGAAAAGTGTTACAGCAAACAAATGATGGACGGAATGCTGACAATGCAAACATTCTCCCCCAGTCAAAAGATCTTGGTTAAATCCATTGTTCTTTTGCCCACTATGCCACCCCAGTTTGGAAACAGCCATATGCAAATCAGTCTTGATCCTGTGCCCCATGGGAACAGTCCAGACCGAACTACCAGGCCAGGTCCTCCCTGGACCGGAAACAAGCATCCTGGGACCAATTTCAGGGTATGTCACCCTTCTTCAGCCAGGCTAGCTTGAATCCAGTGGCAAAGTGAGCAAGGGACCCACGTCTGGGCATACCCATCCCACTTAGGGCGAAAAGTGTTACAGCAAACAAATGATGGACGGAATGCTGACAATGCAAACATTCTCCCCCAGTCAAAAGATCTGGGTTAAATCCATCGTTCTTTTGCCCACTACGCCACCCCAGTTTGGACCCAGACATATGCAAATCAGTCTTGACCCTGTGCCCCATGGGAACAGTCCAGACCGAACTGCCAGGCCAGGTCCTCCCTGGACCAGAAACAAGCAGCCTGGGACCGGTGTCAGGGTATGTCACCCTTCTTCAGCCAGGCTAGCTTGAATCCAGTGGCAAAGTGAGCAAGGGACCCACGACTGGGCATACCCATCCCACTTAGGGCGAAAAGTGTTACAGCAAACAAATGATGGACGGAATGCTGACAATGCAAACAATCTCCCCCAGTCAAAAGATCTGGGTTAAATCCATCGTTCTTTTGCCCACTACGCCACCCCAGTTTGGACCCAGCCATATGCAAATCAGTCTTGACCCTGTGCCCCATGGGAACAGTCCAGACCGAACTGCCAGGCCAAGTCCTCCCTGGACCGGAAACAAGCATCCTGGGACCGGTTTCAGGGTATGTCACCCTTCTTCAGCCAGGCTAGCTTGAATCCAGTGGCAAAGTGAGCAAGGGACCCACGTCTGGGCATACCCATCCCACTTAGGGCGAAAAGTGTTACAGCAAACAAATGATGGACGGAATGCTGACAATGCAAATATTCTCCCCCAGTCAAAAGATCTGGGTTAAATCCATCGTTCTTTTGCTCACTACGCCACCCCAGTTTGGACCCAGCCATATGCAAACCAGTCTTGACCCTGTGCCCCATGGGAACAGTCCAGACCGAACTGCCAGGCCAGGTCCTCCCTGGACCGGAAACAAGCATCCTGGGACCGGTTTCAGGGTATGTCACCCTTCTTCAGCCAGGCTAGCTTGAATCCAGTGGCAAAGTGAGCAAGGGACCCACGTCTGGGCATACCCATCCCACTTAGGGCGAAAAGTGTTACAGCAAACAAATGATGGACGGAATGCTGACAATGCAAACATTCTCCCCCAGTCAAAAGATCTGGGTTAAATACATCGTTGTTTTGCCCACTACGCCACCCCAGTTTGGACCCAGCCATATGCAAATCAGTCTTGACCCTGTGCCCCATGGGAACAGTCCAGACCGAACTGCCAGGCCAGGTCCTCCCTGGACCAGAAACAAGCATCCTGGGACCAGTTTCAGGGTATGTCACCCTTCTTCAGCCAGGCTAGCTTGAATCTAGTGGCAAAGTGAGCAAGGGACCCACGTCTGGGCCTACCGATCCCACTTAGGGCGCAAAGTGTTACAGCAAACAAATGATGGACGGAATGCTGACAATGCAAACATTCTTCCCCAGTCAAAAGATCTGGGTTAAATCCATCGTTCTTTTGCCCACTACGCCACGCCAGTTCGGGCCCAGCCATATGCAAATCAGTCTTGGCCCTGTGCCCCATGGGAACAGTCCAGACCGAACTGCCAGGCCAGGTCCTCCCTGGACCGGAAACAAGCATCCTGGGACCAATTTCAGGGTATGTCACCCTTCTTCAGCCAGGCTAGCTTGAATCCAGTGGCAAAGTGAGCAAGGGACCCACGTCTGGGCATACCCATCCCACTTAGGGCGAAAAGTGTTACAGCAAACAAATGATGGACGGAATGCTGACAATTCAAACATTCTCCCCCAGTCAAAAGATCTGGGTTAAATCCATCGTTCTTTTGCCCACTACGCCACCCCAGTTTGGACCCAGACATATGCAAATCAGTCTTGACCCTGTGCCCCATGGGAACAGTCCAGACCGAACTGCCAGGCCATGTCCTCCCTGGACCAGAAACAAGCATCCTGGGACCGGTGTCAGGGTATGTCACCCTTCTTCAGCCAGGCTAGGTTGAATCCAGTGGCAAAGTGAGCAAGGGACCCACGACTGGGCATACCCATCCCACTTAGGGCGAAAAGTGTTACAGCAAACAAATGATGGACGGAATGCTGACAATGCAAACAATCTCCCCCAGTCAAAAGATCTGGGTTAAATCCATTGTTCTTTTGCCCACTACGCCACCCCAGTTTGGACCCAGCCATATGCAAATCAGTCTTGACCCTGTGCCCCATGGGAACAGTCCAGACCGAACTGCCAGGCCAAGTCCTCCCTGGACCGGAAACAAGCATCCTGGGACCGGTTTCAGGCTATGTCACCCTTCTTCAGCCAGGCTAGCTGGAATCCAGTGGCAAAGTGAGCAAGGGACCCACGTCTGGGCATACCCATCTCACTTAGGGCGAAAAGTGTTACAGCAAACAAATGATGGACGGAATGCTGACAATGCAAATATTCTCCCCCAGTCAAAAGATGTGGGTTAAATCCATCGTTCTTTTGCCCACTACGCCACCCCAGTTTGGACCCAGCCATATGCAAATCAGTCTTGACCCTGTGCCCCATGGGAACAGTCCAGAGCGAACTGCCAGGCGAGGTCCTCCCTGGACCAGAAACAAGCATCCTGGGACCAGTTTCAGGGTATGTCACCCTTCTTCAGCCAGGCTAGCTTGAATCTAGTGGCAAAGTGAGCAAGGGACCCACGTCTGGGCATACCTATCCCACTTAGGGCGCAAAGTGTTACAGCAAACAAATGATGGACGGAATGCTGACAATGCAAACATTCTCCCCCAGTCAAAAGATCTGGGTTAAATACATCGTTCTTTTGCCCACTACGCCACCCCAGTTCGGGCCAGCCATATGCAAATCAGTCTTGACCCTGTGCCCCTTGGGAAGAGTCCAGACCGAACTGCCAGGCCAGGTCCTCCCTGGACCGGAAACAAGCATCCTGGGACCGGTTTCAGGGTATGTCACCCTTCTTCAGACAGGCTAGCTTGAATCCAGTGGCAAAGTGAGCAAGTGACCCACGTCTGGGCATACCCATCCCACTTAGGGCAAAAAGTGTTACAGCAAACAAATGATGGACGGAATGCTGACAATGCAAACATTCCCCCAAGTCAAGAGATCTGGGTTAAATCTATCGTTCTTTTGCCCACTACGCCACCCCAGTTTGGACCCAGCCATATGAAATCAGTCTTGACCCTGTGCCCCATGGGAACAGTCCAGACCGAACTGCCAGGCCAGGTCCTCCCTGGACCGGAAACAAGCATCCTGGGACCGGTTTCAGGGTATGTCACCCTTCTTCAGCCAGGCTAGCTTGAATCCAGTGGCAAAGTGAGCAAGGGACCCACGTCTGGGCATACCCATCCCACTTAGGGCGAAAAGTGTTACAGCAAACAAATGATGGACGGAATGCTGACAATGCAAACATTCTCCCCCAGTCAAAAGATCTGGGTTAAATACATCGTTCTTTTGCCCACTACGCCACCCCAGTTTGGACCCAGCCATATGCAAATCAGTCTTGACCCTGTGCCCCATGGGAACAGTCCAGACCGAACTGCCAGGCCAGGTCCTCCCTGGACCAGAAACAAGCATCCTGGGACCAGTTTCAGGGTATGTCACCCTTCTTCAGCCAGGCTAGCTTGAATCTAGTGGCAAAGTGAGCACGGGACCCACGTCTGGGCATACCGATCCCACTTAGGGCGCAAAGTGTTACAGCAAACAAATGATGGACGGAATGCTGACAATGCAAACATTCTCCCCAGTCAAGAGATCTGGATTAAATCCATCGTTCTTTTGCCCACTACGCCACCCCAGTTTGGACCCAGCCATATGCAAACCAGTCTTGACCCTGTGCCCCATGGGAACAGTCCAGACCGAACTGCCAGGCCAGGTCCTCCCTGGACCGGAAACAAGTATTCTGGGACTGGTTTCATGGTATGTCACCCTTCTTCAGCCAGGCTAGCTTGAATCCAGTGGCAAAGTGAGCAAGGGACCCACGTCTGGGCATACCCATCCCACTTAGGGCGAAAAGTGTTACAGCAAACAAATGATGGACGGAATGCTGACAATGCAAACATTCTCCCCCAGTCAAAAGATCTGGGTTAA